>JAOCZM010000221.1:17182500-17248498 GCA_026122235.1 Vinca minor
CCTAACTAATCTAAGACGACATAGCAACCCTAAACAATTATGTATAACATATATAACACATGTAAAATTAATTAGTCTCATAACATTCAAATATGATCATGAAATTTCTAAGGTCAAAAGGTCCTAGGTATCACATCCTCCTCCCCCCCTCCACCCCCCCCCCCAATGAAAGTTTCGTCCCCAAAACTTACTTTCCTTGCTCTTGGAATTGGTGAGGGTATTTTTGTCTTGCTTCTTCTTCCAACTCCCATACAACTTCTCTTTTCGTGTGATGCAACCATTGTACCTTCACATAAGGTATTGTTCTTATTCTCAACACTTTCTTCTTCCTATCCACAATTCATACTAGTATCTCTTGATATGATAAATCCTCCTGAAGTTCCAAAGGTTCTGCCTCTAGAATTTAACTTGGGTTGGGTATATATTTCCTTAGTTGTGATACATGGAAGACGTTGTGAAGTCTTGACAATGTTGGCGGTAAAGCTAGACGGTAAACTAACTAATCCACACTTTCCAATATCTCGTATGGATCTACTCAATGCATCAACCACTTTATTTTGCACATCAGTCTTATATTGCAAGGTGAAATTGTACTCCTGCAAGAATGCTATCCACTTGGCTTGTCTTCGGTTTAACTTCTTTTGAGAATTAATATATCTCAAGGCTTCGTGATAAAAATTTAGAATAAAGTCTATTTGAATGAGATAATTCCTTCAAAATTTTAGTGCTTGAAAAATGGCATTGAATTCTAAGTCATAAGTAGAATAGTTATGATGTGTCTTGTGTTTGGAAATATGGACTACATCAGTTTGGAATCATTGCAACATCAGTTAATTACCTACCTAACAGCTGTAATGGCCCATGCCACCATTAAACCAACCCACATGTACATTTTCCTTCTTTCGAAGTCTACCAAGCTCGATTTGAGCATTTTCACTTTTCTTCATTTTTTAACATTGACGGCAAAAGTGGACCTTCAAGCCATTGGAAGAAGTCACAATGAACAAATTTCTGCAAAATTGAACCATTACAAATTATAATCAAACTATTCATCTCATAAATTAAATTAAAAATGAAGTTTCAATTCAAAATTAAAACATCCCTTCTTCAATTGTACTAACATCATAGTTTTTGCATCCCAAAAGAGTCTTCATGGGTTTGCCGACGTCTTTGAAGTCTTCAGGACTGGGTAATCACCCCACGCACACCTAATTGGCTCATTGATGGAAGGTGTTAAAGATGACATTTGAATGAATTTTGAACCAGAACCCTTAAAAAAAAATCTCTAAAAATTAGTGAATAAAGAGGAAAGAATGGAGGTAAAACGATTTGGGGAAGTTATAAGGGATTTTTTTTATTATTGAGTAATGAAAAGTGAGTTGACAAATATACCCCTAGGAAAAGACAAAGAGTTTGACCGACCGACTAGACAAACGAGAAACAAACAGAAAAATGGATGAAATCCTTTATTGACAGGTCGTAAATACATTTAGGATGTTAAAAGGTAAAAAAAAAAATTGAATTAAGACCTTAATGAATAATCCTAAAAACATTTAGGACTATTTTGGCCATTTTGCCCAACAACATCATTTTCAGTAACATTAATTCTACCTTCAACCTTTTCGGACACTCATTAGACGTGTGCTCAAACTCAAAACCTATTAAATGGAGAAGACAAATTATGTACTTCCTCCATTCCCATTTAAGTGTCGTTTAGAATATATATATGTATCCAAATGAATTGTTATTTACATGTCTTTCATTATGTGTCAATAATTTATTTTAATTATACCCTCAACATATCTTTTTTAGGAAAAGTGAAAGAGAGGGAGGAATGGGTATTATTGGAATTGTGGTGAAAATATTACTGCTCGTTTGAGTTTTTTAATTTTTTCAAAGTGTCCTAAAGGTCCTACATTGAGGATCGGAGGGAGTACTAGATATGAGTCAAAATTCTAACCTTTAATAATAATAATGATTTTTTTTCGTTAATAGAAAGAGTAATAAAAAACAAAATCCAAATAGAAAACTAAAAACAAAATTAAACATAATCAATGTTACCTCCATTCCTAAATATAAGATTTTAATGTTACAAAATTAATGAAGAAAAAATTAAAATGTTTTTGTAGTTAAAATATCAATATTACTCTCTTAAATATTTATACAAGTCCTATTTAAGAGAATAATATTGGTATTTTAGTTACAAAAATATCTTATTTTTTAATTTTTTATTTTCGCAACATGTAATGAAAGTCTTATATTTATTTAAGAATGAATGGAGTATGATCTAATTAAGCCCAAAGCAGGAAACAAATAATATGAAGTAGAGAGGATAACTATATAAAATTAGAGCTAGAAACAAACTACTTTAAGTAGAGAGAATAACTATATCATATCATATATGTATTAAAGTGTCAATTGTGTGACTTACTGATTTAGTTTTCGAATCTCAATAATATTCTTGGATATATCTTCATTAATAGTTGAATTTGTAATTTATTCTCTTGATAAATATTATTGGTCTGTGGCAATAAGTTCTTTAAGAAGTATCTTTTTTAATTAATAATTTTCAAACAAAGTTGAACTAAATTAAACCTCTAATGTGGTATCCTAACTATTTAATTATTTTTCAATCAAAGTTGAATAAAACTAGGCATATAAAAAAATATGAAATAAAAAAAAAATAGGAAATAGGGAAAATATTGTCAGTTCTTTCTTCTATCTGGTGGAACATTTAACTTGTGAAATTTTGTGTAATAAATAAAGTAAATTTGATAAGCCGTGTGTTTTTTTCCTTCTTTTGATTTTGTGGCTTTGTTAGAGATTACAACAATCAAAGTCAAATTTCTACCCCAAAAAAAAAAAAAAAAAAAAAAATCAGAGTCAAAAAAGAGAAAATTATGAACAGTAACAACTCAAAGTAAGTATGAATTACTGAATTAACCTTGAGAAACAAGAGAGAGAATGGTAGAGAGATAGTGGATATGGGCCGAATAGGTCAAACTTTACAGTATTTATGCCGATTATTATACTAATAAAATATTTTTTTCATTACAATATTACTTATTTGGTTCAATTTTATTTAGAAAATATTAAATAATTAGGCTAATACTAATTAATTTTTTTGACATTTTAGAAATTGAATTGGAAAATAGTTTTTTTGTAGTATCTATAAATATTCAAGAGTATTATTGAAATGTGAAAACTACCTCATCAAATCACTAAATCACCAAGACAACATTGACACTTTTAATATATTATGCTATTTTTCACTTTTTAATTAGTTGTGCAAAGAAGATAATTAGCAGAAAAATTACTCTTTTTAATGGGTGTTTCAAGAATATAAAAATGCAACAATGTTTGTGTGTGTTAAGAGAATCCAGAGTAAAAAATAATCCAGTTCAAGTTATTGTAAAAAACTCTTTCTGTTACAACGTTAAAATTGAGCTTATAGTTCATGAGAAGCTTTATTATAGGCAGTTAGTAACTTATAGAATGTACACAACACAAGTACTAATGTAGCCAATAAGAAGTAGACAAATATACGGTTAGTGGGCCAGTAAAATACATTAGTGGGTCAATAAAATAATTAATTTAGACATTTGTGTATTTCTTATTGGCTACATAGGTACTTGTGTACACTCTATAAGTTACTAGCTATCTATAATAAAGTTTCTCATAGTTCATTATGTAAGCCCTAAGAGCTAAATTCTCTATTTTGATTAAGGACAAACCATTTATGAGTTTGATTGTTGTATTTGTAAATGTGATAGGATACAAGAAAAGTATCAAGTCTATCAAGAAAGCATAAACTTATCAAAAGGCAAACTAACTTGTTGAAGATCATATAGATGCCCATAAGAAGAACTTTAAGACTTTAGATCTTGTACTGGAAAGTTTAGTCTTCCACTTATTTTTAATATCTCTCTTAGCATAGCTCAAATGAAATTGTTCATATTTTCCATGCATATTCCTATTCATGTTTTCATTTTAAAAGTACCTTAAAAGTATACTTGAGCTTTTGTTAGCATTTGTTTTAGACTCAGTGAGAAAAACAACTTTGAACCTTCATCTCGGTCGACCAAAGGTTAACTTCGGTAGATAGGTTGAAGGTCGGTCGACCGAACCTTGGCTAGATTGACCAAATATGTCACATCACTCAGCCTTGTCTAATGGTTCAAATCTCTCAACGGCTAGTTTGATCAGGTAGACCGCAAAATTTTTTGGTCGACCTAGATATAAACATCGGTCGACCGAGATATGGTCAAGTCAACCAAGATCGAGACAGAGCCTTTTCAGAGTTATCTTGGAGGCACCTTGGACGACCTGGAACAGAGTCCGGTCAACCGAGGTAACGAGAATATGACAGTTTTATATCCGTTGGAGCATTTATTGCAATCCATTTTCTCTCCCCCTATGTAAACCCCAAGGCTAATTTTTTTATACTCACTCATTCCATTGAGTGTATCAAGTTTACTCTCATTCAAAGAATCATTTACTACTCATTGCTATCAATTTTCGTGTTCTATCAAAGTTGAACAAAATCATTTGAGCTTTAGCATTTATCGAGCTTTAATCTTTATGACTCATCCTTCACTACAAGGTGATAGCACATGTGCTACTTTTCTTTGTTATTCACCCTTCCTCTCTCATTTGTTGAGATTGGTTTTTTGTGAGTTAGGAAGTAGAACTCTTTGTGAGTTAAGTTCTTTGTGAGCTTGTTGTGAAGTTCAACTAAAACTCTTAGTGAGTTATCCACTATTGTAAAAGGTTGACCCCACCTTACATTTATTATGAAGGGAACTTCTTAGTGAAGTGTTGAAATGATTAGGAGTATCTCAAGGTAGTGGATGTAGATTCTTTGTGAATCGAACCACTCTAAATATCTTGTTTTGTCTTCTTTCCTTTACAAGCTTTCTTTATTAGTTCTTTATAATCTTAGTCTTCTTATTTGCAAAACAGTTTTTAAAAAGATTCTAAAACCCTATTCACCCCTAGTGTTTTACAGTTGGTATCAGAGCCCTGTATTCTCTTTTTGGATTAACATCCTAGAAGTAAATATTCTATGGCCGGACATTCTGCTTTAGCCTATCTTGAGGGGTCTTCTACAAATCGTCCTCCCTTCTTTGATGGTACAAATTACAATTGTTGAAAAAACATATTTCGCATTTATTTTTGTCCCATAAATTTTGAACTCTGGAGTGTTATAGAAGATGGACCATACATTCCTATGAAGGAAGAAAATGGTTGATGGGTTGAGAAACAAAGACATGAATTCAATGAGTTTGAGGTCAAGAAAATGACCATGAATTTTCAAGCAATGAACATCTTAAGTTGTGCTCTTCATCAAACCGAGTAGAATCGAGTGAGTGGTAGTGATACCGCTAATGACATGTGGAAAACACTTGAAGTTACCCATGATGATGTTGGAAATTATTTATGATATTACAGAAAATATTACTGCTATAGTTTTACTGTTATATCAGAATAAAACAGTGCAGGAAAATAAACTGAGACATCTGCTACTTTTTTACTGTTATATCATAACATAATAGTTAAAACAAGATCGGAAAAAAATAATCGATCTTTGAAAAAAAATAGTACGTAAAAAATAATAATCTAAGATCGAAAAACAAGATCTTTGGAAAATAATGATCCGAGATCGAAAAAAATAGATGCTACTACTGATTATATATATATACCCGAAAAATAAATAAAACACATAAATGTTACTGTTTTTTTGGAGTTAATCCCGGACGAGACAGCAGTATACCGCTTCCTCTTAAGTTCAATATGTCCTGCCTTTTATCAGCTTCTGGCACTCTTGAACACTGAACTCCCAAAGTAAAATGACCACACACTGTTTACTGGAAGTAGCAGTTACATTAACTTCGAATCTTTAGAACAGTAGAACTCTCAACATGATATGTAAGTGTATAGAAAAATGCAGAGGGATAGGAGAATTTTCGGATGGATTCTTCAGCCAAACAACACTGCCTTTTATAGGCACAGAAAATGGGACTTGTAACAGTCCAGGTTTATTACAACAATTAACCTGACTGTTACCGTCAATCCATTACTCTCAGTTTAATGACTGCTGCTACAGTCCACAGCAATAATCTTCAGTGTAATTGCAGCTGGTACAACAACAAAATTCAAACTAGTAGCAAAAACGTAGTTGATCAGGCCCGCGAGTTTTTGTCCGGCATTCGTGTAACCAGGTCGCGCCTGCACACAAGTTCAAGCAATTTTGGTATCGAAGAGCCATCCATTTGCACCCCCCGTGCGCAGGCGCGCACGAGGTTCTCACATGGGGCATAATATAAGTAAGACAATTTAAACCCATGTCAACCACTTTAACTTATAAAGTGTTTTTCTCTTTCATGAGTTTCCCATGTGGGATGTGAATTTAAAATCCAATTCCCACATTTCAATCATCCTACTTTCTACCAATTTATCATCACACCAAGAATTGGTTTTCTCGCATGTTATATATCATTACGAAGCTTGCGCAACCCATTTCGTGATAATCTCAATAACATTCAAAACCGAGCGGTGTAACATATAATAATATTGGCTCAAATATGTCCTCACGACACTTTAATTACACTTAAATTCTTTGAAAAAATCCAATTTCTCCAACAATCCCCCACATGAATGAAAATCTTTTTAAAAAATTCACATGAAATGCAATGCAAGAGTTCGGCAAGAATTCGTTGCATCAGGATAGGTGGTCGTTAGCTTTGAACATTCCCTAGTGAAATACTATCGAATACACTTGCTAACCAGTGGACGCGATGCCTTGAACTGTTCAACGTTTTGTGTGTATCTAAACAACGATACTCACACAATGATTTCTCAATATTATTAATCGATTCTTTCGTTGTTGTCCATTTCTCCCCTGGACTGCCTTGGAAATGTTCATCGAATGCTCTAGAGATTTAGCCCTGAATCATCTCATAAAAGTGGCCCCTTCACATTCGATAAAGATCATTGAAAACTTTCGTTTATCCTCTAATGGACAGGTCTATCACTCTTTCACCTTAGGAATGAGCTGGGAACTCTTTTTTCGACTCCCCCCACAATTTGGTTGTACCTTTGAACCTGCAATTAGGCTTTACAATTCAGGTAGGGTTGCCATCATGAGTGGTAATCAATTTTACGGGCTTCAGCCCCATTCCCCTCGATGAAATCTCTACAAGATCTCTCGTTAGACCTTTTGTTAATGAGTCCGCTATATTTTCTTTGGATCTCACAAAGTCCAAATCTATAACACCGGTTTTCAAAAGTTACTTTACGGATTTATTCTACGACGTATATGTCTAGACTTCCCATTATACACATTATTCTTTGCTCTACCAATAGTTGGCATACTATCACAATGTAAGCTAACTGGTGGCATTGGTTTTGAAAACATTGAAATATCTTCCAAAAACCTACCCACGTAACCATTCGGCCTCTTCGCCTTCTAGATCCATATCTATGAATTCTGATTCCATAGTTGATCTCGCAATACAAGTTTGTTTGCATGATTTCCATGAAACCTCTGCACCTCCTATTACAAAAATGTATCCGCTTGTGGATTTTATATTTTTGGAATCTGCTATCCAATTTGCATCAGTAAGCCCTTCAAGTACAGTTGGATATCTAGTATAAAATAATCCATAGTTAGCAGTGTACCTTATATATCTAAGTACTCTAACTAACGCTTTCCAGTGCTCATAATTGGGATTACTTGTATACCTCACCAGTAAAGTTGACTGAATTTGCAATATCTGGTCTAGTGCAGTCAATGAGATATATTAGACTGTCTATGATCCTAGAATATTCAAGTTGTCACACACCTTCTCCACGATTCTTGTGAAGATTAGCACCTACTTCCATAGGTGTTCTCACAATTAAATCACTTCATTTTATCAAAGTCTAATATTTTTTGAATATAATGACTTTGAGAAAGTGAATATCCATATGATGTTTTGGTAATCTTCATTCCAAGTATTACATTAGCATATCTCACATCCTTCATATCGAAGTTTTGCGACAACAATTTCTTGGTAACTTTAATATTTTCTTTGTTACCAATAATTATCATGTCATCTACGTAGGGACAAACTATTATATAATCGGCTTTGCTTCCTTTCACGTAGACACAAATATCACTTTGATTTATTTGAAAACCAATTGATAGCATTACACTATCAAATTTCTCATGCCATTGTTTAGGTGCTTGTTTTAATCCATACAGTGATTTGAGAAGTCTACACACCTTGTTTTCTTGGCCTGGAACAACATTCCCGTCAGGTTGTCCCATATATATATATATATATATATATATTTCTTCTTCCAGTTCTCCGTTAAGGAAAGCTGTTTTCACATCCATTTGATGGATCTCCAAATCAAAAAAAGCTGCAAAAGCAATAATTAGCCTGATTGATGTTTTTCTAGATACAGGAGCATAAGTGATGTAAACATCAAGGCTATTCAAGATTCCGCCCAAGTGCCAGTTGGACCAGCGACGAGGGTCCAAACAAAACGATTCCGAGAAGAACTTAATAGTTTTGTCCAAAGAGTCCAAGAACAAGAAAAGCACGTGTTTCTTAAAGAGAGTGAGTCGAAGCTGGTTACACTCATCAAAGTGGACACAAACATGGACCGACTTGGCAGAATGGAGAACGTGGGTTAAAACATGGTCTAAACGTCCAGCCACGATCTAGACCATTATTTTCCGCATTATGTTTAGTTGCTTTATTTTAGGCAGTTTAATAAAGTAGTTATTTAGTAGTTTTATTATTTTGTATTTCAGTCCAAGAAGAATTAGACTTTTACTTGGACTCGAAAACTATGTCGTATTTCAGTTCAAGCAGGATTATACCTTATCTTGAACTTTAAACTATGTCGTATTTCAATTCAACTAGGACTAGGAAACTTAGGCCGAAATCTCCCTATAAAAGGAGCATTCGGCATCCTTTTTTATTTACCAATTCATTTATATAAAACGTGAGCTTTTGCTTTCATCTTGAGTTCTTGAAAGGACTTATTCGAACTTATCAAGGATTTCCTTGTGGCGTTCTATTTGACTTAACAAACGAATTATTCACCTTCGTTTGTGGCATCTTCCTTATACCGAGGTTGCTAATCACAGGTTGATTAGAGGTCGAGGTTTCCACCAATCATAAGTCGATTATACCTACGTTGCTAGTCACGAAGTAGGATCCTTCCTATTGGTTGATTAGAGGTCGAAGGTCCCCATCCAAACCTATACTTGGGCGAATTTCTGGAGTTGTTGCCGAATCGAAGAGGGTCTCGTTCACATCGTTGGCGAAGGTTCGCATCATTTGGTGTCAAAATAATCCATACCCTCAGTTTGTCTGTATCCTTTAATTACAAGTCTTGCCTTGTACTTGTCAATTGTACCATCAGGTCTCATCTTTCTTTTAAAGATACATAACCTAATGCTTTACAACCTGGTGGAAGTTCCACAAGTTCCCATGTATGGTTTTGAAGAATTGAATTTATTTCACTATCAATTGATTCTTTCCATAAGTCAGAATCTGGAGAAGTAATTGCTTCTCTATAAGTCAAATGATCATTTTCTAACAAATAAGTTAGGAAATCTGGACCAAATGACTTTTCCCTTCTAACTCTTTTGCTACGTACAGCCTGTTTTGCTCTATTGTGACCTCTATGGGTATGAATGGATGGCTTCACTACTTTGTCAGACAGCAGCAAAGGGCAAGGCGTGAAATTCCAGTGAAAGAGGCAAGAAAACACATTTCATGCACTAAGAGTTACTCTTTCCTACCAAATTGAATGTCCCGGTTTCCTATTAAATTTAGGGACGAATGGAGTACTATTTTTCTTCTTTTCTTTTTGAGGGTAACATAAGAGTTGCTGATTATAGGTGCATCCTTTAGGGAATATTCATGTTATGTTTACTTATGTGCCCCAATTTATTTAAATGTGAACCCGGGTATTCAAATCAATATAATATGACAACAAAGATTTTAGAATAGGCTGGCTATGGCACAAGAGTGTGAGGTTCTATTTAATTTTGATACACATGAGATGTAGTTCCTCCTGTTGAATTATTTATTTATTTATTATTATTCCTATACTATACTAAAATGTGCGGAAGGTCGTGCTTGACACGATGATCATGTGTTTACTTGGTATCTGTTAGGTCACGGGTCCATGTGTTATATATATATATATGATGGTCTATAAATTCTCAAACGAGATGGGAGGTCTCTATTATATGAACACACCTCAATGGAGCTCCATGTAAATTTCCGTATTTATTATTGGTTAGAAACTCTATGGGGATTATTAAACTGGATTATTATTGCCTTGTTAAAGGGAAAATTGTATCTCACATCTTATAATAATCGAATGAATGAATTTCTTAATTCTCTTCAAGTGCGCGATTTATAAGTTAAAAGTATGGCAGCGGTTAATTCACAAGTCTTGTGTAAACTTTGGTTTCCCTATGAAATGCGGGAGTTGATTTTCCAATTGTATTGCCTTTCAATTACATGTCGATGGGACTTGTTTAATTTCTCTCTTGGTTGGTTTGATATGATAGGTTTGCTTCTTAAGCTACGCAATGGTTCTTAAGCTACGCAATGGTTCTTAAGTTAGCAATCCTGTTTGATATGGCAAATACAAGGGAATTAATGTCATTTCAGTGTTTTTATGAAACTTTTGCATTTATAGATCCCATACAATTTTGTCCAAATGTATCATAACCTTTCCCATTATGTTGTTAATCCATAAGTTTGTGCATGTGACTACTAATCCATGCATAGTTGGAGGGAAGATTTAAACTTCTCAAGTTTCTTTGCAAGTTGTTTTGGACACTGACGCAAGATTGCTCATGATCTGATTCTACTCTGTGGAGCCAGCTCATGGGGTCCAAGGATACTTGGCCCTGCTCTTGCCTCATTTCCTTTTGCTTCTGATCATCATTGGTGGTTAGTTACACCGACCGTAGACGCATGCTGTAATGACATCTCTTTGACATACCCCCCCCCCCCAAAGCCACAATCGACTCCTCGCATCCATAGGGCAATAGTAGTTGCATTAAGCATTGCAGCTCCAGTATCTCATTTCATGCATTTTCATATTTATTTAACTTATTCATATCCATTTCAAGGTTATTGTCTATAGTTGTTGAGCTATATTACCATGTTTTTGTTTTGCGGCAATAGAATCCTATTTTCACAATTATAGAGTCTCTCTTAACGGGAAATTGGGTAAAATATAGCCTCAAACTTGTATTCTGGTAGAAATGGTCTTCTTAGAGCTTGTTTCTTACGATAACCTGTACAGGTTATGTCTTCTTTTAGCCTCGTAGGTAGGATAATTCACACAGTCGATGAACTTTTCTTTCAGCTATTTGTTTGAGTCGTCGTTTACTTGAATGTTGAACAATGGTGGGAGCTGTTTGGTTTATATCAGCAGCTGCTTCTTTCTGCTATTTTGAATTGTTTATTTTTGTGGTACTCATTTTCCTCTATCTTCTATAAATGTTATTTCTTTAATGAATTAATAATGCACCCATAGGTGAATTACTAATTCTGCTTTTTGTTTCGTCAAAAACAAACTTTTATACACTTGAGTACACACTGAAGTATTTAGGTGCTTTATGTTTGGTTTGTCAGTGGATAAGATTTGCGTTTTCGCTTTGTTGATCTTGTAGTGTACTTACTAGGAATTTGTTTTCTTTCAGTAGTAGGGTTGTCCTATACTGTTCCGTCTAAGGATCTTAGGGTGTTACATATTTGTAACTTTCTGATTTAACTTTCTCTTGATTCTTTTCCTCTCTCCTTTGTAATATTTCCTTTCAAAGAACAAGAATAATTAAACATATTTAACGCGTATGGAGAACTCTCCTCGTTGACCCATAGCTCGACTTGTTTTAACAAATCTTTCTTGAAATTCTTGAATAGGGAATCAGTAGAGGACTTGGGTTAATCATTTGGTACGAAAGGATGCGTAAATTTACTGGGGAGGCCTGAGAATTCTGGGCCTTTGATTTAGCGCCTGCCCACCTACATTTTGGGGGACATCTTCTCAAGACTCTCAGATACCACCATTTTACGCTGCAAGACCTGGTACAGTTTTTTCTCAGATCCTTTTTTTAATGAAACTTACATCAGAAGTCAAAATGACATTAATTTTGTGCTTTCAAATCGAGCTTCTGTTTGCTGGTTTGAGCTTAAAGGTGATGATAATAAGGGTGGTGTTCAACCTAATGCTCAAAAGATTTTTTCAAAGATCCATTAGGTTATCTGGTACCCGTACCACCCAATCATTATTGGGATCATGCAATGGATTGATTTTCTTATCATCGTTTTCTCACTCTGAGAATCAGTGTCATATTTACATCTGCAATCCGCAACTTCAAGAATATGCAGAACTTCCTCTACCAGATGAGTCTACCCAAATTCGTGAAGAGGGGTATGGATTCGGTTTTAGTTCAACAACCGGTCATTACAAGGTCTTGAGAATTGTCTCTTATAAACAGAGTCCTGGTAGGCCTATAGCTGAAATTCTCACTGTTGGGATTGCCAAACGTTGGAGAAGGGTGTATTATCATGCTCCATTTGAAGTACCTAGAAAATATTCAAAGTTAATAAATAAATCTCACATTTGCGAGGTTACATTAAACGGGGCTTTTCATTGGATTCCTGAAGAATGTAAGGAACTTGATCTGTACCGGAGGAAAGTTGATTTTATATGTTCAATTCGATATTGGTGCAAAAGAATTACGTCCTATTCCAAAACCCTCGGGAATGGAAAAAAAGAAACTCTTGGGATGCTCTTGGAGTCTTAAGAGATTTTTTTTTGTATATTTCGTAGTTCTTTGCCTCGTAATCTGGATATATGGTGGATGAAAGAATATGGAGTTTCGAGTTCTTGGACTAAAAAAAGCATTTTGGGAAGTTACATACCTGTTGGCCCAACCAATCGTCCCAATTACAATTTGTAGAAATAGAGAGATACTGATGTCTGTTGGATGTGGCCTTTTGATTTCTTACTGCCCTGTCAAAAAAGATCCATCAAAATTGGGAATTGACATTGATATTGATCTTACATACCAATTTTTTTACTGCTCTTACATACAGCCCTAGCTTTGTTTCTGTTAATGCTGCTGCAAGAGAAGACCATTTGGACACGGTCAAGATGGAATGACCCGTGTAAGTTCTTCAACATCTTATTGTGACATTTAATACTTCGTTTATTTGTAGTCTTTGAGATAATATACAACCGGTATATATTATTCTTACAATTAAGCAATTAAGTAATTTCACAAATCTCTTTTTCTGGTTTTATGAACGTTGGCCTTCGAATGTATGCTTGTTCTCTCTTTCTGCGCATGCACTGTTGTTTTTGCTTGTTAGTTTTACTTATCCCACAACGATTTTTTTTTTTTTTTTTTTTTTTTGAATATAACTTCTACCATTACTTGTTTTTCCTTTTGCTTAGTTAAATTTTCTACCAAATGGTATTGTTGCCTTCTAAGAAGAAACAGGGTAAAACAATGCTCCTCTTGTTTACCAAACATTACTCCACCTTGAGTTGTGAACGAGCTTGAACTACTTCAAAACTCGATTTGAACGAGACCCATATACCATTTGAGGTTTTTTTTTTTTTTTTTTATTTTTTTTTATATGATTTTAAAGTTACTTTTTTTTTCTCCTGTTTTGGTACGTTTGCTTGAATAGAGTTCATGGTTCGGTTTTATACATTTACAAGCCAAATCGAAATATTTGGCTTGAAAATTTTGAAACAATTCAAATCATTCAAAATAAAAAACTGATGCATTCATTTTTGTATCAGTTTGCTTTGGTTTGGTTTGGTTGTTCGATTTTTGTGAGATACAAAATATATGGATTATAAAGTAAAAATAAAACCAAATTTTTTTTTTTTATATAATTATTTAGTTGTCAAAAATAGAAAGAAATGTGTATATTGTTTTACAAGTTAAATGCAATATAACAACCACAACAACAACAACAAACGCTTAGTCCCAAGTAATTGGAGTCGGCTACACTAATCAACATAAGATTTCTGTGTGGTCATTCGCGCGAATACATTCATTCCCTCAATTTCCTTCTATCAAACACCATACCATCCTCTAAATTTAACAAATCCATGTCATTCTTGATGACTTCGGTCCAAGCCTCCTTCGGCATCCCTACCTCTTACAACCTCATGCCTCCATCCTTCAAGTTTCTGAACCGGAGCGTCACTCGGTCTTCTTTTTATGTGTCAAAACCACCGCAAGTGATTTTCCCTCATCTTTTCTTCAATAGGTGCAACTCCTAGTTTCTCTCAGATAATCTCATTTCTAACTTTATCCTTTCTAGTATGCCCACACATCCATCTCAACATACGTATCTCTGTTACACTCATTTTCTGGATATGACATCTTTTCACGGCCTAACACTTTGTACCATACAACAACACGGGTCTAACAGCTGTTCTATAAAACTTCCCCTTCAGTCTCAATTGTATATTACGGCCGCACAAGACACCTGTTTTACCCTTCCATTTCAACCAACCAGCTTTAACTCGATTCGTCACATCCCAATCAAGCTCTTCATCTTTCTGGATAATATAACTCAAATACCGAACGTAATCATTCGCCACGATACTTTTGTCATCCAAACTAATTATACTATGCTCTCTACTTTGACCGGAATTAAACTTACACTCCAAAACTCAGTTTTACTTCTGTTAAGTAGAAAGCCTTTAGATTCCCATGTTTGTCTCCACACATCCAACTTAGCGTTAGCACCTACTTTAGTCTCGTCAATCAGAATAATATAGTCATCAAATAACACACACCATGGTACGAAGTCTTATATATGACGAGTCACTTCATCCCTAACTAACACAAAAAAGAAATGTACTAAGTCGCTGAGCTTTGATGTACACCAATTGTAATAGGAAACTTCTCTGTCATCCCGAACAAATCCTAACTTTCGTACTAGCTTCCTTATACATATCCTTAACAATGTCAATATACTTACGTGATATTAATTTTTTATTCATCCTCCACCACGTTGCTTCTCGAGGACCTAATCATAAGTTTTCTCCAAATCAATGAACACCATGTGCAAGTCCTTCTTTCTCTCTCTATAACGCTCGATCATTTACCTTAGTATGTGAATTGCCTCCATGGTTGAACACTCGGGCATAAAACCAAATTGGTTATCTCGAAATACTTACAATTTTTTCTCAACCCATATTCAATCACTCTTTCCCAAAGTTTCATGGTATGGCTCATAAGTTTAATGTCACGATATTCTCTTCAATCTTTTTGCTTTAGGTTCACCCCCTTTTAGGTTCTCCTATTCGAATATTTCATTTTTGTCTCCCTCTACCCTCTCTTTATATTTAGTTCTATATTGTTAGTATAGTTGGATTATCGTGTCAATCATTGTTTAATTTATAACAATTCGAGCCTCGCTCACCTACATTTCAAGTGACATTTTTTTCAAGACTCCTAAATACCACCATTTTTTTTTGCTACAAGTGCGTTTTCAAGACCTTGTACGATCCTTATTACAACTAAACTTACATCGAAGTAAAAACGACATCAATTTTGTGCTTCTAAATCGAGCTTTTGTTAGGTACTTTGAGCTTAGGGCGTGTTTGTTTATTGTAATTGATTTTGGAATTGGAATTGGAATTCCAATTGTATGAAATTCCATGGAATTAAAAAAATTGGAATTCTAAGATTTTACAATTCAATGGATTTTCAAAAATTGGAATCCTAAGAAATTCCAAATAATTAAATTCCTTTGTTTAGTAAAATTACATAATTGATGTGGAATTCAATTCTAATTTATTTTGTTTTGTTTGAAACACTAAAAATCACATAATTAAAAAAAAAATTAAAAAATGCATCTAGTGTGAAAAGGATAATATTCTCATGATACAAATAGGCAAAGTACAATTGAAGTAAAATGACAAAAATACCATTATTAAAAGAATTATCGGTGTAAAATAACGGAAATAATTTTTGTTGCAAAATTAGAACATTCATAGTGCTAAAGAAAATTTTTATAGTATGAATTGGATAAAAAAACGTTGAAAAACGAAAATACTTTTTATGGAAAATGTCGAAAATACCCCAAGTAGAAAATGACGAAAATTTGCGGATAAAAAAATAGATGAAAATTCGCTACTAAAGTTAAAAAATATACCATTTTTGCGTAATATGAAGAAAAAACTTTATGGTCCAATTTTATAAAAAAAATGCATTCATTGCAAAATGACAAAATACCCCTGTTAAAGTGGAATTAGCTCATTGTTCATAATAACGAATATATACTTGATAAAAGATGAATAAATCACAAAATGATGAAAATAATCTGATGAAAATGAAGAAAATAACATTTGCCCATTTTCGAAAATGACAAAATATACCCTCATTGTAAAATTTTCATTTTTAAAAAACGAGTGGTAATTTTTTCATTTTCATCATGATTATTCATTTTCATTGGTATGAATGGCATTTCTATTATTTTTCAACAAGTGTATTTTCGTCATTTTACACCGATAATATTTTAGGCATTTCAAGTAATTTTTTATAAGGCTAATTTTGTCATTTTTTGTTGAGAGAAATTTTTCCATTTTATTCAAATTTAATTTTTTTCATTTTGCACAAGAGGCATTTTCCCATTTTTTATGGGAGCGTTTTTTTTTGTCTTTTTTGCATTAAGGGCATTTTCGTCATTTTTCCATGAAAAAATTGAGTTATTTTTAATCATATGAATTTTAACCTATTTGAGCCAAAGGAATTTTTTTTTCTTTTTGCACGAAAGTATTTTTCATCATTTTCGCCGAGGGTATTTCGTCATTTTGCGTCGAGTATATTCGTAATTTTTTACCATGAATGTTTTGGTGATTTTATGTTATGTATGTTTGTGATATTTTATAAAAAAAATTGTTGTTTTGTGCCAATGGTATTATTGTAATTTTGCACTAACGATATTTTTCGACATCATACAAAAGGTATTTTTGTCATTTAAACGAATAACATTAGCTATTTTAAATTAAGAGTATTAGTCATTTTGTACTAGGGGGTGTTTTGTCATTTTAGAATAAGGGTACTTTGGTCATTATATATATATATATATATATATATATATATATTTATGTGTGAGAGAAAATAACATGTATGCATGATATATTTATAACCTATTAAATAAATCTTGTGGAATTGAAATTGGAATTGGAATTGAAATTGAAATTCTTTAATTATACAAATGGAATTGATTTTGTGGGAATGATGGGGCTGGAATTTGAATTGGAATTCCAATTCAAGATTTTGTTGAGAGCCAAATAAGGGAATTTGAATTTTGTTTATAGACAAACAAAAAAATTGAAATCGAAAAACCAATTTGAATTCCAAAACTTCAATTTCATGGAAACAAACCCACCCTTAGCGAATGATAAGTATGCTTTTCAATCTGATGCTCAAAAGATCCACTGAGTTGTCTGGTGCCAATCCAACATTATTTGGCACATGCATGCCTGTTTTTTCCGCATCAAGCTGTTCTTCCGATTACAAGTTAAGCACTGGTGATGAACCAAACTTACAGTTTTCTGGTAGAGATGCATATAATAAAAGACACCAAAAATTGTATACGGGGATATACGATTTTTTATCCCTTTTTTTGATAAGGTGTAAAATTCAACCGATATTCATATTAAAATGTCAACCAAAAACTTCAACAAAAATTGTTTTTTTATTCACAAAGTTTGAAATAGAGATTTTGCTCAAGGGAAACCTGCTCCCTTGGCCAACTAGAGAGTCTCTTAGAGTCTTCAGCATCTTCTCTGGTTTTCGCGGCTAACCGCAATCTTCAACCGGTTAACTGTATAGTTCCAGTCCTGCAGAAAATTTGTCTTCGGTTTAACAACAAATATACCTCAGTTAATCGGACGGTTGATTTCTAGGCAAAAAATAAAACTACCCGCTTTTTCCCGTTGGAAGCAATTTTTCTCTCTATTTAAAAAGGATTTATTCCCTGTTTTAAAATTTGGGCTTGTGCATATTTTCTTTACACTTAGAGAGCTCTTTGGGAGTGTTTTAAACATCTAAATTAATATTTCTTCCTAGTTTTTTTCATGAGCATTTAAGCTTTCTTGATTATATACACATTCTTTGAATTGGAGTTATCATTGTAATATACATCCTTTGAGGGATTAGAAATTGATCTTTATTGTAAATCTCACGTGGTTTAGTATATTTAATAGAGTAACTGAACACTTCTAGAAAGTCTACTGATGTGGATCCCTGCTTAGAGAGTCATAGGTATGCTAGCCTGACGAGGAAGGCCCGGTACACTGATGACTGAAATTCCAGTGTGGGTTGTGCGTCTGATGCGTAAAGATGATTTTTAAAAGCAGTAAACTGTCAATTTCAAAACACACATTAAATCTGAAAATTTGGTTCTGTTGAGTCATAAGATCCCCTCACCCTCGGATTCGGTCCCCTCCCTCTTGGTTATCTTCATAATGTCTTCATCTTCTAGTTCATCTTCTTCTAGTTTAGTTTCTCTTCCCGAGTCTCCTAGATCTAGTTTTTCTAAGTCTCGTCTTCCTAACGTTTACGAATTAGATTATGTTTTCGAAGATAGTAAGTATCCTTTGTCTTCTTATCCCGTAGTTAATCCTTACTGTCACACCCCGTAACCAGGGTCGATGACATGGCAGTGTCTCATTGGTTGATGAAACAAGCCGACAAACAGAGTTACTAAAAGGAAATTCATTTATGATAATTCGAAATAAGAGTTTAACAGTGGAAACTATTTATTACAAATGAAATTGTTCTAATAAAAAAATAAACTATGTTCTTTAATTGTAACCGGTTATGAGTCACTCGTCATGGTCCCTTTCCCAAGCTTCAACAACGTCATCAAATTTCTCATCATCACCTGCACAATAAGCGGATGGACTGAGCTCCGGTGCTCAGTAGGGACCGATAAATACAAGTATCAAATAGGACCAGACAAGAACAATTAGTTAAGATAACAATAAATAAGCGAGATAACCATACTCTTCATGTCCAAACACCTACACAACCGAATGTACGACAAGCACCATGCTCTGCCCATACGGTACACACGATTACACATTTGCTTAGACACTACGAGCACAGCTACTGCTATGACACGACTTCCCACCATTCGAGCTCAGGTATCTATTCACAACTCTACGACAATAATTGCAACGGCCCTAGTTATAGTCCAAACTAGGAGGGCTCAAATAGTTCATTGCATGGGTTCAGTTTCACTCCCTGAACGACGGATGCATACTTTAAGGACTCATTCTACATTGTATCATCATCCAATACCTTGGACTCCACAAAACCGTTGCAATCCCAATGATAGTCCACATCAGGTTAAGGCTCACGTAGGAAGACCCTCGGGATCCGCACCAAGGACATCCGCAGGACCACCCTCGGAATCTTCCCATAATCATATCGCAGGATCCTCGAAATCCGCACCAAGAGCACCCGCAGGATTCCTCGGTATCCGCACACATTCACATTGCAAGACCCTCGGGATCCGCACCAAGGGCACCCGCAGGACCACCCTCGGAATCTTGCTAATCGAACGAGTCCTGTCATTGAGTAGATCCTAGACACGAGCTCAAAGTAGGGCGACGACTCGGTCGACCAAAACCAAATAGGACTAAAGACGACATGACCAACAGGACAACCCAAGCGATAAACAAATAGACATGCTAAACATTGAATCAAATAACAATTCATGGACATATCAACAATAATAATATGTATAATAAATAGGACAATATCTCACATTAACAATTACATATAACGATTAAGATTAAAGATTAAATCAATTCATGTTATATTATAGATAAATATAATCAACAAAAGATAGAAAACCAATTAACAAAACGATAAATACAAAACGTGCAATTAAATTCGTAAATCAACAGTTCATACATTAATTCCCGTAAAATCAATAATTAAATAATTACGAAACATTACCCAACATATATTTATAATTCCGGACAGGAAATAATGTAAGGACAGGGTCCCTACCTCAATCGGAAGCAATTAAATACACAAACCCGAAATCAGCACTGCCCAGTCCCGCTCACGGTGCGATAACTTTCTGATCGGGACTCGGAATGACGTTCCGTCTGCGCTCACTCGAAGCTTATTCGAATGCCTTCGAATCGGTATATTATGGGTGAAAATAGGACAAGTAACGCTCCCTCGGTGATCTCTCAAAATGCTGGACAGATTCTCAAAAACTCACTGTTTCTCCAATTTCTTGCTGCTAAAAAAGAACAGCTTCTTTTCTCTCTAAGGCGCGACTCCCAATGTTGATTAATCAACCACGCTGATGCTTCTTTATTTCTTTTAATTTTGGTAAATAAACCTCTGCCAGATTCTCATATATATATATATATATACTAATTCTAAAGGAAACGGAAAATGCTTCCTTTGCCTTCCCATTAAATTCGTGCCAATAACTTATGTCTTTTAAATTCTCTAATCCTTCTACATTCTTTAACCCCCGTAACCCCCCGAAGTCCTTCCATTTCTTTTTAATTTAATACCAAAAATCCCAACTGATGCCCCTTGATTTTCCTGCCACTTTTATATATTTTACATATTAGATTGTTTTATTTATTAATAATATATTTTATTTAATCCTCACTAAAACGTTCACAAGAAGTAATACGTAAAAGGTTATAAAAATAATTAAACACGTAATCACGTAATGACATGAAATAAAATACGCCTACGAAATAAATCACATGAAAATAAATTACATGTAAAATAACATGTACACGAAAAGTTACGGGTATTACACTTACAGTATTTACCAAAAAGAAAAACCCAAAAATATTGTAGGCGTACGTCTTAGACAAGTCCTAGGCAGAAATCCCGTATCAACTTCTGTCAAAGATTTCTGTCAATCATCCCAATTTTCTACCCACAAACTGCCCTCTACCAAAGAAGAACAGTATGTAACCCTCAAACTTCCAGAACACTTTGCAAGATCTTGCCTGGACCAAGGTTACACTCACATACACTTTGGTGCCATCCGCTTGGCGATCACACTCCATGCCAAGAAAGGTCTCCCGATGATATCCCGTGTTGCACTTCTCGATTCCAGATTCCAAAGATACGAACACTCCGTCATCGGAACAAAGGCAAACTACCCCTCAATGCCGACCAATCTTCGTGACCCTATTCCCAAATTTTACCATGCTCCTGGACGATCCATCTCTGTCTACCGTGTTCCGTGTTCAGATCCAGATCACTGGTCCAGAATTGGAGAATACATATATGGCAACCCTTCACCACCAGATGGCATACAGAGTACAAAACCATGCATTCGACCTCCCACTTCCTCCACAATTGCAAAATGGTGAATCCATATTTCTCTCTGTTGACTCTCCAAATACCCCTCACTGTACCTTTGTTCCCGCACAAATTAAAAGAGAAGAACTCCAAGCTCTTCTACCCACCTCCTGGATAACCAGCTATGAAAGACACGAATCGAAAACAGTTAAGCTAATACAAAGACACGTAACCCACTTTTATCAAAAAGGTCGATGGATCTCATTGAAATTAAGTTCCCCAACAGAACGAGGTTTCTACTCGTCTTTCCCCACTCGAAGTTCAGAGATGATGCATTCTCCTGGGATCTGCTTTCTTCTTTGACCACTTTTGATAAAGAAAAGATGAAACACGCCAGAAAATTCCCAATCCCACTCGCAGTTGATGAAAAAGGACAAAGAAAAGACAATCTCTGCATGATGTAGCTCTCAACCGGGCAGCAGTAAAATGTCGTGGCACAAAATCAAGCTCTTGAAAGAAAGATATTGAGATATATTTAGATTGTGTTTATGTTGTCTCTTCGTGAGGTTTTGTAACAAGATTTCTTAATAAGTATGACCTTGAAGGTGATTCTTGAAGCTCTTCGTGAGTAAGACCTTGAGGTGGATTTGAGTTGTTGTGGTTGAAGCGTAAAACTCATAAGTGTGACCTTGAGTCTTCACCTTCGTAATTCAATTTTTCCCACTGTCAATGAGTTGAAAAGGAAATCTTTAGTGTAACTTTGTGAAATACTTGGATTAAGCTAAAGGTAGTGGATGCAGGCTCTTGGTGAACCGAACCATTGTAAATCATCGTATTCACTTTCAAGTTCTCACTCTTAATTATTCTTGATATATGTTTATATGAACTTGTTTATATGCTTTGATTGATGTTGTTTGAGTTAGATTCTATATAGAGTTGTGTTTGAAGTATTCCATTATACGGACTCTATTGGGTATGTACTCTTGGGCTTTTTTGCTAATGATATATGTTTGGTGCTTGACTTTGTAGTTACCATCTAGTTTTGATGCTTCCTTTGCTAAGCTTGGCATACACTTGAATTCAACATAGGATTGGTTTTAGCCTGCTTCCTTATATACTTAATCACATACTTGAAATCATACTTGATCACATAGGTGATTATTTTGGTTAGACAAACAAAAAATTTAAAGAACCTAATTCACCCCCTACTCCTCTTAGGTTCCTTTCAGTAATAATTATTCTTGTGACATATACTATGAGTTCAATGTTCTTGCACCCAAAAAATCATATAGAATATTAGATCAAATTGTAGACCTTTGGTAAGGATAAAGATTGGAGCTTTTTGAAAATTCATATATAAAAGGGGACATTTGTATATTATTAGCTACAAGAGAATAAATATATGGAGCCTATAACAGATATAATATACTACACTTACTTTAGTTGTCATGAAGCAAACATTGTAAGTACGTCTCCACATTTTCCAGGCCACAGAGCTTCTTCACTGCAGGCATAATAGCAGGAACATCCAAATGAAATGCTGAATCGAGTTCATTGTTCCTGCTCCAAGATTTAAGCTCTTTCCTGGCTGCTTTAATGGCTCCTCTTGTTGCACAGTGAACTGAAACTGCCAGAAGCAATGGTGGCTCACTAGAGGCTGCAAAAATAGTTCAATAGATCAGTAAAATCATCTCCTTCTTAGGCAATTTGTACATGCACAAAATGGTTACCGGAGTACATAGTTGTATTATTGAAAATGCGAGTTCAAGACATTTCTCATTAAAATGATGAACTACATTTTCGACCTAATTGACATCAAGATATTATCGACGTATACTATAATCTCCCTAACATGTCATTTTCATCAATACATATCCTTTCTTTGATTCAACTAGTTGAAAGCCACAAGTTTCCAAGGCAAATAGACCATTGTCTTTTGTCTGACTCCTTTCTTTTTCATCAAAGGAAAACTCAAGCATTATAGATTTGGTGGTGAACTTCTAATGAAATTAATAAAAAATGTATCATCACAATTCAAAAATTGCTCCGTCTACTTGTCCAAGCATTCAAACTAAAATCACAATAATGAATTTAGGTTACGGTTTTATTTTTTCCAGTGTCTGTTTGATTTACTCGGTTCTAGGTTCACTTTTCCTCAATTCCGAGATAAATAACTACAATTATAGCACAGACAAGAGGAACAGAACACAAGGAAGGGGGGGGGGGGGGGGGTGGATATAGCCTAAGAGATGAAAGTTTCTATCAAATTAGGTGTCAAAGAGAACTTCATAATAGTCCAGAATCAATAACGTCGACAAAATCAGTCATTTACAAGCTAATCTGATTACCATAAGCTAATCAAGTTACATGATCACACTGAATACAGCCAACCATTGTCTCCCAAAAGGTACATATATTTACTTGGTAATGGTTTGTACTTGTCTTAGAAATCATATATATCTTTCTTGAATGCCAATTACTTGGGACTAAGGCTTGGCTACGGCTTTGCTACATATTGGAGATTAGGTAAAATGTTCAAGTTTCATAACATAGCTAGTTGTCAACCACTGCGATTTGCATGTCAAGATATCATTTTTCTAAATTTGCACATCTTCGGGCTCGGTACCTTTTTCAACTTGCTTATAGAGGGGCTCAACATTTTGCCGAAAGAAGTAGGCACTTTTATATTAAACCAAAGAGAATGCACTTTCTTATGAACTTTCAAATAGTCTAAATTTCCCCGTTCTTTTTGGTTTTTCAGAACGAACTCTTTTTGAATAGAATTCCAAAAACCTGTCCAATTTTTACACTTAAAGCATTATTTCAAGAAACCATATTCAGACCTAAACTCCATCTACCTTACCTTCAATAGAACACTAAATGATAGAATTTAACATAGAAGTATCCGAGCAACTCGACATGATTTCTGACACTAATGACATGGAAAGTTCAAAGATCTTCGAGCCTATATTGAACATATTAGTGATTTTTTCATTTTAAAAAAAATTCCTTCAATTTTTTCCAGTGAAAATGTCTCCGATGATCTTGTTTAAATCAATTTCACTACTACACTGACTTGAATACATACCTTTAGAAGAAAGAACACGATTTTGGTGATGCCCACTGCTAAACACTTCAACATTAAGTTTCCTCGGTATTGTGTCAATTGTTGGGATCTTGTACGTCCACGTGCTATCTGTAATGGCCAATCCTTCAGCATTAGTAAGGAATTCTTCATGCATAAGGAAACCAATTCCTTGAGTAAAAGATCCTTCGATCTGCAAGAAGAGTTTATATATAGAATTGTTATTTGAACTTCTAAACCAAAATTGAAATCAGTTCACGTCAGAAGCACAATCACAAAGATATTCACTCGGAACTCTACATTTCACAAATATATCAATGAGAGTAAGGCAGCTGAGGGGAACCTATGTCGTGGAGACTTAAGAATACACTACCGGTAATGTTACTCTATAATTTGGAACTTTACTCAAAGATTTCTACAGCGAAAATTGAATAGGAAAATGGAACGGAGATGTCTTTTCCCCCTTAAAATAAAGCTGTTCCAAAGAGAAAACCACAAAGATAACTAAACCTGTCCCAAATCAACTGCAGGATTCATGCTCTGTCCACAATCATATATAATATCTGCTTGCAGAATCTTTGTTTCTCCCTGTCATTATATTTATCTCAACCTGCAATACCAACAGTTTAATCACCTTAAAGCTTTTCAAAGGCAGAAAGTTATCAAGCAAACTCTCATATCGTATAGTCCCTCCGTTTCAAAATAATTGTCAATCTAGGGACAAGGCCCCCGGAATTAAGAATTTGTTAAAATTCATAACAAGACATTGTAAAAGGACCTACCTATTTAATATCTGCGGTACTTAAAAGTAATAAATGCATTATTTAAGATGATTAAGGGTAAAATTGGAACAAGAGAAATAAAGTACTTCACAATTATTTTCAAATAAGAAAAGTAGAAAGTTCTGATTTTATTTTATTTTATTTTTAAAATTGAAGATAGACAGATTGTATACCTCACTTACTGCAGCACCATAGTTGAGATATCGATTTGAACTGGAATCAGGCACAAAGTAAGAATTTACTGCCATGTTTACTGCTTGCATATTAAACCTGGTACCTAAAAAGGGAAACACTAGACATATTTTCATAAAATTAAGCATGTCGGAATGCCCAAAAATACAAGTCTAATCTTCAGATCAAAATATATGTAAAATAAAAATAAAAAAATAAACTATTTTTGTGAGACATAAGAAGAAACTGCACTTTTATAACTATTTTATTATCTCAGCTAAAACGATATGAACAAGGATACACAGTGAAATGAATATTTAACAATCCGAAGATAACTTAGAAGAGAAAAATTACCCGAGGCTTGCAAGGCAGCCCCAAACTTTTGGATGGGTTCTCTCAGCTTGACTCCACCTCCTGCTTCCCAGATGACAGCAATGCTGAATTTGCTGCTTCACCGAAACAACTTTCGCTATGATTTGTGAAAGCCTCCTCTGGGATGAATCCATCACGCGGACCATTTGAAAGAACGGAACCAACATTGACAAAAGGAAAAAGAAACTGAAAAAGGAAACTAACAGCCAAACTCTTCCTGTAAGAAGGATGCGAAGTGCCAGGTTCTGGTAGCACGGCTTTCTTAACTAGATTGACAGCTTTATATAGAACTGCCACATTTACGGTTTTTCCCTGAAAGATATTCCTCAACACTCGTGGCCCGTATTGCATGCTTTGTCCCAAATGCGCCAAAAGATAATTGGATATTGTTTATTGCAACTTCATTTGTACTATAAGACACATCAGCTAAGAAGGCAGCATTCACATATGCCAATGCGTTTCCCGAGGGGTCGTGGCGCAGCACGATAAGTCTCAAACAGCAACCTAGAAACTGCTCCGTTGTTTTCACCCGATTCGTTGTCGTTGAGTAAGTGGAATCTGGATACTAACTAGCACACTTCTTGAATCTAGGGAAGGCCGAGCCAAAAAATTCTTGTAGTGTAAGGTTTTCATCTTTATTACCATTTGCAATGTAGACAGTAGAATCCACTGCTAAAAGCAGAGTTACAATACCAGACGGGAAATGATTTCTTTGTGCCATCACCAAATTTCCTCCAATACTACCAGAGTTTCTAATGAATCCTGATGCGATTCTTTCCATATGCTCCGCAATCTTTTGAAACACAAGCTTGTTCTCAGAGCTTAAATCAACTTCCTCATTCTTCAAACTTGCAATCACTCTGGAGATTGTGACAGCGGCGCCAATATCAAGCTCGTTATCATTCCTTCTTATCATTGAAAGCTCCGGTATGTATCTCAGATCAATGTATCCGTCAACGGGCTCTAGTTCTTTATAGTATCCTGTCCCAGTGTTACCAGCAACAAACTTAATCCATTTACCATCTTCGATTAGATCGGAGTTCAACAAGCTTCGGAGCTCTCCAATACTAACAGGACTATACCAAGCATACTTTTCAGAATCCAAATGCATCTCTGATTTATTGCCTTTTAAAAAGTCAGTATATGTACAAACCTTATCATTCGGGTTGTACAAAGGTAGTCTTCCTAGTTTAACATCCTTTGGCACTCCATTGGTCCAAAAGGAGTTAATTCCAAGATCCTCTATGTCTACATCAGCAGCGAAACTTTTGCAGGCATCAGCGATTGATCGATATCCAGTACAACGACAAAGATTTCCTGCTATGGCTCTTTTCAGCTTCAGAAACAGTTAGCTTGGAAAATCCTGGCTGAGGTTCTGATCTAGGTGATTTCTCGGCATTCTTGAGTGCTGCGAAAGCGAGATGCACATTCCAGGAGTGCAGAAGCCACATTGAGAAGCATGGAAGCCAGCAAACCGTTCATGAATAGGATGGAAACCATCTTTACTATTTCCAAGGCCCTCACTGGTAGTGATTGAACAGTCATTTAAACTGCAAAGAAGGGTAAGGCCAGTGTTGTCAAGGCGTTGAGGCGCACCAAGGCGCAACGGGGGCTTAGTGCCTTGAGGCGCAAGGCGCAAAAAAAAGCGCACCTTGAATAAATATTATTATATATTAGGAGCACGCAATTTTAGACAAAACATAATAATAATAAATAAACATAATAATGAAGTTCTTTAAAAAAAACATAGTCAAATAGAGTATCCACTATCATCTCAGGATATCTCTTTTGGAATAGCGAGTTTGATTGTCAAGTAGATGATTGTGGGTGTTGTCAAGATTATGTGTCGCGTTGCGGGCCCGCGAGCACGGGGCGTGACATTTTATGATATCATAGTCGGTGACCAGGTAGACGTGTGTGAACTAAGTGCCACACCGTAAGTGGTGGTGGCCACCTCTACAATCCCAATGTAACTAACTGCCACACCGTAAGGGATGGGGGCTACCTTTATAATCCTAATGGGAACTAAGTGCCACGCTGTAAGCGGTGGGGTCCACCTCTACAATCATGCACACCTGGTTGGTCCTGGGCTAAGTTTGTATGGGGCGCATAGCTAAGACGATAGGGCCTTAAGTAGGGGTGAATGTAAAACCCCAGTCCCATATGGGAAAAGGTCTCATATTGGATAAGAATGAAAGTTGTGGACTGTATATAAGATGGGTCTAAGTACATATGTAAAACACAAGAGGGGGGGTGAATTGGGTTTTAGTCGATCTTGCAACCTTTTACGAATCTTTTCAATGCTAGTGAGAGTTTGAACAAGATGAACAAAAGCTAAAGCAAAACCCAACAACAAGACAATGGATTTAGAGTGGTTCGATTCACTTAGAATCTACATCCACTACCTTGAGCCGCACCCAAGGATTTCAACAACTTCACTAAGAAGGATTTTACACTTGTGGACAACTCACTAAGAGTTTTACAACACAACCACAATACAAAAACTCACTAAGAGTTACTTGCCCACACTAAGTAGGACTTATCAATTTGCCCACACAAAGTAGGACTTTTCAATTTGCCCACACAAAGTAGGACTTATACAAGAATAACCCTATCACTAAGAAAGGGAATTGAGATAGTTTAAGAACAAGGTTGTTCACTTTTCTAAGTGAAAGATAGATACCTTTTAAGTACAAGTAGAATCCTCTCTTAGAACATAAGATGCACACTCTTTGTCTTGCTTTTGAAATAACACATTTGAATGATTTAGATCATGGAAATGAAGTGTTTTTTCTTGGAAGGAGTTTAGACTTGATAAGAAATCAATGTATCTTTGAAGTGCAAGTCATAGAGTCATTTTCTAGCTTTGGTGTATTTATACATTTCAAAATATGCTGAAAAACGCCTCTTTAACGGTAAAAAAACGGCTAGTTTTTACAGAGTTCGGTTGACCGAACAAAGCACTTCGAATGACCAAAGGCAACCTCGGTTGAGCCGAGCCTAGGTCGGTCGACCGACCTCCCCATTTGGTCGACCGAAGCAAAATATCAAACCTCTCGCTTTCTCTTGGGTTGATCCGAGCTTGAGCTCAGTTGACCGAACTTCCCGAGTATGAGAGATGTTGATTTTTCACACGTTTTGAAATCTTTTGAAGTCTAAAAGGTTTTCTCAATATGTAACAATTAAGAGCATTAGAAAACCGTTTTAAAAGACGTATACTTTGAAATCAAAGGCTTTTGAGATATGAACACATATGAGAATCATTTTGAAAATTTAGCCTTTTGAAAACGTGTTTATGAAAACATGCAAGACTAGAGTGTAGAGCTTATGTTCATGAGAGCTTTGGTTAGAGCTATTTAAGATAACGACTTATAATGACAAAGCTAATCTAACCAAACCTAAGTCTTCAATCTTCAATCTTGAAAGATGAGCCTTGAATAATATGACTTTGAATCTTGATCATGGCTTGATTGAAGTACTTAGAGCTTCCATTATAAGTTCTAATATTCTATCACAAAGATATAAACATTAGACACAACATCAAGTGTTTGTCCATTATCAAAAACCGAGTTTGATCGCCCTTAGGGCTAACAATCTCCCCCTTTTTGATTATGACAAACTTTGATGTAATTAGATAGGATATGGACAATTTTAAGTACAAGGAAGCATGGCAAAAGGATATAAGAACAAATAAGTGTAAATCTAAGTGCTTATAAGATAAACCAAGTTAGAACGAGAAACATAAGCACTAGCATGTTAAGTTCTTTTGCCATATGCATTAGGGACCATCCTCCTTTCCTCCTTCCTTCCATCATGTAGCTTTCTTGTGTGTATTCTACATACCTTAGTTTACACAAGAAGCTAACTTACCATTTTCATCAATGTTGATGTGAGTGCTAAGGATCCTATTAAGAAGAACATATTTGTTTTTAAGAAAGCCACTGGGATGTGGTGGGCGGACCCCCGTTTATTAATAAAGCCGAAATGGCAAAGAAAAGATACAAGGAGGGGGACGTAATACTAACCTCCTAACAAATGGTGGAAAGAAATCCACTGCTTACATTAGACATACTAGATGCAAGACTTGATCATTTATAGTATGAACAAGGATGTTACACTCAAATCTAGAGATCTAAATGCAAAGCAAAAAATACAATATGCAATCCTATCTAATACGCAAATAAGCCGTGTTACATTGATCCAATTTAATAAGACCAATAATATGCGAAGGTAGGGATTCAACAATGTAGAAACTGACTGAACTCCGTGCAGAGATGGCATGATTAGCCAAAGCATCCGCTACAGAATTAACCTCCCGGAAAACATGTACCAACCTGCAATTGCCAAGAAGAGAGATAGCCCTACGAAAAGAAGTATCCAGAGACCAATTAGAAATCATACCTGAAGAAACCGCCTTGACCAAAATATCCGAGTCCGATTGAATCAAAATGTCATGTGTGCCGCCTTGAGGAACCATTTGCAAACCATGAACCAGTGCTTGTAATTCAGCCCTCATACTAGTACCATTATCCCCAATAAAAATAGAGAAAGCAGAAATAAAGTCTCCGTTACAATGTCTAAAAATTCCCCCAATGCCGGTTGGACCTGGGTTTCCTTTCGAAGCGCCATCAATATTAAGCACCACTCCGGGAGTAAGATCATTTCTCCAACGAACAACCAAAGACCGACGCGGCATGCGGACCATGGGGGTTCCAATTGTAAGACCCCGAGCATGTAGTAGAGTTGCAGTATAATCCCGAAATTGGACTAAGATAGTTGACTGCGTTGTCACCTTTGCTTCATAAACGAAACGACATCGGCCTTCCAAAGAATCCAAAGCAAATGCAACATGCTAGAATTATCAAAATGTCTGCGAGAAATGGAATTCCCGCATACCACCAAAAGGATAGCATACCATGAATATCATTAATGGCAATTCGTCGTGCGAAGAAGGCCAGCCGAGGAGGCCGCATCCTTCCAAACCACCCGCGCAAGTTTACATTTCATAAATACATGATCGTATGTTTCACCATCATCCAAACGCACACAACGGGACGCCATAGACACACCAAACCTTATTCTATCCTCATCAAGGGCAAGAAAATGGTTAAGCAATTTCCACATAAACAAGGACAAAGAAAGTGGAAATACCTTATGCCAAATGCAAATACGTGACAATTGTGTGACTTCCGAGATACGTATGACCTCCATTGCAGATGATATAGAAAACCTCCCCCGCGGATCATCAATCCAAATAAGCTTATCACACTCGCCAGACAAATAAACATCCGGTAATAAATCCAAAAATCCGCCAGGAACCAAAGATGCTAAGTCACGCCGCTGCCAAGAGTGATCATGAATGAAATCCCGGGACGAGGCCCCAGCAAGCCGAGCGGAGTGAGGAACCATAGTTGTTAAAGCTCCCTGAAGTGTGATGTTCTCATAGAAAAACCTAGAGTGACCGTTACGTAACGTAATACCAATATGCCTCTCCACATCATCCCGAATCGCAATCATACGTCGCCATGTAGGAGAGCAACCCGCAACTATGCTACATTGAGTAACATGGGGCAGCCCCTGCACAATACTTAGCTTTTAAGAAATTGGCCCACAAAGACTCAATACTCACGAAATTCCACCACAGCTTTCCAAGTAAAAGCATCATAAAATTGTACTACCGAATGCAATCCCACACCATTACATTCTGTTGGTCTTGACATTCTGGTCCAAGACATCCAATGCTTGCGCTCCTTGCCATCCGTTTGACCCCAGACAAAGCGAGAGAACATGCGTTCCAATTTCAGCATTACTAATTTCGGCACATTACACGTTGCCAGGATATGAATAGACATAGAATTGAGCACCGAACGAACAAGTAATAACCGACTACCCATACTTAACAGCTTGCGTTGCCAACCCTCCACACGACCCGCCACTTTTTCAAGTAGACCGTCAAAGTACCGTACTTTGGATCGACCTGGAAAAATAGGACAACCAAGATAGATCATTGGAAACTCACCTTCCACAAAACCAGTCACTTCTTGTATCATATGACGTTGGGTGTCGGATGTTTTTGTGGATATATAGTAGGAGCATTTCCCCACATTAGCACATTGACCGGATGCCTTCTCATAATGCTTTATAAAGTCAATTAGAACAGACAGATTTCTTTTTTGCCCATTAGTAAATATAATAATGTCATCTGCAAAAGCAAGGTGAGTAACAATAACAGACTGCCTAGGCATGTAATAAGGCAAAAAACTCCCAGACACGGACAATGCATTAATTCCCCGTGAAAAAGCCTCAGCCGCAATAATAAAAAGCAACGGAGAAAGAGGATCCCCTTGCTTCACCCCCTACTAGCATGACTATATCCATAGGACACCCCATTAAGTAGAACAGAAAACCAGTTCGAGCTAAGAACATTACGGATAAGATTTATGAAATGAGGGCCAAAACCAAAGCGCTGCAAAACCTGGAGTAGAAAAGTGTGAGAAACTCGGTCAAAAGCTTTCATCATGTCAAGCTTAATGACCAAATTCCCACCCCTCACCTTGTGATTAATTGCATGAACGAGTTCCATAGCCAGCAAAACATTATCAAATATCGATCTACCTTTTACAAAACCAGTTTGATTCAGTGATATAATAGATGGCAAGAGCAAACCAAGTCGAGTGGCCATTACTTTAGTGATTACCTTATTTGCAAAATTACACAAAGATATAGGCCGAAAACCGGAAAGATGAATGGGATTCTGTGTCTTGGGTAACAACACAATAAGTGTGCTTGCCAAAGCTTTCGGCATCTGTAAACCGGACCAAAAATCACATACCGCTTGCAAAAGATCATCTCCAACAATGTCCCAACAATCCTGAAAGAAACCCCCAGAAAACCCATCCGGACCCGCAGCACTGTTTCTATCCAATGAAAAAACGGCAGTACGTACCTCCAAAATAGAAGGAAGATCTGAGAGCCGTCGGTTATCCGAGTCCTGCACTAGACGTGGAATGAGGTCCAAAATACGGTCTACCCCTTGTAAAGAACCATCCTCCGAATATAGTGTAGAGTAGAAACGATGACATTCCGCGCCCATGATTTCATTATCCGTCATCCATTCCCCTTGATCGTTCTGCAAAGTAGAAATAAAGAGACGTTTTCTATTGTTATTGCAAACCGCATGAAAATATTTAGTATTACCTTCCCCCTCTTTTATCCATTTAAGTCTTGATTTTTGCCGCCAATATGTTTCCTCAGCTCCCAAATAAAAAAGATACTTCTGTTTTGCTTCCAACCACACATCCCGAAGCTGATCACAAGGAGAAGCATCAAATTCTGCTTCAGCCGAAACCAGTAAGGCCTCGGCATCTTTAAGCCGAGACACAATATTACCGAAGCATTCTTTATTCCAAGACCGTAAAACCAGTTTCAATCTCTTCAGTTTACCAGTTAACACCATCATCCCATTCCCAAACAGAGAATTTCTCCAACTGGCTGCCACCACCTCCTGAAACTGAGAGTGTTTGGACCACATATTTTGATATTTGAAAGAAGATGAGTGAACACGATTTTCCTTAACAAGATTAACATATAACGGACAGTGATCAGAAACCGTTCTATGTAAATGTTCAAGCTTGGTAAGAGCAAAGAATTCCAGCCATTTAGTGTTCACCAAAAGACGATCCAAACGGCGTAAGAGGGGCGGTGAACCCCTGCACCAAGTGAGGGGCTGCCTACAAACGGAACATCAGAAAGACCACAATCGCCCACCATTTCCACAAATTCAGCCATGGGCAGAGAAGCCGGTATAGATCCAAGACTCTCTGAAACACTTAAAACCACATTAAAATCGCCGCCTACAAGCCAAGGTACATCATGTTGTGAGCTAAAAGTTCGTAGCTCATCCCACAATGCTCTTCGCTGTGTATAGGCGCATTTAGCAAAAACAAAAGATATATACACCGAAACCCCAGCATAGTTATTAACCAATACAGTCAACACTTGTTCGGAATTCCCCACAAGTGAAATATCTAGGCAACCATTCCAAAACAGCCATATTTTACCATTAGCATTACTGAGACTTTCATCAAAACCAAGCCGGCGTGTATAAAACGAAAGCTCAGACTCATTAAGCATGGGCTCCATTATAGCAAGTAAAGAAAGATTATTATCAAACTTAAGTTGGCGAAGTCGTGCCACCGAATCAGTATTACCAATTCCCCTAATATTCCAGAGCAATAGATTGAACTTATTCATAAGGAAATATGATAACAAATATAAGAACCCATCAAAGGGTGTTACCTTTAGCCTTCTCCTCAAGGCGAGAAGACTTACGGGAAGCCGCCACATTTTGTTTTTTTGCCTTACCAGTGCGGGTGGTATGATCACACGGCGGCTGCTCCACCGTGGGTAATGTCAAAACATTCATCGTATGTAATTCATCCAGCTGCCCATCTGCAGATGACTCAATCCCCCCTTCAACTGCAGGAATAGAACCACTGTTATCCGAGCAAACCGGGGCTTGATCATCCAGATCACCGTCAAATGCCGCAACCACTTCCACTTCAACTCCAGGAGTGATTACGGCCTCATCAGGATCATCTGGGGCTTGTTCAACCGTGTCCACATGTCTACCTTTTGCAGACACTGTGACCGGGCCTTGATCCTCTGAATCCCGCCCCTCAACAACTGTCGGAACTAGGACTTCTGAGACTAAAATATTATCCATAATATCCAACGGGAGAAGTCCAGCTGAAGCCGCAGCAGTTGAAGCAGAAGCCGCAGCTAGAGCATGTAATTGCTCGGCAAGTTGAGGTTGTGAAATAGAGGCCCTTCCTCCAGCCGATTGATATTGTCGTGGTACCACCGTAGAAATTTTATCACAACCAACTGAAATATCATCAACCCCTCTCGATACCAAAATAGGAGTCCGAGGGATTACCTTTTCTGCAATAGCCGAAACAGCCGCGGCAGATTGCAAAACAGAGGAAACAGGGGACTTATCCGTGAGGGGTACAACGGGGCTGACTATTCCAGAAGACACCAGTGAAGGTCCCTCAGCAGCAGGCGGTACCTTTTGGATTGAAGGGGGCACCTTCGAAGGACCCGGGTCGCTGGTTGACCCGGTTTTGATCCATATCGGAGGACGAACCACTATTCCTGAAGATAACTTCCTGTTAATGATATTTGGCTCCCTACGCTGCGCCTGTTTCTGTGGCGGTGGTGCCGCCGCCGCTTTTTCTTTATTCTTGATCAACAAAGTTTCTTTAGCCGGAATTGGCAATTGATTTTTTGCACATTGTTTCTCATTATGCCCAATTCGCATACAACCTAAGCAGTAATCCGGCAATTCATCATAGATAATAGACTGCCAATAACCCTTACCGGTTTTGGTGTGAGTGATTCGGATACGCTGTGGCAAATCCGATAGCAAGTTCACCTCAACACATACTTTGGCCATGCTTGGTCTGGTAGCCGCGGCTGTTGGAGCATCCAACGCAATTGGTTGACCAACCGCTTGAGCAATAGAAAAAAAATTCGATTTATTGTAGAGATGAATGGGTAGACCTTCAAACCCAATCCAAATTGGTACAATCGAGGGTTCCTCATTGACATTGAAATCATAAGTCCATCGGAAAACCCTCATTGATAATCCGTAGTAATTCCAAACTCCCATTCTCCATAGGCGGCAAAAATCTTCCTCAATATCAAATTTAATAAGAACATGCCTAGGATCCATTCTTCCAATCCAAAAATTACCCCTAAATCCAACCTTATGGAATGATTTCCGTAGAGAATCCAAATTGGGGGCAAATTTATGAAATTTCCCAACAAGAGCGAATCGCCATGGTGTAATTAAAACATCGTGTTCATCCGCCGGAATAACCAAATTCAGCTCTCCCTTAAACACCTCAAGCGGAGTAATTGGAAGAGAAATAGTAGCAGTAGAGGGATGAGAGAGAAGCTCTGCAGAACTTTTGTGTTTCCACGGAGTCGGGACTGCGGCTGCCGCCACCGTGGCCTGGTGGCCGGAGGCCATAGAAGAAAGCAGGGAGCCGAGAACGGCAGTCCCTAAATTTTAGGTAGAAAAATCGCCAGAGCCGAATTCTTCTATCTTGAATTAATATACTGAATTATTAATAAACATTAGAACTATCAATGGTTTGTTATCATCAAAACAACATAGAATAATTTGCCCTTTGGGCTAACAATCTCCCCCTTTTTGATGATGACAAAACGTTGATGCAAATGGGAATAATATGCAAAAATAAGATACCAAATGTATGCATAAGATACGGATATTGAGGATCCAGACAAGTAGATGTTTTCAAAAAATATTCTACTCCCCCTATATTAAAGAATCCCTTATCTCTCCCATTTTGCAAGTTCTAAGCTTTCTCCTTTTGTAAATTACTTCTCTTGGCACATTTGCAACATAAAAATTTCTCCCCCTTTTTGTCAACATCAAAAAGGTAAATCAGAGCGCCAATAAGAAAAGCATTTTAACGAAAAGTAAAGATTAATTTTGGAGAAGCTTGATGAAATTTAATAATCCTCCCCATATAAAGAAAAACTTAAAAACCATGGAGAATCATGATGGTCTAATAGATAGATAAGATAAGAACCAAAAGATCAAACCTAAAGACCAAAAAACATTTTGAAGAAGGATTACTTATGAATAAGCTTGGTTGATTTCTAAAAAACAAGGAGTCCATAATAACACATAAATCCAAAAGATGGTCATGTATGGCTAAAAAAGAATATCAACCTAAGCTAAAAAACAAAGGAGATAAGGAATAAACCTTAAAGAACAATCTCCCCGTTTATCAAGTATACGATGTTAGCTATTTGATACCAATTGACCAAAATGTAAAACATGTTTGAAAATATAGCTAACAAAGTACTAGTGGAAGTGATACCATGAATTCATAAGTTAAGCACATGTATCACAACCAAAAGATTTAGAGGAAGTGTAAGATGACAAATCGAGTACATTCCTCTAATAAGTTAATGGTTAGCTAAATGAGTATAACAACTCTTGAAGCAAGACTAACCAAAAACTTTAATGAGATCACAAAGAATATGAAAGTATTATACCACTTGTAAAGAATATGATCTCATAGTTATTTGGGAGAACACATGTAGAATACGAACATGTAAAACTCATATAACTCCCAAAATAACTAACACATATTGGCTAAAAGATATGAAAGTTGAAAAACAAGCCATCAAGTGTTACTATCTCTAAATGATGCACCAATTTAACATGATAATCAAGGATGATAAAGATCAAGCACATCATGTTAAACATATGCAAATGAAGATCAAGCACCAAAGAGATAAGATATGTGCATTCTTGAAGATCTTGATACCAATTGTGATAATGTTTGTACTCTAAGCAATTAAGATCTAGAGATATAAGTTGAGCACAAGACACATTCTCAAGATAAGAGAACACATGCACATAAAAAAGAGTTTAAATAGACAAGTTTATGCTTTTAAACCATCATTCTTGTCAAGTTTGAAATACACAATTAGCATGTTGACAAGCAAGACATGATGTACATAAACCATAAGCAAATAGGCACAAACTCTCTTAGTCAATAACTAAACTCATCATATAGGTAGGTTATAGCACATAAGGATCAAAACAAAATAATGATCACTAACAAGAGATGAGTTAAGCTATTGTACCTCAATGCTCTTTGAGCTTGGACTTCTTACCATTTTGGTTGATCTTCTTTATCAACAAGTCCATAGAGGCCTTTTGTGTGATCTATTTCATGATCATCACTACCATTTGAAGCTCATTAAGAGGTTGACATGTGATTGCTCCATTTTCTTTGTTGTTCATCCTTGATTGATGAAATGAAAGCAATTTCCTCTTCTTTTCATGACAATTGTAGAGTCATAATTGATGGGTGACTTTTCTTTGATGAACCCTCTACTATCTTGTGATCCTTGGCATTTGACTCATTTCTTGGAGTCTTAGCTCATTTGTGTCATTCTTTGCAGTTCATATCTTCTTCTTGAAGTTTAGAACTCTTTGTTACCTACAAGGAATTCTAGAGAACAAATTTGGTACTTTTTAAAGGTCCTTCATGATTAGCTCAATATCTCAAATGACACATATATGCATAAGGATCATGCAAATCAAAAACCAAAACAACTAGATGGATTCTTACATGAATATGACATGATAATATAAGAATCAATCAAGTTGCATATGCTACATCTCATAGATACCTTAGCTAAATAGACATGGACAATAAAGAACATGCTAAAGGTTATCTATATAAAATAAAATTCAAGAATGTGAGATGCAACATGTACAAGAGTAAGCATATAAAAAATATATATACCAAAAAACACTTAAACACATTAAAGTGTTAAGAGAAAGTGATTTGATACCTTTGCTTTCATTACCAAGTGATGAAGGTTTTAGCTTGACAATTTTGGCTCTTGTCATCACTTGATGCTTTGCTCTTTGTATCTAAGCAACTTGGTTCTCCAATGATTAACATTTGAGCTTTGAGAATCCAAGTGTTAAGGAGTGCTTTTGAATTTTGTTCTTTAGACACATCTCCTTTGACTTCTCCCCAATGCCACTTCTCTTTGAATCAAGTCCATTGAAGCTTTTGTTAGAGGAATAACCGGGTCACACATAAATGCGCAGCGGAATAAAACTTGACCCGCCTCTACCAGGATCTTCCACGAGTAAGAACCTACGACTATGGGATAGTGTTTTACCTTATATTGATGCTAGAATGGCTGAAACATTTTCAGTGGTATGTTGTCACGAACGGAACACCACAATGCAGGTTCCGTCTCTCCCAGTATCCACTCGATCTTCCGGGGATGGTCTTCTACTGCTTGGTGCTAGCCAACGCCTTGTAGAAGCTTTGAAGACACTCTTCAATGGAGTATGTATTTTAGACCTTATCGAAGAATAAGATACAGGGATTTCTAACTTCTTTCCTATTAGCAAAAAGCTAGAAAACAAGTCTAGAAATCTATCTTTTCTTTTCTCTCTAAAACTCACTTTTCTTTCTACTCTAAGCTTCAAAAGCTGGAGAAAAACTGATTAATATGAATGGGAAAAATCAGTATTTTTTCCCTTAGTCTATCAAGAGAGAGTGGGGAGAGATAAAGGGGAAAGTGGGAGATCATGGAGGAAACCACTCCTCCACTTTCTCCACTCCTTTAACCTCTAGATAAGAGACATATGAGCTGAAAATATGTGTCCAATTTTCCAGCCATAAGGTCGGTCCAAAACGGGTCGGTCGGCCCAACCCGATTAAGGGCCCAATCCAATCCCGGCCCGAAGCCCGGCCCGGCCCAATTGAATTGGCGCACCTTAGATTAAATGTACTCCAACAAGCCCAATCCAGTTGATCTATGAGTGCGACCCAAGAGGTATCTATGACGTTGGCCGTGACATCATATGTCACAGGTAATGAGAGGTATCTAGCAACGCATCATTACCCCCAATTCATAAATATCTGGTGATTTATCATAATCACAACATTTGACATTTGTAGTTAAATCCTTTTGTCCTTGATATCTAGATTGAACACAAGTCATGGAAAAAGTCACACTTGTATTGTCCAATCTTTTAGTTTCTTGATTCGCGAGTAGACTAATCAAATGACATCAATATCATATACTGATTCACTTGTTCATGGCCATGAATTAGTCGACTCAATCAAGGGGCCCAAGATATCGCCTCCCGCTATATAGGAGGGACAAATCCTTTCTCGCATCCCACTCATCCCCGAACAAGATTCGTGATATACCCAATAAATGCCTTTATTGCTCACCCGATTACTGGGATAGCGTTTAACATTATCAAAGCATAACACTAGCCATGCAAGAACTCTTGTGAGACCTCAAGTCGAAGGATCTCATATACAACCCAGTCAAAAATTTTGAGAAACACCGTTGACTATTATATAACAACCCATGGTGTGTTTCTCATGTCGGGTCTGTCCAGTATAATGATTCTCTAATCATATATACCTATGTGACGATCCGATATCTTATATCAATCACTGCACATACTAGTCTTACGCATTATTATTGTCCTCGAAGATTCCAAAATAATGTTCGACTAGGGACGTTTCAGAATAGTATCTCATAACAATTATAAATACTATTCTAAGGACATATTATTTATTTATGTTGTTAAGAACGCAGAAACATAATGAATAATACTGGAATTAATTGCCTTTTATTCATCAAAATGAAAATTACATTAAATACGGTACAATAATCTCCCACTTGCACTAAAGACCCAAATTACAATAAATGGTCTTTAGGGCATACTAATGACTGTCTCTAAAGATCAGTCCTCCAGATATCGGATACCCATGGAGCTAGTGTGACGATCATGCTGCTGCTGCGACAGTGGCTTCGTCAGTGGATCGGCGACATTGTCTGCCGAGTCTACTCTACATATATGCACATCACCTCTCTCTATAATCTCGCGGATTAGGTGAAATCGCCGTAGTACATGTTTGGACCTCTCAGTGAGATCTAGGTTCCCTAGATTGTGAAATAGCCCCATTGTTGTCACAATAGAGGTCTATCGGGTTCGCAATACTAGGAACCACATCGAGGTAGGAAATAAATTTCCGATCCAAATCGCCTCCTTAGCCGCCTACAAGCTGCTATGTACTCGACCTCTGTCGTAGAATCTGCGATGGTTGATTGCTTTGAACTGCGCCACTCACAAAGACCTCCATTCAAGTTAAACACATATCCGGGATTACGATCGGAAATCATCTCTGCTCGGTTTGGAAACTAGCATCGGTGTAACCACTTACAACGAGCTCATCCGCCCTCCATAAATCAAGAATGTATCCTTAGTCCTTCGTAAGTAGTTGAGGATATTCTTGATCGAGATCCAATGGACGTTCACCGTAATTAGATCGAGTATCTCGCTCGTAATGCTTAAGGCATACGAGACATCCAGGGTGAGTACATATCATGGCGTACATGATGGATCCTATGGCGTAAGCATAAGGAATCTCTTTCATGCGTTCTAATTCGGCAGGGCGTTTTAGAACACTTTGCTCTTTCGACGTAACAGCACCATTTGCCATAGGACAAAGTCCTTTCTTAGACTCTTGCATGCTAAACCTCTTTAGCACCATGTCTATATATGTACTCGACTTAGGCCAATGAGTCTCCCTGGATCTATCTCTATAGATCTTGACTCCCTGAATATAGTCTGGCTTCGCTTTCAAGTCTTTCATTGAGAAACACGTACTCAACCAAGCCTTTACTGGACTTTAAGGTTGGTATGTCGTTTCCAATGAGTAGTATGTCATCTACATACAAAACCAGGGAATACGATTGAGCTCCCACTAACCTTTTTGTAAACACAAGGCTCATCCTCATTTCTAATGAAGCCAAACTCACGGGACGGCATCATTAAAACGGATGTTCCAGACTTTCGAGAAGCTCGCTTGAGTCCATAAATGGATCTCTCAAGCTTACATACTTTTTCCAAAGATTCTCCCGGAGTGACAAAACCTTCAGTCGTGTCATATACACATCCTCATCAAGTTTTCCATTAAGGAAAGCGGTTTTGACATCCATTTGCCGATTTCAAGTCATAGTAAGCTGCAATAGCAAGCAAAATCCGAATGGACTTGAACATAACTACAGGGGAAAAGGTCTCGTCATAGTCAATACCATGAATTTGTTTGAAACCTTTCGCGACAAGTCGCCCTTGTACGCTTTGTTCATTCCCTTCCATGCTCGGCTTTTAATCTTAAAAACCCATTTGCACCCCTATGGGAGTTACCCCTTCAGTGGATCAACCAAGATCCGGACTTGGTTTGTGTACATGGAGTCCATTTCGGATCTCATGGCCTCAAGCCATTTCTCGAATCTGGGCTATTAATTGCCTGTTTGTAGGTTGAAGGTTCATCGTGATTCACAAACATAACATCACCATGTTACTGCTATGAAAAATCCAAATTTTTTCTGGGAGGTGGACGACGTAACTCTACTAGACCTACGCAATTCTTGTGTTTCTTGAATCGATGTCTGCCGCACAATCGCTTTGTGGCACTCGCCGCACAACAACTTGTGGAGTCTCGTTCAATTTCCATCTCATCATTAGTGCTAGTTTGAGAGTCCGGAACTTCGAAAGTTCTACACTACTCCCACTTGTGTTTCTAGAAACAAATTCTTTTTCTAGAAAGACTCCCGTACGAGCAACAAACACTTTGTTCTCGTTAGGGATATAAAAGTAGTATCCTTTAATTTCCTTAGGATAACCTACAAATATGCACTTTTCAGATTTTGGAGCCGACTTATCGAGGTCGAGCGCTTTACAAACGCTTTCACGACTCTAAATCTTGAGGAAAGACAAACCGGGACGCTTCCCATCCCATAACTCGTATGGCGTCTTTGCAACTCGATTTAGATGGAACGCTGTTAAGTGTTAAAGATGCTCGTCTCTAGTGCGTGTCTCCAAAAGGAATTGGGCGAGCTCGTGTGACTCATCATAGAACGAACCATATCTAATAAGGTTCTGTTCCTCCTTTCGTATACACCATTCCATTGTGGAGTAGCCGGAGGAGAAAGTTGTGAAACGATTCCACAAGCTTTTAGATAGTCACTGCAATTCTTGACTCAAGTATTCTCCTCCTCGATCGGATCGAAGAACCTTAATACTCTTGCCAAGTTGGTTTTCTACTTCTAGTTTAAACTCTTTAAACTTAGCAAATGCTTCGGATTTGTGTTTCATCAAGAACACATATCCATACCCTACCGAAGTCATCAGTAAAGGTAATGAAGTAGAGGTAACCACCCCTCTGCATGTATATTAAAAAGGCCACATACATCACTATGTATTAGTCCTAATAAAGCATCGGCTCTCTCACCTAGCTTAGTGAAAGGTGATGTCGTCATCTTACCCAACAAACAAGATTCGCATCGATCATAAGACTCGAAGTCAAATGATTCCAACAGCCCATCTTTATGGAGTTTGGATATGCGATCTTCGCTTTATGTGGCCTAAGCGACAATGCTGTAGGTATGTCGGATTAGAATCATTAGTCTTAATCCTTTTGGTATTTATGTTTAAAATTGGCATATCAAGGTCTAAAATATATAGACCATTAATTAAAGAGGCGCTTGCATAAAACATATTATCCAGAAATAACGGCAATCGTTGGTTTTTGATCGAAATCTCAAAACCTTTCTTGTCCAAACAAGAAACTGAAATAATATTCTTAATTAAACTAGGTACATAGAAACAGCTTTTCTAAACCCAAAACAAGCCCCCGAAGGCAAAGTAAAAGTACAAGTCCCTACAAACTTTAGGGGGTCGCAACACGTGCTCCGCTGCCTACTCGTAGGTCCACTTCACCCTTTGCCAACTCTCTACTCCTTTGAAGTCCCCGCACATTAGTACAAATGTGAGAACCACATCCGGTATCAAATACCCAAGAAGTAGTTGTATTTAAATTGATATCAATCATATTAACATCAATAACATAAATACTCGAGCTCGAAACAACAATTGCTTTCTCCTTTTCGTAGCCTTTTTTTGTTGCAAGATAGCTCTTGCAATTCCTTTTCCAAAGTGACCCTTCTCACCACAGTTGATGACAGATAGAGTCTTTGGCTACACCACCCTTAGGTTTCAGGTGCATTGTTGAAAGTGGTTTGCTTGCCCTTGGGCTTACCATTCGGTTTGCCTTTGGATTTCACAAAACCTCTCGCCTTTGCCCCTTTTGCACCATCAGTATGGTGTTGGGCTTGGACTTGCCTATTTCCTTCTTGGCGTCCTTAGCATATTCAACAACTCAGTAATGGCTTGTCAATTTCATTCATGTGATAATTCGAATGAATTGATCGAATGACTCGTGCAACGATTGCAAGATCAAATCGATCGACGACTCTTGTCCCAAAGGAAATCCCAGCTTTTTCAAGGTTCCGAACATAACCTATCATCTTAAGAACGTGAGTTCCTACCGCATTCCTCATACATTTTGTAATCGAAAGAGAGATTTCGATACATCGAATCTCTCCCCGGCGTGCTTGCCCTCGATATAGTTGCTTCGGGTGAGCCAAACGATCTCATAAGCCCCCATGTCCTCATGTTGCTTCAAGCTCAGAGTTCATGGTGACAAGCATGAGGCTAGACACATCTAAAGCATCATTAACATGCTTCGATAATTGTTAGTAGTGCCCTAGGACCATTAGCACATGTTGTGCGTTTTGTTATCTTTTTGAGCAAGTAATTGAATAGTTAATTTTGCTTTTGATTATCAAATGTGTGATTTGATAGTAAAACTCATTAGCTTATGTAATTACTATTCTAGAAGTCCCTAGTTTTATGTAATGCTTAATTACTATGAAATAAAACTAGTATGATTGTTGATTGATGATCTTGTTTTACTCGATCATGTGTAATGGATACAAATCACATCATAGATGCAATATATAGGGATACATTGTATTGGGACGTGATCCGTCGAGAAGTAATACTTCATGGTCTTAAGTCATAAGTATTACTTCCTCAATACTATTTTAGAATCCTTAGACCTTATGTCTTCATTGATTCTAGTATGAATGGAGCCACGTTTTGACTCAGTCGGACGTTACTTGTAACAGAGTAATCAATACGATCGATGATCGGATGTAGTGTCCTATCATAGCTTGAATGTGAGAGACATTGTAAGGAATTTGTCCCTCTCTATTATTAGAGAGAGATATCCATGGGCCCCTCGATAGGGAAAGACTGTTTAAATGCATGGTCGTGCTCAAATGTGTTTGATAAAGTGGTTATCAAATGCTATTTGTCGAAAACAGTCTACCCCGGAGATCGAGCATAAATATAATTAAGCTTAATAAGGGTGACGACCACCATGCCTTATGCTTAATTAGGATATCGCGAGACAAAGGGATTAAATAGTGGATTGATATTAGGTTCCGTTGTATATTCATTCACTTTGGGTAGTCACAATGTCCCCGCTAGGGACCGCTTGTGATTTATGGACTCACACTACTACTAAGTGTGTTTTCATTGCCATTGTGAGATGAACCTACGTGGGTCACACGCATAGACGAGCTAACGAGCTTTATGTCAGCATTCAATGAATCTAGAATGTGTCTAGGTTCATTGTATCCGACATTTGTCTTTCTAGAAATAATAAAGTGTTTATTATTCGAATTAGAGATAGGGGCAATTTCGGTATTTTACCTATAGCTGGGATTACGTGGGAGTTATTATCCGATAAGGACTCCCACTACCATGCAGAGTCTAAGGGACGTGGGAGTTGAGGACTCCCATTGCCGAGAGGAGTTGAGGGACGTGAGAGTTAGTTCTGGGAACAAACTCTCACACCCTATATAATAAACTCTTGGCCGAAACCCTAGACTCGCAATTTTTTTTTAGCTGAAATTAACCAAGAAACCCGAAATTAGATTTCGTTTCAGCCTCTCCCTTTTCTCTCTAATTCCCCGAAAAAGCGGGAAAAAGATGAAGAGCTAGCAATCGCTGCCCGTTTCGTCAGCGTGGATACCGGTAGAGGGACTTTCCGCAAGGGAGATCAATTGGTGGCAGATTGAATCCAAGAAACATCATCCTCCATTCAAGAAGCAGCTTCTTGAATTCGTAAAAATGTAAGTTTTTACCGCTATTTTCGATTCGTTTTCGTATGAGCGGATCCTTCAGGGGAGGATCCATGGGTGTTTGGAACGAGTTTCCGCCCATGAATCCCTTCAATAAGCAGTCATTTTAGCGTCGTAGCACGAGCCTCTGTTATAGCAGGAATAGGCAGTTCTAGGACATACAGCTTTCTTTCATGCTTGAGAACGATTCTCAAGTTCTCGAACCAGATCGAGGAAGTTAACTCCCTCTAATTTGTCCTTCTCAAGGACGTAACGCAGATGATAGTGTTTGGTTTGAATTTGCCATTTTCTACAACAAAATATATGCAAAGTAAGTACCGATTTAAAAAATCATTATTAGGTCTTTATCTTTTTTAATGATTTCTCCCACTATTTTCTTCGAGTGAATAACCCTCAATATCAACTCGGAAAGTTCGTTAACTTTCTAGCGGGCCAAGATCCATATTTCACCTCGTTCGAAGTCAGCCTTTGGCCGATCGCCTCAAAACTTAGGCCAATTACATCAAATTATGTAATTCTTGGTTAGTTGAGTGAATAACATTTATTCAAGCGTATCATTATACACTTTTTCTCAACTCTTTTGCCTCTAGATCCTCAATCCATCTATTGAGATAATCTAGTTAACTAGGACCCTAAGTTTTAGCCAGCGGATATCACAACTTATCCTTCGCGCCTCACCCTGGGATAGACACGTATGCACAGCTTTGGCATGTCCCATACTAATGTCGATCTAGGCCTTGACGAGGGCCAAACTTAGGAAGGCACTAATTAATATTTTAAATGAGGGATTTTGTTTTTAACAATCTCACTGTAAAAGCATAAATGAAACAGCTTTATGCTTATATACTTATGCATCCAATACATAAAATAAAATGCAATAGTAATCGCCATATCCTATTCGGTTTTTCCAAGCCAATGGAAAAACCGTGAAGTCAATCTAAGGGTGTAAAATGAAAAACATCTATTCTACACCGTCTTGACCTTCAGTTGGTTGCCTCCAAATCTTCATCATCTCAGCTGTACCTTCTCCTAATTTAGAATTACAAAATTTCTAAGGAAACCTCGAGTTACATTCGAGGAGATATAATGAGAATAAAATTACAACTTTTTGAATGATAAAATAGGCACGATACGCAGATCGTATTATAAAATAAAACCAACAGGGTAAAGGCGACTACTATGCATCATGCTCAATTAACATAACATTTTATGGAAAAACGAGCAAGCAGCAAACAAATGAACATTTCATATTGTCTCAGGTTCGGTCGACCGGTCAGGGTCTTCGGTCGACCGAAGACCAACTCGGTTGATCCGAACAAGTATCATTTAGCTACTGTCTTGCCTCGGTCGACCGAAGATGAGTCCCGGTCGACCGAAGTGACAAAAAATCGAGAGTTTTTCCAGCTTTTGAATGACTTCAAAAGCGGAAATTCTCAACAGTATATACATACATAAAGCTGGAAAAGCATGTCATACATGATTTACTACATTTCTAGCAATCCTAAGGCATGCATAACATAGATTCATAATCTATATTCAAACACTATAACACTTAAAGTCTATAGGGTACTCGTGAGTGGCTCTGATACCACTGTTAGAGGAATAACCGGGTCACACATAAATGCGCAAATGGAATAAAAACTTGACCCGCCTCTACCAGGGATCTTCCACGAGTAAGAACCTACGACTATGGGATAGTGTTTTACCTTATATTGATGCTAGAATGGCTGAAAAGCTTTCAGCGGTATGTTGTCACGAACGGAACACCACAATGCAGGTTCCGTCTCTCCCAGTATCCACTCGATCTTCCGGGGATGGTCTTCTACTGCTTGGTGCTAGCCAACGCCTTGTAGAAGCTTTGAAGACACTCTTCAATGGAGTATGTATTTCAGACCTTATCAGAAGAATAAGATACAGGATTTCTAACTTCTTTCCTATTAGCAAAAAGCTAGAAAACAAGTCTAGAAATCTATCTTTTCTTTTCTCTCTAAAACTCACTTTTCTCTCTACTCTCTAAGCTTCAAAAGCTGGAGAAAAACTGATTAATATGAATGGGAAAAATCAGTATTTTTCCCTTAGTCTATCAAGAGAGAGTGGGGAGAGATAAAAGGGGAAAGTGGGGAGATCATGGAGGAAACCACTCCTCCACTTTCTCCACTCCTTTAACCTCTAGATAAGAGACATATGAGCTGAAAATATGTGTCCAATTTTCCAGCCATAAGGTCGGTCCAAAACGGGTCGGTCGGCCCAATCATATTGGTCGGCCCAACCCGATTAAGGGCCCAATCCAATCCCGGCCCGAAGCCCGGCCCGGCCCAATCGAATTGGCGCACCTTAGATTAAATGTACTCCAACAGCTTTGTGGCATACATCTAACTTATAAGAACCTATAAGATCAAGGGAAGAGTAACTTTTGGTACCCACTTTTGTTTGGGTCCATTGGGGTTAGTTAAACGCTTAACTCTCCAAACCGTTTTAACTCCCCTTTCAATCTTCTTCTTAACATGGCATCTAACACAAGAGTGACCATGTTTTCCACAATATGTGCAATGAATATGTGGCTTAGAAGATTTGTGAGCATGCACAAGATATCTATTTGGCCTTTATGTGACATTCTAGCATTTACAACATGATTCTTAGGTTTAAGAGAAGAGCTAGCAATATCAACATGATTAGCAATATAACCAAGACCATGTTTATCATGTGAAGCACATTACATGCCAAGAATTTGATCAAGAATTTTCTTACCTTTAGTAAAGTTTTCAACAAGAGAGGTAAGGTCTTTCACTTTGTTTTTCAAAAGATCAAATTCAACTAGCTTGTTTTCAAGAGATGGCAATTTATCACAAGCTTCTATGTATTGTAATGAAGATGTATTGCAAGTAGTAATAAGACTTTCATTTTCACATTTCAAGCAATTAACATCATCACACAACTTCTTATTTTCATCAAGCAACTTAGATCTTCATCAAGCAAAGATTCAATTTTAAGCTTCATATCTTTGTTTTGCTTTGCACATTTTTTCAATTGATCATACATATCAATTAAAAGCTCATTAGGATCATCCTCATCATTTTCATCATCATCATAAGAATTTGAAATAGAGGAAGAAGGATGTACCTCATTACCAAATGCCATAAGACACATGTGGTCTTTTTTAAAGAACAATTTCTCTCCCTCTTCATGATTAATGATGGAATCAAGATCAACACCCTTTTTAGGAACATTTTTCCTTTTCTTCATCTCGAAGGTGAGTAGAGAGCCAATAAGTTCCTCCGTTGCATATGTCTTTAAGTCCTTGGCTTCTTCAATGGCAAGAGCTTTTGTCTCCCAACTTTTAGGAAGAGAATTGAGAATCTTCCTATTTATTTCTCCGGAAGTATACTCCTTGCCATTTGACCTCAACCCAATTACAATGTTGGTGAGTCTTGAGTTCATCTCATTGATAGATTCATTAGGCTTCATGGAGAATAGCTCAAATTCTCTAACAAGCATATTCAACTTTGACCCTTTGACTTGATTTGTGCCTTCATGAGTAACTTCAAGCATTTTCCACATAGAGTGTGCGGATTTTCTTCCAAGCACACGGTTGTACTCATACGGATTCAAGGCACAACTAAGAATGTTCATTGCCTTATAATTTTGAGTCATTTTCTTGGACTCAACTTCATTTAACTCATTGTCCGGCTTTGGCACTTGAACACCATCCACCATCTTCATAGGAACAAAATGACCTTCTTCAAATATATGCCATAAAGAATAATCTATGGAGCACACATATATCTTGAAACGGTCTTTCCAAGCCTCATAATGATTTCCATCAAAGAGTGGTGGTCTATTGGTGGAAGACCCCTCTAGATAGGCTACTGCGGAATTACCGGCCATAATCTTTACTTCAAGCGGTTAAGCTAAAAATAAAGACGAGGCTCTGATACCAATTGTAAAACACAAGAGGGGGGGGGGGTGAATTGGGTTTTAGTCGATTTTGCAAACTTTTTCGAATCTTTTCAATGCTAGTGAGAGTTTGAACAAGATGAACAAAAGCTAAAGCAAAACCCAACAACAAGACAATGGATTTAGAGTGGTTCGATTCACTTAGAATCTACATCCACTACCTTGAGCCGCACCCAAGGATTTCAACAACTTCACTAAGAAGGATTTTACACTTGTGGACAACTCACTAAGAGTTTTACAACACAACCACAATACAAAAACTCACTAAGAGTTACTTGCCCACACTAAGTAGGACTTATCAATTTGCCCACACACAGTAGGACTTTTCAATTTGCCCACACAAAGTAGGACTTATACAAGAATAACCCTATCACTAAGAAAGGGAATTGAGATAGTTTAAGAACAAGGTTGTTCACTCTTCTAAGTGAAAGATAGATACCTTTTAAGTACAAGTAGAATCCTCTCTTAGAACATAAGATGCACACTCTTTGTCTTGCTTTTGAAATAACACCTTTGAATGATTTAGATCATGGAAATGAAGTGTTTTTTTCTTTGAAGGAGTTTAGACTTGATAAGAAATCAATGTATCTTTGAAGTGCAAGTCATAGAGTCATTCTCTAGCTTTAGTGTATTTATACATTTAAAAATATGCTGAAAAACGACTCTTTAACGATCAAAAAAGGGCTAGTTTTTACAGAGTTCGGTTGACCGAACAAAGCACTTCGGATGACCAAAGGCAACCTCGGTTGAGCCGAGCCTAGGTCGGTCGACCGACCTCCCCATTTGGTCGACCGAAGCAAAATATCAAACCTCTCAGTTTCTCTTCGGTTGATCCGAGCTTGAGCTCGATTGACCGAACTTCCTGAGTATGAGAGATGTTGATTTTTCACACGTTTTGAAATCTTTTGAAGTCTAAAAGGGTTTCTCAATATGTAACAAGTAAGAGCATTAGAAAACCATTGTAAAAGACTTATACTTTGAAATCAAAGGCTTTTGAGATATGAACACATATGAGAATCATTTTGAAACTTTAGCCTTTTGAAAATGTGTTTATGAAAACATGCAAGACTAGAGTGTAGAGCTTACGTTCATGAGAGCTTTGGTTAGAGCTATATAAGATAACGACTTATAATGACAAAGCTAATCTAACCAAACCTATGTCTTCAATCTTCAATCTTGAAAGATGAGCCTTGAATAATATGACTTTGAATCTTGATCATGGCTTGATTGAAGTACTTAGAGCTTCCATTATAAGTTCCAATATTCTATCACAAAGATATAAACATTAGACACAACATCAAGTGTTTGTCCATTATCAAAAACCGAGTTTGATCGCCCTTAGGGCTAACAATCTCCCCTTTTTTATTATGACAAACTTTGATGTAATTAGATAGGATATGGACAATTTTAAGTACAAGGAAGCATGGCAAAAGGATATAAGAACAAATAAGTGTAAATCTAAGTGCTTATAAGATAAACCAAGTTAGAACGAGAAACATAAGCACTAGCATGTTAAGTTCTTTTGCCATATGCATTAGGGACTCTTTGAAGAGCCCTATTTCCCAACCATCCTCCTTTCCTCCTTCCTTCCATCATGTAGCTTTCTTGTGTGTATTCTACATACCTTAGTTTACACAAGAAGCTAACTTACCATTTTCATCAATGTTGATGTGAGTGCTAAGGATCCTATTAATAAGAACATGCTCACACAAACATTATAACTATCAATGGTTTGTTATCATCAAAACAACATAGAATAATTTGCCCTTTGGGCTTACAACATACTATCATCTCGGGATATCTCTTTTGGCATAATGAGTTCGGTTGCCAAGTAGATGATCGTGGGTGCTGACCATTGTGTCGCGTTACGGGCACAGGGCGTGACAATCACCGTTGGGATGAAGCATCGGATAGGACTCTAAAATTACACATCCTAAACCCGAATCATTTGAAATCAATGCATAACTTTTACTTGAACAAAATACTATTTTAAACATTTGCACTACACTTACAAAACATATAACGAAACTATAATATACAGCACCTGGAAACAGAACAAAACGGAAATTCGAACAGACAAAAAATAGAGGTCCGGTTGACCAGACAGAAGGATCCGGTCTACCGAAGTAGTCCGGACGATGTAAAAGTAAACTCGGTCGACCGAAGTGTTAGTAACTGAAATGTTAGCGAGTGCCTCTAGGACCATTAGTATATGTTGTACGTTTTATGTATTTTGAGCATGTCATTTGAATAGTTAATTTTTCTTTTGAACATCAAATATGTGATTTGATAGTAAAAATCATTAGCTTATGCAATTACTTTTCTGATTGTCCGTAGTTTATTTAATGTTCTATACAATGAATTAAAACTAGTATGATGTTTGATTTATGATTATGTTTTACTCGATCATGTGTAATGGATACAAATCATATCATAGATACAATATATTGGGATATATGTATCGACGTGATCCGTTAGAGAAGTAATACTTCATGGTTCTTTAGTCATAAGTATTATTTCCTCAATACTATTTTGAATCCTTAAACATTATGTCTCCATCGTTTCCAGCGTGAATGAAGCTACGTTTTGACTCGATTGGACGTTACTTTTAGTGATATAACATGTGTTTTTTCGATAAAATCTATGTCTATTTTTTTTTAGTATAGATGTTTGCACCTTCTCATCTTCATCATGGTCCTTTTGATAGAAGTGTTCTAACCAAACAATCAGTACCATATATCGTTAGGAATATGACACGGTGAGGAGTCACTAAACACCCCTTTAAAATGTATTAGAAGCGAATATCGGTTTTATGCCGCGTATAACGTAGAAACAAACCCCCTGCCTTAATTAACCTAATCACTACAAGAAAACAAAGTAGTAACAAGGACTGGACAAATACGTCGCTAATCTTAGTTTATCGATCGAATCACATGGTCGTGTATTTTTCGTCAGTAAGCACATTAACGATCGAATACCGACTAAATTTTAGCTACCTATTATTAGGTCGCAATATCGCGAAGCAATACCGACTAAACATTCAACATTATTGACTTTTGACTTTGACTTATTAACGACCGAACACCGACGGATATCGTAGCGATCGATTATCGGGGTCGATGGAGTACCGACCGACCGGGTCAACATTATTGACTTTGACTTTGACTCTCTAATGACCGAATACCGACTGGACGGTTTAGCCACCGAATATGGGGTTGCCATATAGTGACGGAATACCGACTGACTGGTCAACATTGTTGACTTTGACTCAGTAACTGACTGGATCGCTTAGCAACCGATTATTGTGTCGCCATATAGCTACTGAATCATCGACCGATCGTCAACATTGTTGACGTTTGACTTGGACTCGGGAGCGACGGCTTCTATAGCAACTGATTAGTCGGTCGCTATTCCGTTGCCAAATATTTTTTAATTTAAAACAGCAATACGCACAACAATACGAACCAGAAACAATATTAATAAGATCCCAAATAGCAAACATAATCAATAAAACCCAAAAATAACATTACATAACCAATTATCTTACTAAAAAACACAACTTTACACTTCTCATTTACATTACAACACTCACAATCAAAGTGCACACTTTGAATTACAACACTCACAATCAAAGTTTACACTTCTCATTTACATTACAAAACTCACAATCAAAGTTTACACTTCTCATATACTCCTTCATGTCATTTATGTGTATATCCTTCGAAGTTCACGAGTTGAAATATGAAAAATTCAAGAATCAAATTATTATATGGTAATAAAAGTACCACTTTGAATTATGTTAAAAAGTTAATTTGAATTGCGACTGATGTGACGATTTCGGTCGCTATTCGATCGCCCCAGAGACAAGTAGCGGCGGACTTAGTTAAAACGACGTTGTTGTGCACTATCGGTCGCTAATCGGCCGCCCAACCCTAACCCTATACCCTAAGAGTGGTCGCTAGTCGGTCTCCATTCTGTCGGTACATAATCAGTTCTTCTGAAACAGAATGGTAAAAACTCATTAAACCCCCTGCCACAATTAAACATAAAACAGACCCAAAACATAACAAAAATATAGTTAAATAATGTACCAAAGAAAAACATAAAATAGTTCAATATTATACCAAAAAAACATAACAATATTTCAAGTAATACAAAATAAACTACATCATCCCCAAAACTTTGTCGACAGTCAAGGGATCATCGTCATAGTCCGAATCTAAATCATCATCATCTAAACTACTCAATTTAGCTTCTATCTCAAAGGCACTTAATACAGTGTCCTTATTTGTTAATATACTAGCTAATGTCTTGTTTCTCTTCTTTTCCCTCCTCTTGTATTCTCTTTCTTTCTCGTCAAACTTTTTCTTCCAATTTTCTTCCATTTCTATCCGCATTCATTCCATATCTGAATGCAAGACTGTATGGCTACCTTGCTTCATTGACTTTACCACATCTGAGAACGAATTGAGTCCTTGAACACGTCCCTTTTTTATCCCACCCGCTGCCTTAGCAGATAGCGCAATCTCGAGTCGGCAAATCCAAAGCGAGATCGGCCGGATTGAGTTGCTTCGTTCATGGCGTCGTCATAAACCTCATGGAACACCCCCTTGTAAAATAAAATGTCAAGTTATCACAGTAAATAACTAATATCAAAAAAGGGAAAAAAGTAATGAAATACTTACAGACAACTTTCTAGAATCTTTATCAACCCATTCACTTTTCTTTGGGCCGATATGGTGTTGATGCGTCCAATCGTAACTAGCCGGGAATGGGATTGCATGTCCGACCTTCTTTTCCTGTTAACAAAATTCAGTAAAACATTAAATACGTACATAAAATACTTACATATATGAATGTGAAAAATAATATAATTAAGTACCAGACTTTCTCGTGGTGCTCGATGTGGCTAAGGGAACAGCTCCCATGTGCTTCATCGGGCCTTTGCCACCCTCCCTTCTTTTTCGGTTTTTTATGCCTATAAAGACTTAGCAACAAAAGCCTGAGTCTTCCAATACTCTTGAAGTCGCGCCCAGTCGGTCTCACAAACCTATGTGGGCCTCTTATTTTTTTTCCTCGCGTCACTCATAATGCCGCCGAGTCTCCTCTTAAGTAAGGTACGCCAACCTCGACTTGATGCCCGCTTCATGCTCAGGAGCCCATCGATACCTTTTTTGTATTTTGAAATAATGTTAGATAATAAATACGAAGACTTGTAAGTTCAAACTTATTTTGCTAATTTATCAAAGTTTAAAATAATCTTACCGTGAACTCTTCCCACTACATTTTTTCTTCTTCCGGTGGAACATCCTTTATGGCGCTATATGCCCCCTTAAAATGCCCTTGAAATATACCGGTAATGGCATAGAAACAGCTAGATCTCAATCTAAAACTATAATTGCCGAGAATTTTTAATTTTTTTTTTTAATTAGAGACTATAATGATTACAAGAAGTATAATTAACTTAAAGGAAATAATTCAAAAATCAACTTTCGTGCCAAAAGTAGGTTGCAGGAGAATATGAGTATCTAGTGTAATAGCATTTTCACCAGCACTGGTATCAGTCGCCGTCTGTGGGACAGTAGACTAGTGAGTCGCTGATCCTGCTACCCGCGCATACTCAATCGTGGGTAATGTCGCAGATGTATCCCGAGATATATGTGCATCAGCAGACTGTGACGGAGGTGTCGTAGCAATCTAGGGGGCAGATGGCGGAGTTGAATGTAAGTTCAACGATGAACCTAGCTGGGAGTGAGTAGGCATACTAAAGGGTAAGCACGCTCGAATAGGTTTCTTTGGAGGCATCTTTGAAAATACTAAAAATACGTCGTTATACTAATGAAAAACGACGAACAGGCTTCTTTGGAGTCATAAAAGTCATATGTCAAAAGTTACTAAACATATAATCACTCAAAATTAAGTGCTAATGATGCAAAACACACAAGAAAAAAGTCCCGGGTATTACAAAAACTCCATCAAGATGGAATTTTGACATCATTTGACTTAGAGTCTTATGAGACATGTGATTCTTGCTTGTTAGGAAAAATGAATAAAGCTCAATTTACTAGACAAAGTGACAGAAGCTTTCGATTTATCGGGCCTCATACATACGGATGTATGTGGACCAATAAACACAAGTGCTAGAGAAGGGTGTTAGTACTTCATCACATTCACGGATGATTTCAGTAGATATGGCTATGTCTATCTAATGAAACATAAATCAGAATCTTTTGGAAGATTCAAAGAATTCCAAAATGAAATACAAAATCAACTCAGTAAAAGTATTAAAATACTTCGATCAGATTGACGTGGCAAATACCTTAACCAAGAGTTTGACGAACATCTTAGAGGTTGTGGAATAGCTTGACAATTAACTCCTCCTGGCACACCACAATGAAATGGTGTTTCAGAACGAAGGAATCGCATCTTACTTGATATGGTTCGATCTATGATGAGTCAAACTAGTCTTCCAATTTCTTTTTGGGGCTACGCCCTAGAAACTGCTACATTCATATTGAATAGTGTTCCTTCTAAAGCGGTTCGAAAACTCCATATGAGATATGGGACTGAGAAAGCGACCCGGTTGCCATTTCCCAAAATTTGGGGATGCGAGGTGTATGTAAAACGCTTATTATCCGATAAACCCGCCCTTAAATCTAACAAGTGTTTGTTTGTGGGATATCCTAAAGAAATTAAAGGATATTACTTCTATCTTCCATCAGAGAACAAAGTGTTTGTTGCTCGAAATGGTCTATTCCTTGAAAGGGAATTTATTTCCAAAAGGTATAGTGGGAGTAAGATCTATCTTGAGGAAATTCAAGATCCCCAAACAACATTTGAACCAGCTTTGGAACTTCCAGCAAGCTCACGTGCTGATACTGAGCTTCAATCTCTGACACAAGGCCCAAGGAGGTCAAGTTGGGCTCATCAACAACCTGAGAGATATGGATTTCTCGTAACTGATGATTAGCATATTGAACTGATTGATCAAGATTAACCCACTTCCTACAAAGAGGCAATTCATAGTTCTGAGTCAGACAAGTGGCTAGAAGCTATGAAGTCTGAGATTCAATCCATGTACGACAACCAAGTGTGGATTTTGGTTGACCCACCCGAAGGTTGTCAGGTCATTGATAACAAATGGTGTTCCAAAAAAAAAAACTGACATGGATGGTAATGTACACACTTTTAAATCTCGACTAGTAGTTAAAGGTTATAAAAAAATTCATGGTATAGACTATGATGAAACCTTTTCTCCTGTCGTTTTGATAAAGTCTATTAGGATTTTACTCGCCACAGCCGCATATTATGACTATGAGATATGGCAAATGGACGTTAAGACTGTGTTTCTTAATGGAAACCTTCTCGAGGATGTGTATATAACACAACCTGAGGGGTTTGTTGATCCATGAAAAACTAACAGAGTGTGTAAGATTCAAAGGTCCATTTATGGATTGAAGCAAGCATCTCGAAGCTGGAATAGTTGTTTTTGACGAAGCAATTAAATAATTTGGTTTCATAAAAATCGAAGATGAGTCTTGTGTTTATAAGAAAGTAACTAATAATGAAGTAGTGTTCTTTGTGCTTTATGTTGATGACATCTTAGTTATTGGAAATGACATCCCCACATTACAACGGGTAAAAGCTTGGTTGGGGAAGTGATTTTCCATGAAAGACTTAAGGCGAGGCTACATACATTTTGGGTATAAGGATCTATAGAGATAGATCCAACAAAATGATTGGCCTAAGCTATAGGGGATACATTGACAAGGTACTGAAGATGTTCAGTTTGCAAGATTCCAAAAAGGGATTCTTGCCCATGTCACACGACATTAAACTCAGCAGAACTGAAGAACCTTCCACAAAGGAAGACCAAGAGCGCATGAGTAAGATCCCATATGCTTAAGCCATTAGGTCTATTATGTATGTCAAGCTATGCACTCGCCCCGGATGTCTCATTCACTTTAAGTATGACTAGCAGATATCAATATGACCTTGGAGAGTCGCATTGGACTGCAGTCGAGAGCATTCTTAAGTACTTGAGAAGGACTAAAGATATGTTCTTAGTTTACGGAGGTCATGAAGGAAGTCTGGTCGTAAATAGTTACGCAGACGCAAGCTTCCAGACCGTCGTAGATGACTTTAGATTGCAATCTGGTTTTGTTTGAATGGAGGTGCGGTGAGCTGGAAGAGCTCAAACCAAGAAACCGTGGCCGGCTCTACAACAGTGAGTCGAGTATGTGGTTGCCTCCAAGCAGATTAATGAAAGTTCGTTTTGGATCAGGGAAATTTGTTGATAGATTAGGTGTCATCCTTAGCAATTATAACCCAGTGGACCTTTATTGTGACAATACTGGTGCCATTTCATAAGCTAAGGAACCTAGATCTCACCAACGATTCAAATCCATTCTCAGGCGTTTCCATCTGATTAGAGAGATCAATGATAGATGAGAGTTAAAATTTGCAAAGTTCATAACATTGCAGATCCATTGACCAAGCAACTCCCACAACTTAAACATGAGAGTCATACTAGGTCAATAGGATTGAGGATCATGTATGATTGGACCTAGGGCAAGAGAGAGATTGTTAGTAGTGTTAGAGGAATAACCGGGTCACACATAAATGCGCAGTGAATAAAACTTGACTCCGCCTCTACCAGGATCTTCCACGAGTAAGAACCTACGACTATGGGATAGTGTTTTACCTTATATTGATGCTAGAATGGCTGAAACTCTTTCAGCGGTATGTTGTCACGAACGGAACACCACAATGCAGGCTCCGTCTCTCCCAGTATCCACTCGATCTTCGGGGATGGTCTTCTACCGCTTGGTGCTAGCCAACGCCTTGTAGAAGCTTTGAAGACACTCTTCAATGGAGTATGTATTTCAGACCTTATCAAAAGAATAAGATATAGGATTTCTAACTTCTTTCCTATTAGCAAAAAGCTAGAAAACAAGTCTAGAAATCTATCTTTTCTTTTCTCTCTAAAACTCACTTTTTTTTTCTCTTCTCTCTAAGCTTCAAAAGCTGGAGAAAAACTGATTAATATCAATGGGAAAAATCAGTATTTTCCCCTTAGTCTATCAAGAGAGAGTGGGGAGAGATAAAGGGGAAAGTGGGAGATCATGGAGGAAACCACTCCTCCACTTTCTCCACTCCTTTAACCTCTAGATAAGAGACATATGAGTTGAAAATATGTGTCCAATTTTCCAGCCATAAGGTCGGTCCAAAACGGGTCGGTCGGCCCAATCATATTGGTCGGCCCAACCCGATTAAGGGCCCAATCCAATCCCCGCCCGGCCCGGCCCAATCGAATTGGCGCACCTTAGATTAAATGTACTCCAACAAGCCCAATCCAGTTGATCTATGAGTGCGACCCAAGAGGTATCTATGACGTTGGCCGTGACATCATATGCCACAAGTAATGAGAGGTATCTAGCAACGCATCATTACCCCCAATTCATAAATATCTGGTGATTTATCATAATCACAACATTTGACATTTGTAGTTAAATCCTTTTGTCCTTGATATCTAGATTGAACACAAGTCATGGAAAAAGTCACACTTGTATTGTCCAATCTTTTAGTTTCTTGATTCGTGAGTAGACTAATCAAATGACATCAATATCATATACTGATTCACTTGTTCATGGCCATGAATTAGTCGACTCCATCAAGGGGCCCAAGATATCGCTCCCGCTATATTGGAGGGACAAATCCTTTCTCGCATCCCACTCATCCCCGAACAAGATTCGTGATATACCCAATAAATGCCTTTATTGTTCACCCGATCACTGGATAGCGTTTAACATTATCAAAGCATAACACTAGCCATGCAAGAACTCTTGTGAGACCTCAAGTCGAAGGATCTCATATACAACCCAGCCAAAATTTTTGAGAAACACCGTTGACTATTATATAACAACCCATGGTGTGTTTCTCATGTCGGGTCTCGTCCCAAGATAATGATTCTCTAATCATATATACCTATGTGACGATCCGATATCTTATATCAATCATCGCACATACTAGTCTTACGCATTATTATTGTCCTCGAAGATTCCAAAATAATGTTCGACTAGGGACGTTTAAGAATAGTATCTCATAACAATTATAAATACTATTCTAAGGACATATTATTTATTTATGTTGTTAAGAACGCAGTAAACATAATGAATAATACTGGAATTAATTGCCTTTTATTCATCAAAATGAAAATTACATTAAATACGGTACAATAATCTCCCACTTGCACTAAAGACCCAAATTACAATAAATGGTCTTTAGGGGCATACTAATGACTGTCTCTAAAGATCGGGTCCCTCCAGTATATCGGATACCCATGGAGCTAGTGTGACGATCATGCTGCCGCCGCGACGAAAGTGGCTTTCGCAAGTGGATCGGCGACATTGTCTCGCCGAGTCTACTCTACATATATGCACATCACCTCTCTCTATAATCTCGCGGATTAGGTGAAATCGCCGTAGTACATGTTTGGACCTCTCGGTGAGATCTAGGTTCCTTAGATTGGGAAATAGCCCCATTGTTATCACAATAGAGGTCTATCGGGTTCGCAATACTAGGAACCACATCGAGGTCGAAATAAATTTCCCGATCCAAATCGCCTCCTTAGCCGCTTCACAAGCTGCTATGTACTCGCCTCTGTCGTAGAATCTGCTATGGTTGATTGCTTTGAATCGCGCCACCACAAAGACTTCCATTCAAGTTAAACACATATCCCGATTGCGATCGGAAATCATCTCTCGCTGTTTGGAAACTAGCATCGGTGTAACCACGCTACAACGAGCTCATCCGCCCTCCATAAATCAAGAATGTATCCTTAGTCCTTCGTAAGTACTTGAGGATATTCTTGACCGAGATCCAGTGACGCTCACCGTAATTAGATCGGGTATCCGCTCGTAATGCTTAAGGCAAACGAGACATCCAGGGCGAGTACAAATCATGGCGTACATGATGGATCCTATGGCAGTAAGCATAAGGGAATCTCTTTCATGCGTTCTAATTCGGCAGGGCGTTTTAGAACACTGCTCCTTTCGATGCACAGCATCATGTGCCATAGGACAAAGTCCTTTCTTAGACTCTTGCATGCTAAACCGCTTTAGCACCTTGTCTATATATGTACTCGACTTAGGCCAATGAGTCTCCCTGGATCTATCTCTATAGATCTTGACTCCTGTAATATAGTCAGGCTTCGCCTAAGTCTTTCATAGAGAAACACGTACTCAACCAAGCCTTTACAGACTTTAAGGTTGGTATGTCGTTTCCAATGAGTAGTATGTCATCTACATACAAAACCAGAATACAATTGAGCTCCCACTAACCTTTTTTGTAAACACAAGGCTCATCCTCATTTCTAATGAAGCCAAACTCACTGACGGCATCATTAAAACGGATGTTCCAGCCTTCGAGAAGCCTCGCTTGAGTCCATAAATGGATCTCTCAAGCTTACATACTTTTCCAAAGATTCTCCGGAGTGACAAAACCTTCAGCCGTGTCATATACACATCCTCATCAAGTTTTCCATTAAGGAAAGCGGTTTTGACATCCATTTGCCGATTTCGTAGTCATAGTAAGTCGCAATAGCAAGCAAAATCCGAATGGACTTGAACATAACTACAGGGGAAAAGGTCTCATCATAGTCAATACCATGAATTTGTTTGAAACCTTTCGCGACTCAGCCGCCCTTGTACGTTTGTACATTCTCTTCCATGTCGGCTTTTAATCTTAAAAACCCATTTGCACCCTATGGGAGTTACCCTTCAGTGGATCAACCAAGATCCGGACTTGGTTAGTGTACATGGAGTCCATTTCAGATCTCATGGCTTCAAGCCATTTCTGAATCTGGGCTATTAATTGCCTGCTTGTAGGTTGAAGGTTCATCGTGATTCACAAACATAACATCACCATGTTCTGTTATGAAAAATCCAAATTTTTTCCCGGAGGTGGACGACTTAACTCTACCAGCACTCTACGCAATTCTTGTGTTTCTGAATCGAGGCTGGCCGCACAACCGCTTGTGGCACTCGCCGCACAACAACTTCGTGGAGTCTCGCTCATTTTCCATCTCATCATTAGTGCTAGTTTGAGAGTCTGGAACTTCGTAAAGTTCTACGCTACTCCCACTTGTGTTTCTAGAAACAAATTCTTTTTCTAGAAAGACTCCCTGCATGAGCAACAAACACTTTGTTCTCGTTAGGGATATAAAAGTAGTATCCTTTAGTTTCCTTAGATAACCTACAAATATGCACTTTTCAGATTTTGGAGCCAGCTTATCGTAAGTCGAGCGCTTTCACAAACGCTTCACAGCTCCCAAATCTTGAGGAAAGACAAACCGGGACGCTTCCCTACCCATAACTCGTATGGCGTCTTTGCAATCGATTTAGATGGAACGCGGTTAAGTGTTAAAGTCGCTGTCTCTAGTGCGTGTCCCCCAAAAGGAATTGGGCAGTGCTCGTGTGACTCATCATAGAACGAACCATATCTAATAAGGTTCTGCTCCTCCTTTCGTATACACCATTCCATTGTGGAGTAGTCGGAGGAGAAAGTTGTGAAACGATTCCACAAGCTTTTTAGATAGTCACTGACTCTTGACTCAAGTATTCTCCTCCTCGATCGATCAAGAACCTTAATACTCTTGCCAAGTTGGTTTTCTACTTCAAGTTTAAACTCTTTAAACTTAGCAAATGCTTCGGATTTGTGTTTCATCAAGAACACATATCCATACCCCTACCAAGTCATCAAGAAAGGTAATGAAGTAGAGGTAACCACCCCTCGCATGTATATTAAAAGGGCCACATACATCACTATGTATTAGTCCTAATAAAGCATCGGCTCTCTCACCTAGCTTAGTGAAAGGTGATGTCGTCATCTTACCCAACAAACAAGATTCGCATCGATCATAAGACTCAAGTCAAATGATTCCAACAGCCCCATCTTTATGGAGTTTGGATATGCGATCTTCGCTTATGTGGCCTAAGCGACAATGCCAGAGGTATGTCTGATTAGAATCATTAGTCTTAATCCTTTTGGTATTTATGTTTAAAATTGGCATATCAAGGTCTAAAATATATAGACCATTAATTAAAGAGGCGCTTGCATAAAACATATTATCCGTAAATAACGACAATCGTTGGTTTTTGATCGAAATTCAAAACCTTTCTTGTCCAAACAAGAAACTCGAAATAATATTCTTAATTAAACTAGGTACATAGAAACAGCTTTTCTAAACCCAAAACAAGCCCTCGAAGGCAAAGTAAAAGTACAAGTCCCTACAAACTAGTGGTCGCAACACGTGCTCCGTTGCCTACTCGTAGTTCCACTTCACCCTTTGCCAACTCTCTACTCCTTTGAAGTCCCCGCACATTAGTACAAATGTGAGAACCACATCCGGTATCAAATACCCAAGAAGTAGTTGTATTTAAATTGATATCAATCATATTAACATCAATAACATAAATACCTCGAGCTCGAAACAACAATTGCTTTCTCCTTTTGCAGCCTTTTTTGTTGCAAGATAGCTCTTTGCAATTCCTTTTCCAGTTGACCCTTCTCACCACAATGATGACAGATAGAGTCTTTGGCTACACCACCCTTAGGTTTCAAAGCGCATTGTTGAAAGTGGTTTGCTTGCCCTCGGGCTTACCATTCGGTTTGCCTTTGATTTCACAAAACCTCTGCTTTGCCCTTTGCACCATCAAGTATGGTGTTGGGCTTGACTTGCCTATTTCCTTCTCGGCAGTCCTTAGCATATTCAACAACTCAGCAATGGCTTGTCAATTTCATTCATGTGATAATTCGTAATGAATTGATCGAATGACTCGTGCAACGATTGCAAGATCAAATCGACCGACAGCTCTTGTCCCAAAGGAAATCCCAGCTTTTTCAAGGTTCGAACATAACCTATCATCTTAAGAACGTGAGTTCCCTACTGCATTCCTCGTACATTTTTGCACTCGAAAGAGAGATTTCGATACATCGAATCTCTCCCGGCGTGCTTGCCCTCGATATAGTTGCTTCGAGTGAGCCCAAAGCATCTCATAAGCCCCCATGTCCTCATGTTGCTTCGAAGCTCGTAGTTCATGGTGACAAGCATGAGGCTAGACACATCTAAAGCATCACTAACATGCTTCGATAAGCACTTCTATCAGCGGTCGAAGCACGAGCCTCTCGTATAGCAGAATAGGCGCTCTAGTGACATACAACTTTCTTTCATGCTTGAGAACGATTCTCAAGTTCTCGAACCAGTCGAGGAAGTTAACTCCTCTAATTTGTCCTTCTCAAGGACAGTAACGCAGCTGATAGTGTTTGGTTTGAATTTGCCATTTTCTACAACAAAAAATATATGCAAAGTAAGTACCGATTTAAAAATCATTATTAGGTCTTTATCTTTTTTAATGATTTCTCCCACTATTTTCTTCGAGTGAATAACCCTCAATATCAACTCGGAAAGTTCGCTAACTTTCTAGCGGGCCAAGATCCATATTTCACCTCGTTCTCGAGTCGCCTTTGGCCGATCGCCCAAAACTTAGTTATTTAGGTAGTAACGCTTACAATTACATCAAATTATGTAATTCTTGGTTAGTTGAGTGAATAACATTTATTCAAGCGTATCATTATACACTTTTCTCAACTCTTTGCCTCTAGATCCTCAATCCATCTATTGAGATAATCTAGTTAACTAGGACCCTAAGTTTTAGCCCGGGCGGATATCACAACTTATCCTTCGCGCCTCACCCTGATAGACACGTATGCACAGCCTTTGGCATGTCCCATACTAATGTCGATCTAGGCCTTGACGAGGGCCAAACTTAGGAAGGCACTAATTAATATTTTAAATGAGGGATTTTGTTTTTAACAATCTCACCGTAAAAGCATAAATAAAACAGCTTTATGCTTATATACATATGCATCCAATACATAAAATAAAATGCAATAGTAATCGCCAAGATCCTATTCGGTTTTTCCAAGCCAATGGAAAAACCGTGAAGTCAATCTAAGGGTGTAAAAGAAAAACATCTATTCTACACCGTCTTGACCTTCAGGTTGGTTGCCTCCAAATCTTCATCATCTCACTGTACCTTCTCCTAATCTAGAATTACAAAATTTCTAAGGAAACCCTCGAGTTACATTCGAGGGGATTTAATGAGATTAAAATTACAACTTTTTGAATGATAAAACAGGCACGATACGCAGATCGTATTATAAAATAATACCAACAGGGTAATGGCGACTACTATGCATCATGCTCAATTAACATAACAATTTATGAAAAATAATGAGCAACCAGCAAATAAGAACATTTCATATACTGGTCAGTTCGGTTGACCGGCCAGCAAGCTCGGTCGATCGAAAAAGTACTCGAGAGTACTCTGGCTGACCAACTGTACTTCGGCCGATCGAAGACCAACTCTGTTCGACCGAACACCCTCTCGGCTGATCCGAACCTAATACCATTTAGCTATCGTCTTGTCTCTATCGACCGAAAGCTGAGTCCCTGGGTCGATCTAAGTGACTAGAAATCGAGAGTTTTTCCAGCTTTTGAATGACTTCAAAACTCGGAAATTCTCAACATGATATACATACATAAAGCTGAAAAGCATGGCATACATGATTTACTACATTTCTAGCAATCCTAAGGCATGCATAACATAGATTCATAATCTATATTCAAACACTATAACACTTAAAGTCTATAGGGTACTCGTGAGTGGCTCGATACCACCGTTAGAGGAATAACCCAGGGTCACACATAAATGCGCAATGGAATAAAACTTGACCCGCCTCTACCAGATCTTCCACGAGTAAGAACCTACGACTATGGGATAGTGTTTTACCTTATATTGATGCTAGAATGGCTGAAACGCTTTCAACGGTATGTTGTCACGAACTGAACACCACAATGCAGCTCCGCCTCTCCCAAGATCCACTCGATCTTCCGGGATGGTCTTCTACCGCTTGGTGCTAGCCAACGCCTTGTAGAAGCTTTGAAGACACTCTTCAATGGAGTATGTATTTTCAGACCTTATCGTAAGAATAAGATACAGGATTTCTAACTTCTTTCCTATTAGCAAAAAGCTAGAAAACAAGTCTAGAAATCTATCTTTTCTTTTTCTCTCTAAAACTCACTTTTTTTTTCTTCTCTCTAAGCTTCAAAAGATGGAGAAAAACTGATTAATATCAATGGGAAAAACTCAGTATTTTTCCCCCTTAGTCTATCAAGAGAGAGTGGGGAGAGATAAAGGGGGAAAGTGGGAGATCAGTGGAGGAAACCACTCCTCCACTTTCTCCACTCATTTAACCTCTAGATAAGAGACATATGAGCTGAAAATATGTGTCCAATTTTCCAGCCATAAGGTCGGTCCAAACGGGGTCGGTCGGCCCAATCATATTGGTCGGCCCAACCCGATTAAGGGCCCAATCCAATCCCCGCCCGCCCAATCAATTGGCGCACCTTAGATTAAATGTACTCCAACAAGTAGTACCTTGACCATTAACATATGTTGTAGGTTTTTATATAGAATAGTTAATTTTCCTTTTGAACATCAAATATGTGATTTGATAGTAAAACTCATTAGCTTGAACGTAGTTGGCTTA
>JAOCZM010000222.1:0-57386 GCA_026122235.1 Vinca minor
AAACAGACATAAACGATAGTCAACTTGCTATCAAGTAACTCACTTAAACAAGATAATAGGCACATGTTCCTATTATCTTTGCGGCTAGAATGTAAATAACTACCAATCTATGAAGAGTCCTAGTTGCATTAGGACTCTTATTAACCAACTAACTAACACATGGAAAACATGTCCTTTATTATAGCAACTACTTGCTATACACGAAATTATAGTAATGAAATATGCTGAAATCAGTAAAGGGTCCCGTACTCCATGACTCAAAATTTCCTTGCCAAGCGACATGAAATGCATTTCCTAAGTCAACGTGAAAAATTATTGCTAATTGACGAAGTGAGAAGCAAAAATATTCTCGATAAAGACGTTCTCGCAATATCATCATGACTCTCGAAGTCATGTGCGGTAGCAATACCAAACCAAATACGACGAGTAGTGGGGTCCTGAGCTATAAAATCGCGAACAAAACGTTTATAAAAGCTTGCCAACTCATATGTTGAACGAACTTGAAGGATACTAGTTGTTCTCGGCCATTCCTTTATTGCATTATCTTTTTCGGATCAACTTGAATACCTTGTAAACTTAACATATAACTAAGAAGATTAATAGAATGAGTGTAATAAACATAATTATCCATCTTAGCATACAAGGTTTGTGTATTTATAATAGAAAAAACAGCCCTAAGATGTGTACTAACATGTTCTCGGTTTTGACTATTAATAAATATTTTATCAAAGTAATAAATTGGATGTCTATACTCGAAAAGTTATGTGATTAACATGTAGACTATCCGTATATGTTCTAAAATGTCCTTTCATGCTTAGGTTCAATATTTCCTGATAAGGACTTAAAGACTTACTTACCTCCTTCTTTGCACAAATTAACTCACCTTGGTTTGGAATTTGCTTATTTGTACCCAAGATGGTTTATACCTTTCACGATTTTGAAGGCTAATAAGCAACCTTCTCGCAACTCCTTAGGGAAGACTTCATGAAATTTCTGAAAAATAGCAAGACTAGATGTAGAAAAAGATGTTATATCAAAAGAAAAAGTGTTAGTAAAAAGGTTCCTTGCGTGTTCCTTTTCAAATAGAACAAAACAACAAGTTGTTTTGCTTGAATTGCCCTATCTACCTCTCCGGGATTAATGAATAAACATTTTTTTTCTCTTTTTTGTGAGCTTGCCTTTGTTCTCACTAAGCTCACGGCTTTTTCATCCTTTTTTACCTCGGATTTTACCTCGTGGGATAGGTTCACTCTTTTTTTCAACTCATGCTCTTTTATCTCCTCTAAAACAGCCCTTTCGGCTTCTTCCTCTCTTATCCACGATCCATCATCCAATTTTATCATTGTACTCTTGTTAGGGCAGTCCATGGCAAAGTGTCCTTTGCCCCCACATTTAGAACATTCCCGAACAAGTTTTGGAGCAAATTTTACGCTTGTATTGGCCGCATTTGATGGATTTTGAGACCTTGCTGCCCCAAACTGCCCTGTGGCTGTTTTCCCACTATTTATGACCTCTTTACCCTTGCTTTGGCTTGGAAAAACAGTAGAAAAAAATCTGGGGTGGATTCGGCTTCTTCCAAGGTTGGAAAGTGGCCGATTTTTCCCTTAAACTATTCTCTTTATGTTGCCTTTCAATCTGTTCAGAAAAATAAACCATATCAATAAGATTACGAAGGTTAGCACGTTCTACCTTGGGTCTAATTTTGTCATTTAGACCAGCCAAGAAACACGCCAAAGTAGCCTCATTATCTTCCCGGATGTTTGCTCTAATCATGGCCATCTCCATCTCTGTGTAGTATTCAATAACGGTCTTTGTTCCTTGTCTCAAACTTTGGAGTTGATTGTACAACTCACGATTAAAATTTTGAGGTACAAATCGTCGTGTCATGACCGCTTTCATATCCTCCCATGAATCAATTGGTCTTTGCCCCGATCTTCTCCTTTCATGGATCTCCTTATCCCACCAAATTGATGCATATTCTCCAAACTCCATGGCTGCTAATTTGACCTTTTTCTCCTCGGAATAATTATGAACATAAAAAACATGGTTAACTTTTCGTGTCCAATCTAAAAATAATTGAGGATCATTAGTACCTGAGAAATGAGGGATCTTGGTCTTAATAGCACCAAGATTATTATCATACCTTAGATCTTGAACATTTTGCCTCGGATCATACCTTTGGTTTTGGAAATTGGCTCTCGGCTAAACATTCAAAGGATCATCCATTCTTTGATTTGCCCTCGGCACAAATTCTTGTTCATGAACAAAGGGCCTCGGCTCATACCTTGGATTTTCCTGATTTGGCCTCGGTTCATAGGCATAATTGTCCACCATTCTTGGGATTGGTCTCGGCTGAAAATCTCTTTGGTGCCGAAAATTGTCCCTTGGATTTTGATCAAAGGTTTCTTGGGAATCTTGATCTTCTTGATCATCTTTTGCTGCCCCTTTACCTTTATCCGAATGGTTCTTGATTTCAAGAACCTATATCTTGAGCTCATTGATGGATTGCATCATAGCTTTCATTGTTTGTTGTATGGATTCTCTAAAAAGTTTGTCACCATCTATGGCACCTTGTCTGCGAGGTACCTTCATCGAAGACATTATCTTTGCCAAAAAAAAAACTTCACAAAAGAATCGTTAGTAGAAAAAGATATTAAAGATTGAATCTTTCACAAAATTTGTGAATAGTATTCTGTGAATAGTAATCTGGGAATAGTGATCTGTGAATAGTGATCAGTGAATAGTAATCCGTGAATAGTAATATGTGAATAGTAATCAGTGAATAGTAATATGTGAATAGTAATCAGATTTTTATTCTCTCAATATCCCACAAAATACTTGTCAAGAACTTCCAACTTTGGATGATTGTATGGTTATGGTGATGGAAGGTTGGGAAATATATCAAAGAATCCAAATCTTGACTTTAACAAAAAGTCTAAGGAAAAAGTATAAGAGTTATGTGTTGCCAAACAAGAAAAATATGTGATATTTACCTTTCTTGATTTTCTGTTTTCTTGAAATAGCTCGTTCTTGAAATCTTTTCTTACCTTCTTGCCCGAGACTTACCCTTATCTTGGCCACAAGATCAAAAGCTCTTGATTGATGAAGGTTGTGCTAGATCGAAAAGTCTTGATTGTGGCTAATTCAAGATGAAGAGGGAACAAGTGCCAATTCCTTTATACAAAGGAAGTTTGCTTTTGGCCTTGAATCCTTGTCTATTTTGGGTTAACCCGGCTGCCAATTTCTTTATGTAAGCTTTCTAGGGCGAACAAACTCAGCTTTTTGATATTGGACAAACTTTTGATGTTGTGTCTAATGATCTTAATCTTTGTGATAGAATATCGGAACTCATTATGGAAGCTCTAAGTACTTCAATCAAGCCATTGGTATCAAGATTCAAAGTTATGCAAGGCTCATTTATCAAGATTGAAGATTGAAGACTTAGGTTTGGTTAGTTTAGCTTTGTCGTCATAAGTCGCTATCTTATAAAGCTCTAACTAAAGCTCTCATGAACATAAGCTCTACACTCTAGTCTTGCATGTTTCATAAACACGTTTTCAAAGGCTAAGTTTCAAAATGATCCTTACATGTGTTCAGTATTTCAAAAGCTTTTGATTTCAAAGTATAAGTCTTTAAAATGGTTTTCTAAATGCTCTTACTTGTTACATATTGTGAAAACCTTTTAGACATCAAATGATTTCAAAACGTGTGAAAAATCAACATCTCTCAAAGCTCAGAAGGTCGGATCATCCGAGCTTTCCTCGGATCAACCGAAGAGAAACTGAGAGATGTTGATTTTTCAAACGTTTTGAAATCTTTTGAAGTCTAAAAGGTTTTCCCAAAAGGTAACAACTAAGAACATTTGGAAAATCATTTTAAAAGACTTATACTTTGAAAACAAAGGCTTTTGAGATATGAGTGTATAAAGATCATTTTGAAACTCAGCCTTTTGAAAACGTGTTTATGAAAACATGCAAGACTTGAGTGTAGAACTTATGTTCATGAGAGCATTGGTTAGAGCTTATAAGATAACGACTTATAAAGACAAAGCTAATCTAACCAAACCTAAGTCTTCAATCTTCAATCTTGAAAGATATGCCTTCAAGTATAACTTTGAATCTTGATCATGGCTTGATTGAAGTACTTAGAGCTTCCATTATGAGTTCCGATATTCTATCACAAAGATATAAAACATTAGACACAACATCAAGTGTTTGTCCATTATCAAAAACCGAGTTCGTTCGCCCTTAGGGCTTACAATCTCCCCCTTTTTTATTATGGCAAACTTTGATGCAATTAGATAGAATATGGTTAATATTAAGAACAAGGAAGCATGGCAAAAAGATTTATGAACAAATAAGAGTAAAGACTAATGCTTAGAAGATAAACCAAGTAAAAACGAAAGCCAAAAGCATTAGTAAGATAACTTCCTTTTGCCAAAGCATTAGTGGGACTCTTTGAAGAGCCCTATTTCCCTACCATCCTCCTTGCCTCCTTCCTTCCATCTAGTAGCTTTCTTGTGTGTATTCTACATACCTTAGATTACACAAGAAGCTAACTTGCCATTATCATCAATGTTGATGTGAGTACTAAGGATCCTATTAAGAAGAACATGCTCACACAAACATTAGAACTATCAATGGCTTGTTATCATCAAAACAACATAGGATATTTTGCCCTTCGGGCTAACAATCTCCCCCTTTTTGATGATGACAAAACATTGATGCAAATGGGAATAATATGCAAAAATAAGATACCAAATGTATGCATGAGATAAGGATATTGAGGATCCAGACAAGAAGATGTTTTCAAAAAATATATTCTACTCCCCCTATATCAAAGAATCCCTTATCGCTCCCATTTTGCAAGTTCTAAGCTTTCTCCTTTTGTAAATTACTTCTCTTGGCACATTTGCAACATTAAAATTTCTCCCCTTTTGTCAACATCAAAAAGGTATATCAGAGCGCCAATAAGAAAAGCATTTTAACGAAAAGTAAAGATTAATTTTGGAGAAGCTTGATGAAATTTAATAATCCTCCCCATATAAAGAAAAACTTAAAAACCATGGAGAATCATGATGGTCTAATAGATTGATAAGATAAGAACCAAAAGATCAAACCTAAAGACCAAAAAACATTTTGAAGAAGGATTACTTATGAATAAGCTTGGTTGATTTCTAAAAAACAAGGAGTCCATAATAACACATAAATCAAAAGATGGTCATGTATGGCTCAAAAAGAATATCAACCTAAGCTAAAAACAAAGGAGATAAAGAATAAACCTTAAAGAACAATCTCCCCGCTTTATCAAACATACAAAGTTAGCTATTTGAGATAAAACCAAGTTTGATACCAATTGACTAATTGTAAAACATGTTTGAAAATATAGCTAACAAAGTACTAGTGGAAGTGATACCATGAATACACAAGTTAAGCATATGTATCACAACCAAAAGAATTAGAGGAAGTGTAAGATGACAATTTGAAAAAATTCCTCTAATAAGTTAATGGTTAGCTAAATGAGTATAACAACTCTTGAAGCAAGACTAACCAAAAACTCTAATGAGATCACAAAAGATATGAAAGTAAAGATTATGATCTCAAAGTTATTAAGGGAGAGTAAATGTGATACCAAATGTAAGAAATAACCAATTGTAAAAAAATAAACATTTATAACACATATAACTCCCAAAATAACTTACACAAGTTGGCTATAAAAGATAAAAGATGAAAAGTAAGCCAACAAGTATTACTATCTCTAAATGATGCACCAATTTAACATGATAAAGATCAAACACATCATGTTAAGCATATGCAAGTGAAGATCAAGCACCAAAGAGATAAGATACGTGCATACTTGAAGATCTTGATACCAATTGTGATAATGTTTGTACTCTAAGCAATTAAGATCTAGAGATATAAGTTGAGCACAAGACACATTATCAAGATAAGAGAACACATGCACATAAAAAAGATTTTAAATAGACAAGTTTATGCTTTTAAACCATCATTCTTGTCAAATTTGGAATACACATTAGCATGTTGACAAGCAAGACATGATGTACATAAACCATAAGCAAATAGGCACAAACTCTCTTAGTCAATGACTAAACTCATCATATAGGTAGATTATAGCACATAAGGATCAAAAACAAAATAATGATCACTAACAAGAGATGAGTTAAGCTATTGTACCTCAATGCTCTTTGAGCTTGGACTTCTTACCATATTGGTTGATCTTCTTTATCAATCAAGTCCATTGAGGCCTTTTGTGTGATCTATTTCATGATCATCACTACCATTTGAAGCTCATTGAGAGGTTGACATGTAATTGCTCCATTTTCTTTGTTGTTCATCCTTGATTGATGAAATGAAAGCAATCTCCTCTTCTTTTCATGACAAGTGTAGAGTCATCAATGATGGGTGACTTTTCTTTTCTTGATGAACCCTCTACAATCTTGCAATCCTTAGCATTTGACTCTTTTCTTGGAGTCTTAGCTCACTTGTGCCATTCCTTGTAGTTCATATCTTCTTCTTGAAGTTTAGAACTCTTTGTTACCTACAAGGAATTCTTGAGAACAAATATGGTACCTTTTCAAAGGTCCTTCATGATTAGCTCAATATCTCAAATGACACATATATGCATAAGGATCATGCAAATCAAAACCAAAACAACTAGATGGATTCTTACATGAATATGACATGACAATACAAGAATCAATCAAGTTGCATATGCTACATCTCATAGATACCTTAGCTAAATAGACATGGACAATAAAGAACATGCTAAAGGTTATCTAAATAAAATAAAATTCAAGAATGTGAGATGTAACATGTACAAGAGCAAGCATATAAAAATATATATACCAAAAACACTTAAACACATTAATTAAAGTGTTAAGAGAAGGTGATTTTGATACCTTTGCTTTCTTACCAAGTGATGAAGACATTGTATTGACACTTTGGCTCTTGATGCTTTGCTCTTTGAACATATGAAGTTCACTCTTTGTCTTGCTTTTGAAATAACACATTTGAATGATTTAGATCATGAAGTGTTTTTGCTTTGAAGGTGTTTAGACTTGATAAGAAATCAATCTATATTGTATGTGCAAGTCTTTTTCGTTGTCTAAACATTTCTCAGCTTTTAGAGTATATATACATTTCAAAATAGGCTGAAAAATCGACTCTTTAACGGTCATATAACGGCTAGTTCCCGCAGAGTTCGGTTGACCGAACTGGACCTCGGATGACCGAAGCAAGACACCTCGGATGACCAAGTTAGACCTCGGTTGACCGAACCATAGGTCGGTCGACCGACCTTCCCCTTTGGTCGACCGAACCAAAACATCTCAACTCTCGCTTTCTTCGCTGATCCGAACTAATCTCGGCCGATCCGACCTTCCGAGCTTTGAGAGATGTTGATTTTTCACACGTTTTGAAATCATTTGATGTCTAAAAGGTTTTCACAATATGTAACAAGTAAGAGCATTTAGAAAACCATTTTAAAGACTTATACTTTGAAATCAAAGGCTTTTGAAATACGAACACATGTAAGGATCATTTTGAAACTTAGCCTTTTGAAAACGTGTTTATGAAACATGCAAGACTAGAGTGTAGAGCTTATGTTAATGAGAGCTTTGGTTAGAGCTTTATAAGATAACGACTTATGACGACAAAGCTAAACTAACCAAACCTAAGTCTTCAATCTTCAATCTTGATAAATGAGCCTTGCATAACTTTGAATCTTGATACCAATGGCTTGATTGAAGTACTTAGAGCTTCCATAATGAGTTCCGATATTCTATCACAAAGATTAAGATCATTAGACACAACATCAAAAGTTTGTCCAATATCAAAACTGAGTTTGTTCGCCCTTAGGGCTTACAATCTCCCCCTTTTTGATTATGACAAACTTTTATGTAATAAGATAGAATATGGACAAAATTAAGAACAAGGAAGCATGGAAAAAAGTTAAAGATCAATTAAGAGCAATGACTAGTGCTTTAAAAGATAAAACCAATGAAGACAAAAGCACTTAGTCATGCTAACTTATTTTTGCCATATAATCTAGGGACTCTTAGAAGAGCTCTATTTCCCAACCAACCTTCTTTCCTCCTTCCTTCCATTTAATATGTTTTGAGACATAAGATATATAAAAAGCTCCCCCTCAAAACATGCCGGAAAGGATAAAAAACATGATTAATACACCAAGATTAATACACCATTTTAGCAAGATTAATACACTATTTTTCTCCCCCTTTGGCATAATCAAAAAGACTTCAAACTCCAAAGATATAAGGGTGTACTTGCAAAAACATAAACAGTTCATAGCACAAGCAAAGTTAATACACCAATTTTCTGAAGAATGATCTTTTTGAATAAGCTTGGTTGATTTCAAAATACAAAGAGTCCATAATGACACATAAATATAAAGATGGTTATATATGGCTCAAAAAGAATATCAACCTAAGCTAAAAACAAAGGAGATAAGGAATATAACCTTTAAGCACAATCTCCCCGTTTATAAAACATACGATGTTAGCTATTTGAGATAAAACCAAGTTTGATACCAATTGACCAATTGTAAAACATGATACCAATTGTAAATATAGCCAATTGTAACACACGTTTGAAAATATAGCTAACAAAGCACTAGTGGAAGTGATACCATGAATTCATAAGTTAAGCACATGTATCACAACCAAAAGAAGTAGAGGAAGTGTAAGATAACACTTTGAGTACATTCCTCTAACAAGTTAATGGTTAGCTAAATGAGTGTAGCAACTCTTAAAGTGATACTAACCAAAAACTATAATGAGATCACAATGGATAAGAAAATGAAGAATATGATCTCAAAGTTATTAAGGGAGAGTATATGTGATACCAATTAAAGACATAAACATTTATAACACATATAACTTCCAAAATAACTTACACAAGTTGGCTATAAGATATAAAAGATGAAAGGCAAGCCATCAAGTGATGTGATGATGTAAAATAAGACAATTGAGCATACATCACATATAGAGTTTACATCCTAAGTCAAGCATCTAGAGGATCAACCACATAAGATTAATGCTATAGACTTGAATATAAACACACCAACACCCCTATATGCAATAAAGATCAAGTAAAAACTAAACATAGCATATACAAACTCCCCCAAAGCATAAGACACTAAATAAAAGAGGGGAGGGGTTGTTAAAAAGGAGATTTCATCACAAAGATCAAATCATTAAGCTCTCTAATAACATGCTCAAAAACAATCAAAACATATGAAGAGCAAAACATGTTATAAAATCTCCAAGGTGCCCATTTCAAGAACAATTGAACATTATATGGAAAGTAAGATCAATAATTGTTCAAGGAAATGAAAGAGATTGAGTTTAGTAATATCTCATTGAATTTGATGAATGCTTTTGCACTTTGAGTTCCTTCAATGAGTTCTTTGAGCTTCTCAATCTTCTTTATCATACTCATCTTTAGCTTTATCACCAAAGTGATATTTCCATTGCAAAGAGATTTGACACCTTTCATAAGCACTTCTTCTTCTCCGGTTATGTGATAAAATCATACACATTGAAACATCATAGAGCCGGAGCTTCCCTTTAACTAACAAGAACCTATAAGAGCAAGGGAAGAGTAACTTTTGGTACCCACTTTTGTTTGGGTCCATGGGGGTTAGTTAAAATACGCTTAACTCTCCAAATGGTTTTAACTCCCCTTTCAATCTTCTTCTTAACATGGCATCTAGCATTAGTGTGACCATGTTTTCCACAATATGTGCAACAATTATGTGGCTTAGAAGAATTGTGAGCATGCACAAGATAACTACTTGGCCTATGTGACATTCTAGCATTTACAACATGATTCTTAGGTTTAAGCGAAGAGCTAGCAATATCAACATGTTTAGCAATATAACCAAGGCCATGTTTATCAAGAGAAGCACATTGCATGCCAAGAATTTGATCAAGATTTTTCTTACCTTTAGTAAAGTTTTCAACAAGAGAGGTAAGGTCTTTCACTTTGTTCTTCAATTGATCAAACTCAACAAGCTTGTTTTCAAGATATGACAATTTATCACAAGCTTCTATGTATTGTAATGAAGATGTATTGCAAGTAGTAATAAGACTTTCATTTTCACATTTAAGCAATTAACATCATCACACAACTTCTTATTTTCATCAACCAACTTAGCTCTTTCATTAAGAAATGATTCAATTTTTAAGCTTCATTTCTTTGTTTTGCTTTTGCACATTTTTTTTCAGTTGATCATACATATCAATTAAAAGCTCATTTGGATCATCCTCATCATTATCATCATCATCAAAAGAATTTGAAATAGAAGAAGAAGGATGTACCTCATTACCAAATGCCATAAGACACATGGGGTCATTTTCTTCTTGATCATCCTCACTTCCTTCTTCATCCCAATGGCTTAACAAGCACTTTGCATTTTTGAGATTGAAGAACAATTTCTCAACTTCTTCATGATTGATGATAGAATCAAGATCAACACCCTTTTTAGGAACATTTTTCCTTTTCTTCAACTCAAAGGTGAGTAGAGAGCCAATAAGTTCTTCCGTTGAATATGTCATTAAATCCTTGGCTTCTTCAATGGCAAGAGCTTTTGTTTCCCAACTTTTGGGAAGAGAATTGAGAATCTTACTATTTATTTCTCCGAAAGTGTACTCCTTGCCATTTGACCTCAACCCATTTACAATGTTGGTGAGTCTTGAGTTCATCTCATTGATAGATTCATTAGGCTTCATGGAGAATAGCTCAAATTCTCTAACAAGCATATTCAACCTTGACTCCTTGACTTGATTTGTGCCTTCATGAGTAACTTCAAGCATTTTCCACATGTAGTGTGCGGATTTTTTTCCAAGGACACGGTTGTACTCATCCGGATTCAAGGCACAACTAAGAATGTTCATTGCCTTATAATTTTGAGTCATTTTCTTGGACTCAACTTCATTTAACTCTTTATCCAGCTTTGGCACTTGAACATCATCCACCATCTTCATAGGTACAAAAGGACCTTCTTCAAATATATGCCATAAAGAATAATCTATGGAGCACACGTATATCTTGAAACGGTCTTTCCAAGCCTCATAATTATTTCCATCAAAAAGTGGTGGTCTATTGGTGGAAGACCCCTCTAGATAAGCTAATGCAGAATAACCGCCATTAATCTTTTCTTCACATACAATATAGATTGATTTCTTATCAAGTCTAAACACCTTCAAAGAAAAAACACTTCATTGCCATGATCTAAATCATTCAAAGGTGTTATTTCAAAAGCAAGACAAAGAGTGAACTTCATATGTTCAAAGAGCTATAATTGATGTACTTCAAAGGTATATATCTTTCACTTAGAAGAGTGAACAACATTGTTTCTTAACCCATCTTATTCCCTTTCTTAGTGATCAAGTTAATCTTGTAAAAGTCCTACTTAGTGTGGGCAAGCTCTTAGTGAGTTTTTCTTGTGTGGTTGTGTTGTAAAACTCTTAGTGAGTTAGCCACAAGTGTAAACATTCTTCTTAGTGAAGTTGTTTAAAATCCTTGGGTGCGGCAAGGTAGTGGATGTAGATTCTGAGTGAGTCGAACCACTATAAATCCTTTGTCTTGTTGTTGGGTTTTGCATTGCTTTTATTCATCTTGCTCAAACTTACACTAGCATTGCAAAGAAAATAAAAAGTTTCCAAGATTGATTAAAACCCAATTCACCCCCTCTCGTGTTTTGACACTTTACTTCCGGTGGCTTTTTCGTTGGGGTAAAAAAATTTTGTTATCTTTCGGGCTATCTCAAGCAAACAAGAATTTTTTTTTCAAGAAAGCAATAAAGGTACACCAAGATAGAGATCAACCTTTTTTCTCCGATACCACTTGATGCGAAACCGTGATGTGTTATATCAAGGTTCGTCTTTTTAGCGCATCTTTCTCTATCTCGAACTAGTTTCTATAGGAATATACTCGAACACAACCCCGGGCAGAGCTAAGTATCAATGAAGGTCGAAACACCACAACTAGAGAAACAACCTAGTTGATACAAGTAACTCAAAGATTATGAAGTTCTACCCGAAGTTCATAAACAAGTATCAAAGGATTAACCTTAATCAAAATATCAATATATCAAGTCTAAGTAAAAGGTGGCCGAAAAATACTCTTTAAGTAGATGTATTTCGGTTCCCAACTTGAACTAGGAAAAGGGAAATAAGAGTCCTTGAAGAATTAGGACTCTTGAATAACAACTTGCTATCAAGTAACTACCTAAACAAGATAATTCGTCCCCACTCTGGGACAAACTTGTCGGCCAACTTGTACGACTATTTTGGATATCAAGAAGGCAGAATCTGATCTTGTGATCTCATAGAAGTTGTAGATCTGCCACTTATCTTTAATATGCAACTGGAATCAGCTTCATTGGATACCTATATAGAAATATATGATCATTACACCAAACAGTAGCAAAGCTGTCCATTCCTTGTACACTTGTGATACTTAAGAGATTGACTTGGGAAACATTCCTAGATGTAATCCCGGAGAGATTGACTTGGGAAACTGTAAGCCCTAAGGGCGAACAAACTCAGTTTTTGATAATGGACAAACATTTGATGTTGTGTCTAATGGTTTCAATCTTTGTGATAGAATAATGGTTCTCATAATGGAAGCTCTAAGTACTTCAATCAAGCCATGATCAAGATTCAAAGTTATACTTAAAGGCATATCTCATCGAGATTGAAGATTGAAGACTTAGGTTTGGTTAGATTAGCTTTGTCATTATAAGTCGTTATCTTATAAGCTCTAACCAATGCTCTCATGAACATAAGTCCTACACTCAAGTCTTGCATGTTTTCATAAACACGTTTTCAAAAGGCTAAAGTTTCAAAATAATTCTCATATGTGTTCATATCTCAAAAGCCTTTGATTTCAAAGTATAAGTCTTTTAAAATGGTTTTCCAAATGTTCTTACTTGTTACATTTTGGGAAAACCTTTTAGACTTCAATAGATTTCAAAACGTGTGAAAAATCAACATCTCTCATACTTAGGAAGTTCGGTCAACCGAGCTCAAGCTCGGATCAACCAAAGAGAAACAGAGAGGTTTGATGTTTTGGTTCGGTCGACCAAAGGGGGAGGTCGGTCGACCGACCTAGGGTTAAGCTCAACCGAGCTTGACTTCGGTCATCCGAGGTCTTGTGTTCGGTCAACCGAACTCGCGATTTCTAGCCGTTATATGACCGCTGCAGTAGTCATTTTTTTCAAAGATATTTTGAAATGTATAAATATACTCCAAAGCTAGAGAATGACTCTAGGACTTGCACTTAAAAGATACATTGATTTCTTATCAAGTCTAAACACTTTCAAAGTAAAATGCACTTCATTGCCATGATCTAAATCATTCAAAGGTGTTATTTCAAAAAGCAAGACAAATAGTGGAATTCATATGTTCTAAAGAGCCAACAATTCTTGTACTTCAAAGGTATATATCTTTCACTTAGAAGAGTGAACAACCTTGTTATTTAACCCATCTTATTCCCTTTCTTAGTGATAGGGTTAATCTTGTAAAAGTCCTACTTTGTGTGGGCAAGTAACTCTTAGTGAGTTTGTGTATTGTGGTTGTGTTGTAAAACTCTTAGTGAGTTAGCCACAATTGTAAAAAGTCTTCTTAGTGAAGTTGTTGCAAATCCTTGGGTGCGGCTCAAGGTAGTGGATGTAGATTCTGAGTGAATCGAACCACTCTAAATCCTTTGTCTTGTGTTTGGTTTTAGTTTTGCTTTTGGTCATCTTGTTCAAACTCTCACTAGCATTGAATAGATTCTTAAAAAGTTTGCAAGATCGACTAAAACCCAATTCACCCCCCCTCTTGTGTTTTACAATTGGTATCAGAGCCTCGTCTTCATCTCTAGCTTAACCGCTTGAAGTAAAGATTATGGCCGGTAATTCCGCATTAGCTTATCTAGAGGGGTCTTCCACCAATAGACCACCACTTTTTGATGGAAATAATTATGAGGCTTGGAAAGACCGTTTCAAGATATATGTGTGCTCCATAGATTATTCTTTATGGCATATATTTGAAGAAGGTCCTTTTGTACCTATGAAGATGGTGGATGATGTTCAAGTGCCAAAGCCGGACAATGAGTTAAATGAAGTTGAGTCCAAGAAAATGACTCAAAATTATAAGGCAATGAACATTCTTAGTTGTGCCTTGAATCCGGATGAGTACAACCGTGTCCTTGGAAGAAAATCCGCACACTCCATGTGGAAAATGCTTGAAGTTACTCATGAAGGCACAAATCAAGTCAAGGAGTCAAGGTTGAATATGCTTGTTAGAGAATTTGAGCTATTCTCCATGAAGCCTAATGAATCTATCAATGAGATGAACTCAAGACTCACCAACATTGTAAATGGGTTGAGGTCTAATGGCAAGGAGTCTACTACCGGAGAAATAAATAGGAAGATTCTCAATTCTCTTCCTAAAAGTTGGGAGACAAAAGCTATTGCCATTGAAGAAGCCAAGGACTTAAAGACATATTCAACGGAGGAACTTATTGGCTCTCTACTCACCTTCGAGATGAAGAAAAGGAAAAATGTTCCTAAAAAGGGTGTTGATCTTGATTCCATCATTAATCATGAAGAGGGAGAGAAATTGTTCTTTAAAAAAGACCACATGTGTCTTATGGCATTTGGTAATGAGGTACATCCTTCTCCCTCTATTTCAAAATCTTATGATGATGATGATAATGATGAGGATGATCCTAATGAGCTTTTAATTGATATGTATGATCAATTGAAAAAATGTGCAAAGCAAAACAAAGAAATGAAGCTTAAAATGGAATCCTTGCTTGTTGATAGATCTAAGTTGGTTGATGAAAATAAGAAGTTGTGTGATGATGTTAATTGCTTGAAATGTGAAAATGAAAGTCTTATTACTACTTGCAATACATCTTCATTACAATACATAGAAGCTTGTGATAAATTGTCATATCTTGAAAACAAGCTTGTTGAGTTTGATCATTTGAAAAACAAAGTTAATGACCTTACCCTTCTTGTTGAAAACTTTAATAAGGGTAAGAAAAATCTTGATCAAATTCTTAGTATGCAACGTGCTTCTCATGTTAAACATGGTCTTGGTTGTATTGCTAATCATGTTGATATTGTTAACTCTTCCAAGTTGCCTAGAAAACACTTTGTGCATACTAGTACCTCACATAAGCATAATAGACATCATGAGCATATTCACAAATTTTCTAAACCATCTATGTGTTGCACATATTGTGGAAAATTTGGTCACACTAGTGCTAGATGCTATGTGAAAAGAAAGGTTGAAAAAGGAGTAAAAACGGTTTGGAGAATCAAGCGTATTTTACCTAACCCTCATGGACCCAAACAAAAGTGGGTACCAAAAGTTACTCTTCCCTTAAGTTTATAGGTTCTTATTAGATCAAAGGAGATGTGCCAAAAAGAAGAAATTCAAAAGCACTCCTTAACACTTGGATTCTCAAAGCTCAAATGTTAATCAATTGGAGAACCAAGTTGCTTAAAAACAAAGAGCAAAGCATCAAGTGATGACAAGAGCCTTAGTGTAAATCCAATATCTTCATCACTTGGTAAGAAAGCAAAGGTATCAAAATCACCTTCTCTCAACATTTTAATTAATGTGTTTAAGTGTTTTTGATATATATATTTTTATATATGCTTGCTCTTATATATGTTGCATCTCACATTCTTGAATTTTATATTTATATAGATAACCTTTAGCATGTTCTTTATTGTCCATGTTTATTTAGCTAAGGTATCTATGAGATGTAGCATATGCAACTTGATTGATTCTTGTTTTGTCATGTCATATTCATTTAAGAATCCATCTAGTTGTTGTGTTTATATTCGAGTCTATAGCATTAATCTTATGTGGTTGATCGTCTAGATGCTTGACTTAGGATGTAAACTCATATATGTGATGTATGCTCAATTTTCCATATTTTACATCATCACATCACTTGTTGGCTTGTTTTTCATCTTTCTTATTTTATAGCCAACTTGTGTAAGTTATTTTGGGAGTTATATGTGTTATAAATGTTTTTTTTACAATTGGTTATTTCTTACATTTGGTATCACATATACTCTCCCTTAATAACTATGAGATCATAATCTTTACTTTCATATCTTTTGTGATCTCATTATAGTTTTTGGTTAGTCTTGCTTCAAGAGTTGTTATACTCATTTAGCTAACCATTAACTTATTAGAGGAATGTTCTTGAATTGTCATCTTACACTTCCTCTAATTCTTTTGGTTGTGATACATGTGCTTAACTTATGAATTCATGGTATCACTTCCACTAGTACTTTGTTAGCTATATTTTCAAACATGTTTTACAATTGGTCAATTGGTATCAAACTTGGTTGTATCTCAAATAGCTAACATCGTATGCTTGATAAACGGGGAGATTGTGATTAAAGGCTATTTTCATTATCTCCTTTTTTTTTAGCTTAGGTTGATATTCTTTTTGAGCCATATATAACCATCTCTTTATTTATGCGTCATTATGGACTCCTTGTTTTTAGAAATCAACCAAGCCTATTCATAGTTGATCATTCTTCAATGATTTTTGGGTCTTTAGATTTGATCCCTTGGTTCTTGTATTTTGGCATTAAAAGTTTTGTTTATATGGGGAGAATTCTTATATATCATCAAGCTTCTCCACAATTTAAATCTTATTCATCTTTACTTTTCATTAAATGCTTTTCTTTTTGCGCTCTGATATCCTTTTTTTATTTTGACAAAAAGGGGGAGAGTTTTTAGTGTTGCAAATGTGCCAAGAGAAGTAATTTACAAAAGGAGAAAGCTTAGAACTTGCAAAATGGGAGAGATAAGGGTTTCTTTAATATAGGGGGAGTAGAATATTTCTTTATCTCATGCATTCATATTTATTTTCTTTAAAGCTTTATTTTGTTGCATATTATTCCCATTTGCATCAATGTTTTGTCATCATCAAAAAGGGGGAGATTGTTAGCCCGAAGGGCAAAATATTCTATGTTGTTTTGATGATAACAAACCATTGATAGTTCTAATGTTTGTGTGAGCATGTTCTTTATAATAGGATCCTTAGCACTCACATCAACATTGATGAAAATGGTAAGTTAGCTTCTTGTGTAAACTAAGGTATGTATATTACACACAAGAAAGCTACATAAGATGGAAGGAAGGAGGAAAGGAGGTTGGTTGGGTAATAGGGCTCTTCTAAGAGTCCCTAGATGCATATGGCAAAAAGAAGGTTTCATGCTAGTGCTTTTGTCTTCTTGGTTTTATCTTTTAAGCACTAGTCATTGTTCTTATTTGATCTTTGTCTTTTTGCCATTCTTCCTTGTTCTTAAATAGTCCTTATTCTATCTATTGCATCAAAGTTTGTCATAATCAAAAAGGGGGAGATTGTAAGCCATAAGGGCGAACAAACTCAGTTTTTAATAATGGACAAACATTTGATGTTGTGTCTAATGGTTTCAATCTTTGTGATAGAATAATGGTTCTCATAATGGAAGCTCTAAGTACTTCAATCAAGCCATGATCAAGATTCAAAGTTATACTTAAAGGCATTTCTCATCGAGATTGAAGATTGAAGACTTAGGTTTGGTTAGATTAGCTTTGTCATTATAAGTCGTTATCTTATAAGCTCTAACCAATGCTCTCATGAACATAAGTCCTACACTCAAGTCTTGCATGTTTTCATAAACACGTTTTCAAAAGGCTAAAGTTTCAAAATGATTCTCATATGTGTTCATATCTCAAAAGCCTTTGATTTCAAAGTATAAGTCTTTTAAAATGGTTTTCCAAATGTTCTTACTTGTTACATTTTGGGAAAACCTTTTAGACTTCAATAGATTTCAAAACGTGTGAAAAATCAACATCTCTCATACTCAGGAAGTTCGGTCAACCGAGCTCAAGCTCGGATCAACCGAAGAGAAACAGAGAGGTTTGATGTTTTGGTTCGGTCGACCAAAGGGGGAGGTCGGTCGACCGACCTAGGGTTAAGCTCAACCGAGCTTGACTTCGGTCATCCGAGGTCTTGTGTTCGGTCAACCGAACTCTGCGATTTTTAGCCGTTATATGACCGTTGCAGAGTCGTTTTTTCAGCATATTTTGAAATGTATAAATACTCCAAAGCTAGAGAATGACTCTAGGACTTGCACTTAAAAGATACATTGATTTCTTATCAAGTCTAAACACTTTCAAAGTAAAATGCACTTCATTGCCATGATCTAAATCATTCAAAGGTGTTATTTCAAAAAGTAAGACAAAGAGTGGAATTCATATGTTCTAAAGAGCTAACAATTCTTGTACTTCAAAGGTATATATCTTCCACTTAGAAGAGTGAACAACCTTGTTATTTAACCCATCTTATTCCCTTTCTTAGTGATAGGGTTAATCTTGTAAAAGTCCTACTTTGTGTGGGCAAGTAACTCTTAGTGAGTTTGTGTATTGTGGTTGTGTTGTAAAACTCTTAGTGAGTTAGCCACAATTGTAAAAAAGTCTTCTTAGTGAAGTTGTTGCAAATCCTTGGGTGCGGCTCAAGGTAGTGGATGTAGATTCTGAGTGAATCGAACCACTATAAATCCTTTGTCTTGTGTTTGGTTTTAGTTTTGCTTTTGGTCATCTTGTTCAAACTCTCACTAGCATTGAATAGATTCTTTAAAAAGTTTGCAAGATCGACTAAAACCCAATTCACCCCCCTTCTTGTGTTTTACAATATTCCTAGATGTAATCCCTTGATATATTGTTATTTTGATTAAGGTTAATCCTTTGATACTTGTTTATGAACTTCCGGTAGAACTTCATATTCTTTGAGTTACTGTATCAACTAGGTTGTTTCTCTAGTTGTGGTTTTTCAGCCTTCATTGATACTTAGCCTGCCCGGGGTTGTGTTAAGTATATTCCCATAGAAACTAGTTCGAGATAGAGAAAGATCTCGCTAAAAAGACGAACCTTGATATAACACATTACGGTTTCGCGATCGAGATAGATTGGACGATGCATCGTCTGAGGCCATCATACGATGGTCTCTTTGTCCAGTTTTTGTGATGTTTTCAAGTTCTTTCTAAAAGTCATATTTGATTTAAAAAGTTATCCAAGTTTGTTGCAATTCAAATTACGATGTTTCATATGATCAAATATTTTGGGAATAGGGAAATATTTCTAGTCTAACGATGATTCATTCCAATGATGTTTGAATCTTACTGAGATAGTGTAACTCATTTCCTTAATCTTTTTGCAGATGATTATGAGGATGATATTGAATGGGCAATCGAGATTGAGAATGACGAGTAGAGAACACATCATATGTAATAACTAGTATGAAGCAAAGTATGTTTTAACGACTATGTTAAATAAGAATGATTGTTGTAAGATGATATTCACTTTGACATTTATATACACATGAAAATTGGAGAGAATAAAAGATAATTCAAACTCAATCTCTATAAACATATATTTTTTTTTAAATGTTCGTAATTTATTTTTTAGGGTATTATTATTGTTTTTTAGTTATGTAAATGAGAAAATTTTAACTTTTTTTTAACAAAAACAATATTTCTGCTTATTCTATCGTTTTGCAAAATGAATTAAGTAATTTGTTTTTATTTTTCTATTTAAATGGCCAAACATATATGAATATCTTTAGCTTTAATTGTCCCCTTTTTAACTTATATGAATAAATTGAAATTGAACTCTTTATTTAACTAGATGGTTAATATGAAAGAAAATTAGATGAATAAATTAGATTTTTTTTATAAAAACTCATTGATACAAAACATGTCTTGCTACATTTGTGTCGTAAACTACAATACATTTATATGAAGTTTACAAGTTGAAGTTGGTGGATGAATGAGTGAATGATGGATCAAAATTATTAGTAAACAAAGAAACATATCGAAGCAAAAGGTGGTAGAAAAGGATCTCAATTATTTTATAATTGAAAGGCTTTATTTTTGTTTTGTTTTTCCACGAATTTAAAAATACCAAAATATATTATATACACACAAGAAGATTTCAGAGAATCAAAGGAAATAATTCGCGCATTGTGCGGGCCTAAGTACTAGTATTAAACGTGAGTGCATTTTCAGTCTTTGTTTTTTCATCTTTTGTTAATTAGTCAGTAGTGTGATTAACTACCCTGTAAACGTGAAATTATTTGTACAGAATTATACGATAATAGCAGAGACCTGAAATCAAACATTAGTTTCTTAAGACCAGTTTAATACACCAATTGTCAAGCGTGATTTTATCAATCGTAATTATAAAATTATAAAATTAATTTTGCATTCAGAAATCAATTATAAAAACCAACTTTTATGACCAAATGGGATATTCATATGTTTGGCAAACATTGCACAAACGTGTTTGAGGGGAAAAAAATGGTTCAAATGTCCATAGAATAATTATGAAGAAGTCAATTCTTTTAACCAAACTATCAAATAATTATATAATAAAACTAAATATATTTATTTTATTATAAAAAAAATATTTAGAACAATGTGATAAAAGAAACCAGTATTGTTTATTCAATTTATTCATTGATCCATTAAAATGTCTTCTGCTTCTAATAACTTTCAATCCATAATCGCAAATAAATCCTAATATGTAATTAAAACACAGGCTAATTGTATGATTTGTCTCCAATGTATTCAAAATTGGATTTTTTTTTTTGGTCCCCATGTAATGAGAAAATTATTTGAGCCTTCCATCCAATTTTGTTATTTTCTCTATTAGAATGAAGTATCTTCCACACACAAATGACCTATAAGCAACTTGTATATTTTTCATTCTAATACTCCAAACTTTAAATGGCTTCTTCTTCTCCAAATCACGTTGTCACCCGCTTCCTTCCCATCACATGTCTGCTTTGGCCCACCCAAAATCACGTGACATCGACGCTTTGCAGATCAACCAAAACCATGTTGAATTAGGGTGCTTGGCATTAGAATGACCATGATTTGGCATAATGCGCAAACCATGACAGTAATTTTTGTAGAACCAATATTTTTTGTTAGAATGGATTCCCCAAATCTGCTATGGCAGTAACGATTTGTGAATCCGCTTTCTACCGACGTGGCATATTCCGTGATGCGACGCCACTACGTCGACCAAGTAACTGATTCCCCAAACTGCTTCACTCCGTAACGAATTCGTTGAATCCGTTCTCAATCTGCCCTAAATCAAACGCAGCAGCAAGTTCTCCTTCTTCCTCTCGCGATTCAAAAAAAAAAAAACTCCCCACATAGAGAAACTCCCTCCCCCTCACCACCTCTGTCGCCACCTTCCACTGCAAATTTCTTCACTCTCAATTTAAAAAAATTTAAAAAAAGGTATAAAATCATATTTTTTTTTATAATTTTTTAAATTTAAATTTTATTAAGTTATGTATGTAATTGGTGATTTATGTTAAATTATTGTTGATTTTGTGAATATTGGTAAAATTTTAATTTAATTTGTGAAATTTTGTTAAATTTATCATACTGTTCGAAAGTTGGGTAATATTTGTTGATTTGAATGTGATTTTTTTTTTGGAATTTATGTTAATTTAAATTTGAATTATGTTAGTTTTATGTTTATGAGTGGGAATACATGTTAATTTGATGTTATTTTTGTTAAATTGATGTTTAAGAATGCATGTGTAGTTGTCTGATAAAATCTATGTTTATTTGTTTTTGTATAGATGTCTACACCTGTTGATCTTCATCCCGGTCCTTTAGATAATCGTGTTTTAACCAAACAGCCACATCATAGATCATTAGGAATATGGCACGGTGAGGACGTACTAAATACTCATTTAAAAATTATTAGAAGTGACAGTCAGGTTTGTGACGTGTATAAGAGAGAAACGAACTCTGCCCTCCTTAAGCTTGTAGACGAGATAGGTTTTGGGAAATTTGTAGGATATGATTTATCAAGGTAGATCACGCTCTAGTGACTTCCTTAGTAGAGAGATGGCGCCCAGAGATGCATACATTTCACTTACATACAAGAGAGGCGACTATCACTTTAAAGGACGTATGATGTCTTCTTGGACTACTTACTAGGGGACATGTGGTGACGTGGGGTGAGGAATACAATATAACCAAAGGACATTGGTCTGGTATTGTATTGAGACTATTAGGTTTCCAACCCAGCAATGATTCTATAAGGGAAATCGTATCAAACTTTCTGAAGTTTATGCCCACATTAGTGAGCCACTAGGCCATGATGCTACTCCTTTGGCGGTTGAGCAGAGGGCAAGGGCTTTGATTTTCATTTTAATGGGTAGTTTATTTTTTGTCGATAAGTCGAGTTCCCCAGTGAACATACGTTATCTCATAGTAATCGATGATCTTGATATTGATACGACTTCTTGTGCTAATAATTTTCTTCTTCTTCACATAATCAAACTCACCTAAAAACATTCAATTAGAAAAAAAAATCATTATATCTATGGGTATTCAAGAAAAAACGAAACCGACTCATCCAAACCGAATCAAATCAATCCAAACCGATTTTTCAGTTTGAGTGATGCATTAGATTGATTTCACTTTGAACTAAATTAAAATTGAACTTTTGATTTGATTTAAAAAAAACTTATAATCCAAACCAAATACATACATATACACACACACACACACACACACACACACACACACATTAAAATGCTATTTTGCTATAAAATATTTTTAACTTCTTATTTATACTCATGACAAACAAGTTTCTTCAATTGATAAAGCACGAGATTGAAGAGTCATCAGTTGATATGTGATTTTACATTTACCTAAAACTTTTGTTTTATTTTGAACTAATAATAATAATAGTGTAATTTTTGTATTTTTTTCAATAATTTGTTTGAAGTTCAAGAATTTATATTTTATTAATTTGTTTTTTTTTATTGTGTTTAACTTATGAAAACAATAAGTCAAGGAGGTCGTAACCTAGTGGAACAAGCCTCTACCTACATGGGGCAAAAAAAAATTTCCTCCTCTGTTGAGGGAGAATTTAGGGTTGCTGAACAAAAAAAAAATAAAACTTATGAAAACAATAAATATATATATATTTTTAATATTTTTAGCAGTTAAGAAATTATATTAAAAAATGTCTTATTTTTATTTTGTAATAATTATATTTTGTTTCTCATAAAAACCGAACAACCAAATCATACCAAACCAAACCAATACAACCAAATACATCAGTTTAAAATTTTGAATGGTTTGGATTGGTTTCAAAATTTTCAAACCGAATATTTTAATTTAGTTTAAAAATGTGTAAAACGAAATCAAACCGAACCATGAGCACAAATAATTATATCTCACTCAAAATTACACCATACTCTCTCTTCTTCTTCTTCACCACTCAAAATCACACTAAACTAAAATTTTCACCACTTACTTCCCTAATTTTCCTTTCTTTTCACCACTCTATCCATTCATCATCGCCATGCCGCCATCACATTTTTTTTTATCATAAATTGTCAATTCGTCAATTTCATCATCTCATAAAATCTTCAATTGTTTTTAAAGAAAAATAATAAAAAAATATTATTATCGTTTAATAAAAATTTGATTTCGCCAAACTATGGTAATCTCTTACAACTCAATAAATCGCCCTTCGGTCAATTGATTCCTAATTTGTATATCAAACAATATCTGAAGGGACAAAAACAAATGTAGCGACGAATGCCATTGATTGAGAAATAAGTACATACATGTAATCAGAGCATCCTCATTTTTTAAAGAGCGAATGACCCTATTTGTATCTTAACAATTTTTATTTTTCGATATGAAGATATGGACTATTTTTTTTTTTGTTGTTGTATATTTTTAACTTTAACAAATGACGGTACTCCCAGTTATATATATTTTTTCATTATTCTGGGCAAAAAAAACGACACATTACTAACACAAACCGATTTAGCCAGGGGTAAAACCGATTAAGGGCCATACAATCTTTTCTAAATCAGGAAGCAAGCTTTTACCAAATGAAAAAGAGAAATGTTTTATCTTGGTAGGTAAGTAAATTTGAAACTTACATTCAAATCAATGAATACAATACACGTACGAAAGAGAATTGACTTTTTAACCTACTAGTATTGTATTCATTGGTTTGGGTGTAACTTTTAAATTTACCCACCTACCAAAATAAAATTTCTCAATGAAAACACCAACCGATGAATCTTTTTTTTTTGTAGCCTCAACCGATCTATCTAGATTCCATAAATTAGTGCTGACCAAATAAATTGACCAGTGGATAATAATAATAAATAAATAAACCTATATCTGTTACTTTTTTGAAGAAGAGCATCTAGGCAATATTCTTCTTGCTACAAATTGAGGTGCATCCATTACCCAATGTTCTTCATGGTACAAACTGAAGTGCATCCACTGCCCATATGTACAAGCAAAGCCCCGGGGGAAGGGGGAAAGGGGAAAGAAAATCTGTAACAGCTCCAGAATTAGAAAATATCTTCCAAAGCATAAATAACGATGCAAAAATTGCCTGTGTTGCAAACAGTAAAATGCCAAACATAACTACGTATTACTTAAAACTGACGCATAAAGGACAAATACTAGATGTGCCATGATGCCATCCCCGTATATTTAGCAAAACATGTATGCAAGCTAAGTAAGTAAAGGTTGAAGTTAGATTTTAGGGACTTTTTCAACCATGAAGCAATAGAATATTGATGCTAGACGACTACAATAAAAGTCCCTTACAATAGCAAAGAAATCAATTAATGGTCTAAAAATCCAGCTAAAATGATTCAACCATAAAAACCCAACCTACATACTTGTATAGTGATTCATGTTCATTTTTCATGTGTAAAATGTTGTGATGGAGCCTCAGATAGTTGATCTATAACATCAATGTATAATTCAGACGGTAATTCCAGATATCTTTTTAATAGCACCTCATTGGCTTCTTCATCAATTAAAGATTTCAAAAATATGGACAGAAAAAAAAAATCTTTCCAACACATATTCAAATGTAATCGCAAAATACGGCTCTATGGATAAACCAAGATCAAATATATCCACAGATTCCTATCAAATGCGAAACAATAAGATCAATTTGGGTTCAATCATAGCATTGTCGGTCATTGCTAATGCTACCGGCAACGTGGCACCGGACCAGGAGAAAAAATTAAACAAAAATTAAACTAATAAAATAAACTGATAATGAATACCTACCTATAACAACTTATAACGGACACATGGCGAACACAATAAAATAGTACAAAATATATATAAAACATTGCATAATTTAAATAAAAAAACTAAAAACAAAACATAAATCAAACAAATAACTCAAAAGTCATTAAGCATCCATTAACTAGGATATCTCGTAATATAACAAGAATGCATAACTTAAAACTCTCACAAGAGGGGAATAATCACATAACGTAACCGCCGTATCCGCCATTTGACAACATTGTACCTCAGAGACCCATTTCAAATCATTCACACAGCGCAGGATGGATCACAAATCCCGACCAATGAACAAAATTGTACGCATCAAAATTGCTACAAAGGTGGATGGGAACTGTGATCACTGATCCTCTGCTGGTTTTATGGTGTCATACGTTACTTGCTGTTGATATCCTCGTAGGTAATTCTAACTATCCAGATTATACCCCAACGCACCAATTTAGAAGCAATAACAAACAACTAATGCATATTTAGTCGAGCATTTATAAAACAAAACCATAAAGTTTGAAGTGTTAATACAAGTTGACATGTTTCAGGCATCCAAGGAAAGATAAAAGCAGCATAAACTTTAAAGCCCGGCAAAGGCAATAGCTCTTGGGCAGCCACTGTGAATGTTCAGAAACAAGCCTCAGAATTGTAATCATTAACAAAACAAAGTCATCAACCAAAAAATGTACGAAGTAACCTAATGACATTAAATAATGCAGCCAAAAAGGAAACCCCAAAATCATTTATTGACAGTATTTTGTGGCAAAAAAGGTGAATAAATAAAACCTCAGACAATTACGGAATAAAGCAGCACAAACCATCAAGCCCCACGAAGGCGGGAGCTCTTAGGCGGCCACTGCAAATGTTGAGAAACAAGCCTTAAACTTTGACATCATTGGTATTCTAAAATTTTCAGCAAAACACAATTGAACCATAATTGAAGTTTCCAAATACAAAAAAAAAATTCATAGATAAACCGAAATGACTGTTCCATCCCGTAATGGTCAACAATCACAGTTTGAAACGACTAGTGCTGACAAAGTGGGAGATGGATAAAAATGCATATAGGGGCTTAATTATCCCCTAAAGCAAATTGTTATACAAGCTAGAGGAGCAAACATTACAAGTCCCAAAAAGACCATTCTTTCAATTGATTTTTATTCTTCATCTGAATTAAGAATATATTTGACAAATTGTCAATGTTACAAAAGAATCTATAAAAAAAAATCATAGCTGCAGAATAATTTTAAATAAATATAGAACTCAGAAAACCAAGGAAGGAATTAAGCAGCACAAGCTCTCAAGCCTGGTAAAGGCTAAAGCTCTTAGTCGGCCACTGCAAAGATTCATTAAGCAAAGCGAAAAAACAACACAAACACTAACTATTGCCAAATCACTATTTGAAAATAACAGATAGACAAATCAAAACAATATAACCATGATTTTAAATTTGATATCCAAACAAATCACAGATAAATAAAAAAAAAATAACAGTTCAATCCCTATACCATTGACAAATCACTCTTTGAAAACTGATTATGGATAATATTAAACACATCAATTAGCAATTGGGAAATCGGGAACATCCAAAAGAACAATTTTATTTTTTTGTGAAAAAATATTTTGGTTTAGGAATAAAAATGATGTAAAAAAACACTGAAATCGGGAGAAGTAAAAGGTGTCTCAGACATCCAAGGAAGAATTAAAAAAGCATAAGCTATCAAGCCCGGCAAAGGCGACTGCTTTATGCGGCCACTACGAATGTTGAGAAACAAGCCTTATAGAATTCATCATCGACACCATAAATTTATACCATCACATGAAAATTACACAAATAAATTCAGAGAGAAACATGCGAGAAAACCCTAATTCTGCTGACAAAGGAATTTGATGGAAGAGTTCTCGAAGGAGAAGAGTTTTAGGGTTTAGAAAGGGAATAGACACAAGAGGAGATGAGTTTTGGGGCATTTATTAAGCAGTCAAATTGGTGTAAATAGTCCCTAAACAATTTACAGATTGCACGCAAGGTCCCTACATATTAATTCTGTAAATTAAAATCCTCAAACAATTTACATTTGATGTGCAAAGTCCTTCCGTCTATTTTTTTGTTAGTGAACTATGATATTGAAAATTTGAATTGGTCAAAGGAATTAGCAATAGGGAGATAATTGGTAGTTCATAGTACATTTAACCACTACCTAGTACCCACAATTACTTTCACCATAGCAGTCAAATCGATTTCCAAATCAGTAGAAAATTAGGGTTTTCTTCTCCCCCTATTGGGATCGATTGAAGCCCTAATCTCCTGAATATTGAGTATACTAAACCGATATTGGAGTTAACAAAGCCCTAATGGATGAAGACGGCTTTGAAATGGTGAAGAAAATGACCGTCGGAAAAGCTACTATAATGCATAGTAAATTTAATATATGATACAATGATATTAGACATGCCTTGCTGATAGACTGCTTGGCTAATATTTGACTAGGTCCCCAAACAACAAAATGGAGAAGATTGTGGTAGTTACATTTTGTACTATGGTCAACTTTTCATGAATGATGCTCAAGTCCCCTTCAATCACAAAGATGGGTTCCCATATTTTGTAAGTATCAAATATGGGGTCAAAATATTCATGGTTTATGTGATAACTTACTTACACTTATTGCCTCAATTGTAGATGAATGAGAAGTGGTTTTCAATTGATGACTTGACATCATTTAGGCATAGAATGAAATCCATTTCAAGTGACTTAAGTGAAGATGCCATGTGCTCTGGTATGTCTACTATTGAAGATGGCCCTAGTACTAGCTTAGGACATAAGGTTAAGGTGGATCAGTCAATTGGTGAGAAGCATGTAGAGACTGATGATGAGGATGAGGTTCTTAAGATGTTTTTCCCTGATTCAGATAATGAAGCAGTTGAAGGAGAGGAAATGTTTCAAGACATTATAAGAAAGCTCTACATGATTTTGATGATGAAGCATCCATGGTTGGGAGCAGGATAAGAATTACTAGTGAACCAGTTGAGACAAAAATTGTTAAGAAAAATGCAGGTATTGATGAAGATTATAAGTGTATGGAGGAGATGTTTAAGGCTAAGACAGCCTTTGACCAGATCTATTATTCTGAAAACAAAGTCAAAAAATTAGATAATGGAGAAAAAAAGAAAAAATGAGAGAATGGTTTATTGATGGTGATCATTGTGACTATATTAAGGCACCGGAAAATGAAGCTATAACTGATGAAAATGAAGGTATAAATATTGATGATGAATACTTGGTTGAGAAGAAGACAAATAAGACATCTCACAAAAGAAGTTCCCAACTTTTGATTATGAGAAGAATGGTTTAGATCCCCAATTTGAGGTAGGCATATTGTTCTCTTCCAAGAACCTTTTGAAGAGAGCCATCATTAACCATGGCCTGAAACATGGCAAACCAGTTGCCTTCAAGAAAAATGATAAAATCAGAGTTAGGTCTTTTTGTGAAGGGCAACATTGTGAGTGGAAAATCTATGCTGCTAGATATAAGAAGACAACAACATTCCAAATAAGAACCCTTAAGGATAACCAATGTCCAAGGGATTTGGAGCACAATTTGCTGGTGGGACTTTATTTCAGGTTAAGCAGAAGAATAGTGAAGAACAGTTCACAGTTGATAATGAGAGAAGAACTTGTAGCTGCAGAAAGTGGCAACTTTCTGGGATACAATGTGCTCATGGAGTTGCAGCACTGTCCAAGCAACACTTGAGACCAGAAAATTACATTCATCCATGTTACTCAGTAGATGCATACAAAAGGGCATATAAGTACATCATCACTCCAACAAATGGCCCTAACAACGGCCAAAGTAAAATGAAATCCTTGTTCTGCCACCAATAAAGCTTAGAATGCCTGGAAGACCTAAGAAATAAAAGAAGACCTGAGGTGGGCGAACCAAGTTATACTGGTTTTAGAGTGTCTGCTGATGGAACAAAGAAGTTGGATAGGGATGGCCTTGTTGATGCAATTTGTAGAAAATGTGGAGTAAATGGGCATAATGCAAGAAAATGCCCAAAGTATCCCCATGTTTAGAAGCTAAACAAATGCAGTCATTGTACTCAGCTAGGCCAACAAGAAAGGGTGCAAAGTTCTGAAATAATTGCTTGTTGAACAGAAATTGGAAGTTGAAGCTGAGGCTGAAGTTGCAAAACAAAGACAATATGAGCAATTTGAATCAATGCTCAATGAGAATGATTTCCAAGAGATAGACTATCTACTTGAACCAGGACAACCACAAGTATTCCAAAAATCTGAATATGCTACTTCTCAGAAGATAGCAGTCAAAAGATGTCCATAGAGATGCTAAATGCTTTATTTTTTGTAATCTAATTGCTGGAAACAATGCTTTTTGTTTGTTTTATATTGACCAAGTGGGATAGTGGGGGACTCTTTTATCCTGGAAAATGTATGATATTGACTGCTTTTTTGGCTGTTTTGGATTTGCATTGTGCACAACAATTAATGGATTTAATTTTATTGTTAATTCTTAGCTGTTTTAAACCTATTCTCCAAGTTGTGTACTTATGAAATTTACCATTACTAGTTACAATATTTGTTGCAAAGCACAACTTATTACATTATTTGTTGCAAATATCATCATTATTGGTTCAAAAATAGCATTTCATTGCAAGATACATCATTACATAGCAAACTAATTCCAAAATCAAATCATAACAACAAAATAACTTACACATCAAAAAAAAAAAATTACACAACAAACTAACTTATGACCTATTTTCCAATTGTAAACCAGATCATAACAAACATAATCCAAGAAACTATTAATGCAAACCACTTTGTTTTAATCCTCTTCTGATATTCTGCAATTTTAGTATCCCTCATCTTCAATCTTCTTACTATACCAGGTAGAACATCTCTCCCTCTATCATATAATGGGTTATCACACCACCAAAAAAAAATTGAACTTTTTACCACCTAGCAAACCAACATTCCTTTCACAAGTCATGAATCTCCTCATAGAGTTGTTGACAGTCCAAGATGTTCGGATATGAGTCGGAATACCCTTCCAGGCAGTAGCAATTGCGTGGATGTTGCAACCTCAAATGACTACTTCCTTCGTCTCCATCATCAATGAAACGAAGACCCTTCATTCTTTCACAACTGCTCCACATTGATTTGAAGGATGACATTCTTGAGAGACTATGATGTAGAAGAAGAAGAAGAAGTAGTAGTAGAGGTAAAATTAGGGATTTGGAATTAGATAAAGTAATAGGGGATGGGCATGTATATACTACCAGCTTGGAGGGACACTTCCAAAAATACCTCTTAACTATTCTTCTTTGACTCAACTTTTTCAAACAATTTTTCTGTTGACCCGTCAGTTTTTTGACGGGAGGACTTTACACACCAAACCTAAATTGTTTGAGGATTTTAAAATCAAAAAATAATCTTTAGGGACTTTATCTCGGGCGATAAATTGTTTAGGGACTATTTATACCAATTTGCCTTATTAGGCATTTTGGAATTAGTACTTAGCAAAAAAGATAGGCGGAGGTGGCGGAGATGGGAATTCTGGAATAGCAGAATATTCTAGAACCTCTATTGGGTCGCCCAAGTGGGAGTACGACCCTCTTTTAAGACCCAATGCTTCTGTCAACACATTTAGCAAACAAAACCATAACAATATATAGAACAATTTTTGGTGGGGAATCCTATGATCTTAGAGGTTTAAGAATCGATTAATGTAAATATAAAACCCTTTAGCTTTTGTATAAATTTTGTATTTTGGTACGAAAAAATGGGAAAATTCATGTTTATTTTATTTGTTTAATGTTACGATTAGTTCTTTTTTTTTATTTAAAAAAAACATTGTTTGATCTGCTGTAAGGTATTTGTTTTGGGAATGTCGTGATGCGTAGCGTCGTTGTGGTATGAAGAGTTGTGTAAGCCCTGAGGGTTAATGTGATCAATCTTGTTTTGATGATAACAAACCATTTTTAGTTCTAATGTTTGTGTGAGCATGTTCTTAATGTTAGGATCCTTAGCATTCACACCGACATTGATGAAAATGGTAAGATAGCTCATTGTGTACATCAAAGTCAATCTCCTACACACAAGAGGAAGTTACACATTGAAAGACTCCATGACACAAGCTTGAAGTCAATCCACATGCCATGGAAGTATTTGCAAAGTCAAGAAGAAGGAAGATCAACAAGGTTAAGAGATACTTAATCAAACAAGTGAAGAATCAAGTGGTATGCTCCTTAACCAAGAAGAAGTGTGAAGTCCAAGACTATAGAACCTCAAGATTTCTATAGGACTTCATTACTCAAGAAGAAGTTGACCAAAGACTTCAAGTCAAAGCTCCTAGAAGAATTCAACTTGAAGACCTTAGGAAGATTAGTCTATGCTTTATAAGTACATCCTTGTGACAAATCTTACCTTTGAGAATACTAGGATATACTCTCTCCATATATAAATACCTTTAACATTTGGACTTTTCATTTTTATCCAAAATACTTCTAACATTTAGAATATCAATATGATGAAGAACCTTGATAACAAGTATCAAAGATTCGACACAAAAGGCTTAAGTTCGGATCTTTCTCTAACTTGAACTAGTTTCAATGGGAATATACTCAACGCAACTCTGAAGAAGGCTAAGTATCGATGGAGGCTGAAACACCACAACAAATGAAACTAACTTGTTGATACAGTAACTCAAAGAATGAATGAATTCTATAAAGAAGATCAATTCACGAGGATCTAAGGAATAACCTTACCAAATAGCATATATCTAACGCCTAACAAATAAGAGTCCTTGAAAAATTAGGACTCTACAACTACTAGATAACTAACCACCTAACCATTATCTAAACACATGGACAACATGTCCTTTATTATAGCAAGCACTACTAGATAATGTGGCAATACACGTCTAATTAAATAATAAATAAAGTTGAAAACTAATTAAAGTCTAGAATAGACTTTAATTTACAAGATTACTAAAATGCCATTCTTAGCCAATTTGCTTGATAGAGCCGAATTGTACACTTTGTAAACTTAAGAGGTTGACTTGGATATCATCTTCTAGTTGAAGTTTAGCTTTCTTTTTAGTCTTTATGTCTTGGATCAATGATGCAATAAGTTGGTTCACATTCCTTGTCCTTAGCCTTGTCATTGGTCCTTGTAGCTTGGTTAAGGGATCATTTGAATAGGACTTCCCCTTGGATGGTCCATCATCATCCCCTCCCCCTTGAAAAGCATGATTCGTCCTCGAATCATCATCATCATAAACATAATCTGAATCAAAATCAAAAGGGGACAAGTTAGAAACATTAAACGTAGAATGTACACCATACTCACCTTTCAACTCTATCTTGTATGTGCTATCATTTATCTTAGCTACAGCTTGAAAAGGGCCATCGCCTCTTGGATGCAATTTACTCTTTCTTTCATTAGGAAATCGGTCTTTCCTAAGGTGTAACCATTTCACCAATATCAAATGATATTCTCTAGCGGCCTTTATTGGCATATTTGGCAAATTGCTCATTCCTCTTTGCAATATTCTCGGCTACTTGTTGATGCATCATTTGTATATAATCTGCCCTAGGATCACCTTCGACATTATAATACTCATCAACATGTAAAGGAGTTAGATCCAAAGGGGTTAAGGGGTTAAAGTCATAAACAACTTCAAAAGGAGAATTATTAGTAGTAGAATGCAAAGTTCTATTGTAAGAAAATTCAGCAATAGGTAAACAATCTTCCCACCTTTTTAAGTTCTTTTGAATTAGATCTCTAAGTAGTACCCCTAAAGTCCTATTTGTTACCTCGGTTTGGCCATCCGTTTGTGGGTGACTTGATGTAGAAAATAGCAATTTAGTCCCCAACTTACTCCACAAGGTCTTCCAAAAGTAACTTAGGAACTTTACATCCCTATCACTCACAATGGTTTTCAGAATCCTATGGAGCCGAACCACTTTTTTTTTAAAAACAAATCTGCAACATGACTTGCATAATTTGTTTTCTTGCAAGGAATAAAGTGAGCCATTTTAGAAAAACGATCTACAACAACCATTATACTATCCATACCTCTTTGGGATCTCGGAAATATAAGAATTAAATCTCGAATAGAACAAGATGGAATGCACAATTTATTACTTTAAACAAGAAATCTTCAAACCTATAAAAATCTTTTTGAGCTGAGAACTCAGAAGAGTTATATAAATCTGAAAATTCATTATCTTCCTTCTAAAAATGCTTTAAGATGTTCAAATCCAAGTAAATTAGCATGCATAACGGAAGTAAAGTATACCTTCAAGAAAGAGCATCGGCTGCAGTGTTTTCCTTACATTTCTTGTATTTGATAATGTAAGAAAATGTATCAATGAAGGAAGCCCATTTAGCATGTATTTTGTTCAACTTACTTTGCCCCTTTAGATACTTGATGGATTCATGGATGGTATGTATCACAAATTCTCTTGCGATCAAGTAGTGCTGCCATGTCTCCAAAGTTGCAACAATGGCGTATAACTCTTTATCATATGTAGGATAGTTAATTGAAGCACCACTTAATTTCTCACTAAAATATGCTAAAGGTTTTTCGTGTTGTTGCAAAACAGCCCCGATACCTATCCCTAATGCATCACATTCAACTTCAAAAGTTAAATCAAAGGTAGGTAAAGATAAAATAGGGGAAGAAGTAAGTAATTACTTTAGCTTCTCGAAACTATCTTCTTGCGGCTTATCCAAAAAGAATGGGACATCTTTCTTTACTACTTCATTTAATGGGGCAGCAATCGTGCTAATTAAAATCACGAACAAAACGCCTATAAAAGCTTACCAACCCATAGAATGAACGAACTTGAGTAGCACTTGTTGGTCTCGGCCATTCCACAATAGCTTGAATTTTTGCCGGATCAACCTTAATACCTTGAGAACTAACAATGTATCCAAGAAAGTTAATAGAATTAGTGCAAAAAACACACTTTTCAAGTTTAGCATTCAAAGTTTGTTCCCTTAACATAGTAAAAACAGCCCTAAGATGCTCATAGAAAAAGTAAGCCTTTTCTCTCTTCTTCTTCCTCTTGAAGTTTTCTTTATTTTTAGCTTCCATGGCTAGATCCAACCAAAAGATCCGACTGGATCTACCCATCTTTCTTCCACTTTTTGTGTCTTCATCCCCTTCTTTTGCCGTAAATCGTGATGGAATTTTTTCAAGGCATTATTATTCAAGATTCAAGACTCAGATGCAAGACCTACTTCAGATCCTTCCAGATCTGGAGTTTCTCTCTAAACCCGGAGTTGTTCTGGGCCCTTTCTCAATTTTTTTCATCTTTCCGAGACAATCTATGGGATGGTTGATACACCCATGGTCCCGTAGATTGTTGATTTCTAAGAAAGGTGTTGAAATTGAGCTTGCTGCTATTGTTCCAGGATCTCGGAGAAGCTGCTGCGAAGAATTTTATCATGTATTTATTTTTTCTACTATTTTTTGTGTTGTTTACCTAGTCCGGGGTGTGGACTTTTATCTGTTATCATGGTGTCTACACCATTATATAACTTTTGATTCTCTAGGCTTTTACTATAAACAAGTATATCATCAAAATAAACTACAACAAATTTTCCAAAACAATGTTGAAATATATAGTTCATTAATCTCATGAAAGTACTAGGTGCATTTGTAAGACCAAAAGGCATAACAATCCATTCATATAAACCATATTTAGTCTTAAAAGCGGTTTTCCATTCATCACCTTCTTTCATTCTAATTTGGTGATATCCTTGAGTTAAATCAATTTTAGAAAAGATTAAAGCACCACTTAACTCATCAAGCATATCATCTAAGTGAGGTATCAAATGTCTATACTTAATAGTTATTTTATTAATATCGTGACAATTCGTACATAATCTGAAAGTCCTTTCTTTCTTAGGTACCAAAATAACCGGACTAGCACAAGGACTTAAAGACTCTCTTACCTGCTCCTTCTCAAGAATTAAATCAACTTGCCTTTGGATTTCTCGAGTTTCATCCGGATTTTCTCTATAAGCCGCACGGTTTGGAAGGCTAGATCCTGGGATGAAGTCGATTTGATGCTCAATTCCTCTAATTGGAGGCAACCCTTTCGGCAACTCCTTAGGAAATACATCCTTGAATTCCTGCAAAAGATCAATAGCAAGACTAGGTAGAGCAGAAGAAGTTAGATCAAAAGAAAAAGTGTTAGTAGAAAGGGACCTTTCAGCTCCTTTGAAAACTAACAAAACAATTACTTGTTTTGTTTGAATTGCCCTATCTACCTTTCCTGGATTAATAAACAAACAATCTTTTCTCACTTTTAGAGCACTTGCCTTTTGTCTCACTTTAGGCTCAGCTTTTTCTTTGATTTTTACCTCGGATTTTACCTCATGGGTAGGATCACTATTCTTTTTCAACTCACACTCATTTTTTTTCTCAATCTTTTCTCTCTATTCTCGGCCATTTGTTTATGTACCTCACAAGTTTGACTAGGTGTTAAAGGATGTAAAGTAAAACGAATATTATCCATACTAACTTGGTACACATTCTTTCTCCTAATATGATCCGCACACCTATCATATTGCCATGGCCTTCCCAAAATAATGTGACTTGCGGTCATGGGCACCACATCACATAGAACCTTATCTTTTAATCTTCCAATTCCAAACTCATTCTCTACTTGCTTATCCACCTTGATTTCACCACTATTATTCAACCAAGAGTGTTTATAAGGCATAGGATGTGCCTTACAAGGTAAATCAAGCGTGGTAACCATATCATAAGAACAAACATTAGTACAACTCCCATTATCAATAATTAATAAACAAAGCTTGCCTTTAACGTTGCACTTAGTTTGGAATAGGTTGCTTCTTTCTTGATGAACATCATCCAATGGTTGTGAATGAAGAAGCGTCATCGTAACCAATAGTTGATTTCCATCTTCCAGAAGTTCTTCAAAAGTTTCGGTTTCCTCCTCCAAATCAGCCCCTTCGGTTTCCTCATCACTAACCCACGTTCCATCATCCAACATGATCATAGTACTCTTGTTTGGGCAGTCCCTAGAAAAGTGCCCATTGCCTCTACATTTAAAACATTCTCTAGCAAGATTAGGAGTAGAATTTAACCTCGAATTTGATGAACCGGTTGTGATTGATGACTTGGCTGCCCCTATTGAAGTCGTGACTGATTTTGTCACAATTTGCACCTCTTTTCCCTTATTTTGGATTGGCAAAACAGTAGCAAAAGTTTGGGGCTGATTCGGCTTTTTCCAAGATTGGAAATTTACCGAGTTAGTCCTTGAACTCTTTTCTTTTTGTTGCCTTTCGATTTGCTCTGCATAGTACAACATAGAGGTAATATTATCAAGATTAGCACGCTCTACCTTTGATCTAATTTTGTCATTTAGACCAACCAAGAACCGCGCCATTGTTGCCTCATCACCCTCTTGAATATCGGCTCTAAGCATTGCAATTTCCACCTCTTTGTAGTACTCATCAACCGAATTGGCTCCTTGCTTCAATCTTTGTAAGAGGTTGTAAAGTTCCCTTATATAATTTTGGGGAACAAAACGACGTCTCATAACCGCTTTCATCTCATCCCAAGTATCAACTTGTCTTTGACCGATCATTCTCCTTGTCTCGGTCTCTTTATCCCACCATATGGATGCATAATCACAAAACTCCAAAGCTGCCAATTTGACTTTCTTTTCCTTGGAATAATTGTGCACGGCAAAAACATGGTTAACTTTACGAATCCAATCTAAAAATAATTCGGGATTCTTTGTACCTTGGAAAGAGGGAATCTTGGTCTTGATTGCACCAAGATTATTGTCATACCTTTGGATTTGGTCCCCTCTTCTCGGCTAAAAAATCCGATTATTCATTACCTGATTTGGTTGCCTAGCTCTCGACCTTTGATTTTCCCTTGGCGGCTCAATTGCAAAAAGTGGTTCTTCATCACTCCATCATCTACATCATTACCTCTTTGATTTGAAACTCTAAGAAGTTTCATCTCTTCCGCCATCTCATCCATCCTTTATTGCATTTGGCGAATCATTTGTTGCATCGCCTCTTTAAAAATCTTGTCTTCCTCGAAGACTTCGGATTGCTTGGATGAATTTGCCTGATGAGACATGTTATTCTTTCAAGAAACACACAAACTATTAGATAGAAAAAAAAAATCACTCTTTATTCCAACAATACTCGTAAAAGAACTTCAACTCTAGATGAATTAAAGGTTCCTAACTTGTTGCGTTGAGACAAATATGAAAAATAAAGGAAAGAAATCCTATCTTGACCTACACGAAAAGGTAAAGAAAGAATAAAAGAGTATTCTTGAAATCCTAACACAATCTTTACGTTCTTGATTCTTGTTTCTTGAATTCTTTTTCTTTCTTTTCTTTTAGACTTACCATTTTCTTGGCCGAACGTTATCAAGAATTCAGGCTTGAAGGCTCTACAATTCTCAATTTATGGGAATGTGCACGACAAAACAAGAAATAAGGGGTGAACAAACACCAATTCTTGAAACGAGTATTAAAGTACTATGAATCAAGAAGTTTACTTTTGGATTGCTCACTCGTGTCTTTAAATCTCGGCTGACTTTTTCTTTTAAAAACCGAATGCCTTTTGTCAATTCAAGCAAACAAGAAAAATTTCAAGAAAACGAGAAAGATACACCAAGAGAGAGATAAACATTTTTTCTCTGATACCACTGAATGAAGAATTTTGATAACAAGTATCAAAGGTTCGACACAAAAGGCTTCAGTTCGGATCTTTCACTAACTTGAAATAGTTTCAATGGGAATATACCCAACGCAACTCTAAAGAAGGCTAAGTATCGATGGAGGCTGAAACACCACAACAAGTGAAACTAACTTGTTGATATAGTAACTCAAAGAATGAATGAATTCTATAAAGAAGTTCAATTCAAGAGGATCTAAGGAATAACTTTACCAAAAAGCATATATCTAACGTAATCACAATGGTGGCCGAAATCCCTCTTAAATAGAGTAGGATTTCGGCTAACAAGCCTAACAAATAAGAGTCCTTGAAGAATTAGAACTCTACAACTACTAGATAACTAACCACCTAACCATTATCTAAACACATGTACAATATGCCCTTTATTATAGCAAGCACTACTAGATAATGCGGCAATACACGTCTAATTAAATAATAAATAAAGTTGAAAACTAATTAAAGTCTAGAATAGACTTTAATTTACAAGATTACTAAAATGCCGTTCTTAGCCACTTTACTTGATAGGGCCAAATTGTACACTTTGTAAACTTAAGAGGTTGACTTGGATATCATCTTCTAGTTGAAGTTTAGCTTCATCTTTAGTCTTTATGTCTCGGATCAATGATGCAATAAGTTGGTTCACATTCCTTGTCCTTATCCTTGTCATTGGTCCTTGTAGCTTGGTTAAGGGATCATTTGAGTAGGGCAACGCCTTGGATGGTCCCTCATCACAATAGATAGTAAATTTTTTTCCCAATATTATTCTTCTACAACCACATTTGTCCACATTTGTCCAAATTTCAAAATTGAAGTGAAGGCCATTAACTGCTGGTAGATTTTTTCTTAATTGTAATATTAAATGAGTTTTAGTAATTACTCCAACCACTTCTCAAGGCTTTACGGGAAATGAATAAGAATTTAACATTTTATCTTCTCAACTATGTATACATCTAAGAAGATTACCAATCCAATTTGGAAGGCTCATTGAATAAAGTTGAAGTACAACATATCAGTGATGAATAAGGTCGAAGAAGATCAAGAGAGTTAATTTTTCTTCATCGTGCATTAGAAAGCGGCACCTTAAATAAAGAATTTTTGGTGGGAATCTTAAACATGAATTCTTTAAAAAATTTGAATAAAAAAATTTGAAAGCCATATTAAAAGAAAATGGGCGCTAGTTAAACCAAATGAAAAGCTAGCCAAAAAGGCATTACTCCAAATTCTAGTGAAGTCAAATTGTGAATACAGTATATCACTAACTCAAAACAAAAGTTATGAAAGAGAATTTGTATATTTCTAATAGAGTATGATAACTAAGAGGAAAAGAGAGTAATTAAATTGGAGAGCTGTAAAAAATTGATGACTACTCTTTGATAGAATAAATAAAGGGTATAATAGTCATTTTGTTTCAATTTTTGTTGACTTCATCAAATTCTTAATCTTAGTGAAAAACTCAAATATTAAAGCTATTTAGATAGGAGGGAGTAGATGCTTAAAGCTCAACCATGAATGTTTTGAAAACCTCTTGTTTTACATTGTTTCAACCTTTGAAAACTTATTTAAGTTTTTGTCAATGCCTAAGTTCTTTAAAATGTGTTTTATATCTTTACAAAATACTTCGGAATGAGTTTGAGAACATTGAGAACTTGACTAAGTGGAAAACCCACTTTAGGACTTCTTACCTGTCGACCTAACTATGGATCCAAAAGCTTATAGTTAGATTTTTGTTCTTAGTCTGATTTTGAATATTCCAAAGCTCCAACAGCTATATCATCTCGGCCGACCTTGCTTGAGGTTGGTCGACCGGGCTTTGCTTCGGAAGATGTGATACCTGTTGTTAGTAGTGCCCTAGGACCATTAGCACATGTTGTGCGTTTTATTATCTTTTGAGCATGTAATTGAATAGTTAATTTTGCTTTTGATTATCAAATGTGTGATTTGATAGTAAAACTCATTAGCTTATGTAATTACTATTCTAGAAGTCCCTAGTTTTATGTAATGCTTAATTACTATGAAATAAAACTAGTATGATTGTTGATTGATGATCTTGTTTTACTGATCATGTGTAATGGATACAAATCACATCATAGATGCAATATATAGGGATACATTGTATTGGATGTGATCCGTCAGAGAAGTAATACTTCATGGTCTTAAGTCATAAGTATTACTTCCTCAATACTATTTTAGAATCCTTAGACCTTATGTCTTCATTGATTCTAGTATGAATGGAGCCACGTTTTGACTCGAGTCGGACGTTACTTGTATGAGTAATCAATACGATCGATGATCGGATGTAGTGTCCTATCATAGCTTGAAGGTGAGAGACATTGTAAGGAATTTGTCCCTCTCTATTATTAGAGAGAGATATCCATGGGCCCTCTCGATAGGGAAAGACTGTTTAAATGCATGGCCGTGCTCAAATGTATTTGATAAAGTGGTTATCAAATGCTATTTGTCGAAACAGTCTACTGGAGATCGAAAGCATAAATATAATTAAGCTTAATAAGGGTGGCGACCACCATGCCTTATGCTTAATTAGGATATCGCTGAGACAAAGGGATTAAATAGTAGGTTGATATTAGGTTCCGTTGTAAATTCATTCACTTTGGGTAGTCACAATGTCCTCGCTAGGGGCCGCATGTGATTTATGAACTCACACTACTACTAAGTGTGTTTTCATTGCCACTGTGAGATGAACCCTACGGGGGTCACACGCATAGACGAGGCTAACGAAGCTTCATGTCAGATTCAATGAATCTAGAATGTATCTAGGTTCATTGTATCCGACATTCACCTTTCTCGAGAATGATAAAGCGTTATCATTCGAATTAGAGATAAGGGGCATTTTCGGTATAGGCTGGGATTACGTGGGAGTCATTATCCGATAAAGACTCCCACTACCCAGCGAGAATTCTAGGGAAAGTGGGGAGTTAGAGACTCCCACCGCCGAGAGAGTTGGGGATGTGAGAGTTGGTTATGGGAACAAACTCTCACACCCTATATAATTATCTCTTGGCCGAAACCCTAGGGTAAGGATTTTTCCAGCCGCAACCTTTGCCATTCTCTGAAATCTGATTTCAGTTTTGGTCTCCCTTTTTCTCTCTAATTTCCGAAAATCAGAAAGACGAAGAGCTAGCACTCGCCGCCCGTTTCGTCGCGTGGATACCGGTAGAGGGATATTCCGCAAAGGGAATTCCGTTTGGTGGCAGCAACACATCCAAGAAACAACTTCTTCCATTCAAGAATCTGATTCTTGAACCCAAAACGTAAGTCTTTTCTTGCTGTTTTTCAATTCGTTTTGTATGAGCGGATCCTTCAGGGGAGGACTCATGGGTGTTTGGAACAAGTTTCCGCCCATGAATCCCTTCACCTGTCACGTTTGCTTACGTGTTAATTAACTTGAAATTAATTTTTGCATGACTAATTTTAGAGGCATGAATTTAATTTGTGTGATTATGCGATTACATGTCTATTTAAATGTTATAACGTGATTATGTTTTATATTTGGTTACATTTATTTGAGGGGCGCTTTTGTACGTGCTTAAAAGATTGGGGTTTAAGTGTGTGAGTTTAGGAAGTTGGGGGATTTAGTTGGGATATATCTAGAATAGTAGTTAAATTAGATGAGTGATTGAGGGATTTAATTAGGGAGTTGGAGTTAATGAGGAGTTATAGTGGGATTATGGGAGTTACCAAAATAAAAAGAAAAATCAATGGAAGAGAAAAAAAAGGTAAAAGGGAAAATAAAATAAAAAAGGAAAAGGAAAAGGGGAACGTGGGAAGAAGAACTATTAAAACGGGTATGCCCCTGCCCGCCCACCCCGCCCTGCCCTGTCATGGGCATGCCTTAAATATGGATGTGCAGGCATGCCCGCTTTTTTAACGGGTCGTCAAAAGAGATGCTCGTAGCCGCCCGCTGAATGTCCGTGGGCAGATGGGCATGCCCGCAACTCTTATTATTATTTTCTTTTTTTTATAGATCAAATCAACAAAATGCAGTTGTTTCCCATTCACTTACAGTTTACCGTCCTATGGAAGGGAAATAAAAATCCAAAATTGTTAAAGAACAATCCACAATATCCAAATAGTTAAAAAAAAAAAAAAAAAAATCAATTCAAAGTCCACAATTTCAAGAATAATAATCAAGATCAACTGTCCAAGATTAGCAAACACATTGTTGAAGTCAAAGCAACAAAAAATATATATTGTTTTTTTTAATAGCCTCCATCTATTGATCTAGATCATGAACACTGAAAGTATTATTTGAATCCATTTTAGATAATGTTGATTCCTCCTCATCCTCTTCACATATAAAACACATACCTTAAGAAGTTAAAACATTATAAATGGCAAATAATAAATGATAAGCTAGAACATTTAGTTACCTTCAGAGATAAAACAGTGAATCCAATTGTGTACACATATTTGAGCTTGTACATTTCTAAGAAGAAGATGACTCCTATATTTGGTAAGAACGCGTGCAAGAAGATAGTGGAGATATATGACTCTGGTTCAGTGTGGAGAAGACTGAAGAGCCTTATTAATCCCTATCCATAATTAATATAAAAAAACAAAACAAAGTGGGCATGCCTGGTTGCAACCTGCCCATACCCGCATAGCCCGTTACCCACACGGGTATTCCTGTTGATACCCGCATTTAAATGGGTATGAAATTAATAGTCCCATACTAGCCCATTAATCTCACGGAGCGGGCATGTGCCCATTTTGACAGCTCTATTGGGAAGGGAGAGAGAGACGTGAGAAGACAGAAAGAATAAAGGAGGCGGCAGTAGGGTAAGAGTAGAGAGAAAAGAATAAATTTTTTTGAGAGAATAAAATCTGAGCAGAACTTCGAGAGATCGATTGAGTGGGTAAACGACGTCCGTTTTGAACGATCCACATATCGATACGACCGTATTCGAAAGACCTACGTTTGAGCGCAAACGAAATTCAATTCGGAGTTGGGAGAGAGAAGTTATAGCACCGAGAACGGGGCAGATTTTTGGGATTTCGGGAATTGTGCATCTTTTCAGGTTTTTTGCTTTCGCAAGAGGTAAAGATCCTACACCTCTGTAATTTATGATATAAAACTCATGAAATCAGTCTTTTATACGTCAAGTATAATATAGGTGTATTCAATTTAGATTGTACAGGATTTTTATGGAGTTTCAAAATATATAGATATTCAATTTAGATTTTAAAAAGTTCATTAAAATATAGAGGTATTCAATCCAGATTATAAATTATCTATTGAAATAGGTTGATATTCAAAACTGTATAGATTCTCATATATTTCATTATATGGTGGATTTTTATGGATTTCCTAGGCCTAAATTTGTATTAAGAAATCTCTTCTTTTTCCTAAAGATTTTGAATTTCTTTCCTTAATATTAAAATTAAATGCCTTTAATAATTTTATCTCAGATTACAAATTTTCATTGATCCCATTTCTTTAAAATTAAAAGAAAAATAAAGAAATGTCCAAACTCCAAAAATATGTGGAAATTTTCACATCGTTAGAAAACTCAATATGAAATGTTTATTTTCCTCAAAAGAATATATATATATATATATTGTCAAAATATCCAAACGATTTTCTTCCTAGTCATCTTCAAACATAAGTTAAAGAAAGTAAATAATTTCTTCTCTATCTAACCACAAATTTCTATTTTCCAAACATGGATTTCATTTAGAAAATCAAAGGGGAAAAAGAATTCAAACAAAACTCATCACAAAACATACATTAATTATGCCAAAGGAAAAATTCTCAGTAAGTAAACTATACAAATATTGAACAAATAAATAAAAAAGGACAGCAATTTCGTGATCTCCAACAAATCAAAGACCCTACACCAAACTTTTTAAATTTTTAACAAAATGATTTGATTCCAAAATAAAAAGGATTGATAAACATATGTTGACTTTGGAAATTCAACACCGTTGGATATGTATAATACGCCACTTAATCAACATTTTCTTTATTTTTTTGTGTTATTCAAATAATCTATAAACTTTATAAATCAAAAGAAATCATGATAAATTAATCTAATAGAATCTGCGTAGAGTCTGCATAGAGTTAAAATAATTCATAGAGTCAGCAGAATCCATACACTTTTATAAATCAGTTAAAATATTTTAAAATCCAGATTGAATACACCCATATAAGTAAGAACTGTTTTACATGTTTTCAATGCATAAAACAAATGAAGTTTCGGTGTAATTGCATCTTATGTGGTGGATCGTCTTAGTGTCGTATATTGGACTGTTGAACTGGTTAATTGTGATCGTTAATTATCGTTTTTGGATTGTCGTTACTATTTTTCTTATTTGATAATTGTTATTTGACAACCATATTTCACGTATTTGCGTAATTTTTTGATTCACTTGATGGTCTACTTTGGGTCGCCTTAATTGGTTGTTAGTCTTGGTGTCTATTTGGTTTGGTCGACCGAGTCGTGGCCCCTATTTGAGCTCTTGTCTCTGAACAACTGATTAGCATGATTCGTTCAACTTATAAACGTGAATTGTGTGGATCCCGGGATATCTTGTGAAATGTGTACTTCTTGGGCCTTAACCCGATGCTGTGATACCTAGGACCTTTTGATAGCATGTTTTATGTGTTATATGTACTTTTATTTTGATTATTTTTAGGGGCGCACTAGCTAGGATATGAAGTTAGAGGAACTAAGTGTATAAGATGAACTTTTTGGTTAGTTTAGTTGGTTATATTTGAAGGGAGTTAGTGTGTGTGAAGGGGTGCCATTTAAGATAATATCAAAGGGAGATGTACCTTATGATTGGTTGCATACTTTGAAGTTATAACCTTCTAGAAATCTGGAGTTTTGGTAGCCTATAAATAGAGGACATAGGAAGGAGAAGAAGAGAGAAAACAAGAGTACTGGAAAATCTGGACAACAAGTAAGAATACTTTGGCAGACATAGTAAAAGACCTATGATCATTCCCATATTTTAACAATAGATACTAGACTCCCTACACTAAATTATGATTGAAGGAATTTTCATTCTATGTTCTGGATTAAGAGATATCATCATCGGAGTAGAAGGTTGTGACAGTTCGAGTAAAATCAGAGTGCTGAGAATAAATCATCAAGTTGAAGTAGTAATCGAAGCCTAATCGACCTTATTCTTTTTTCTAAAGTTAGAAGACATATATAAGCGCATTCTGAACGGTGGAGATTAAGTTTCAACGGTTCCATTAGGAGTTATTGCTTCTGGAAGTTGCCTCTGCAAACTAGAGAATTCTGCTTTTCTATCTCCCTTTGATTTTCTGATTAAGTGTTCAAGGTAAGAACCCTTCGTCCTTGTTTTTTCAGTCCTAAAACACATGAAGTATTCTTTTATTAAGAAATGAAATCTATGAAAGATTCTCATGTTTTATTGCATATAATCTGGATGAAGAACCGAATGATAATTGCATCGTTGCATGGTTATACTTGATGATTCTTGCGTATTTTGTTGTATAATTGCTGGATGCATTTCATGATAGTCAGCATGTGCATATTCTCAATCTAGAGCTCTTGTCTAAATAATGACCCTAGACCAGGATATATTCCGAATGTACAAGCATAAGTGCCCAGGAGCGCTTCCTGTCCCCTCATGATGCCTGGTCCCTTACAGGTTTAAAAAGTTAGGGCTGTTAACATTGTCATTCAGTTCACGAGGATGCATAATGACAGGAATATATCCTTAAATAGCTTATATAGTGACTTACCATTTACGATATGATATGTTACAAGTTACAAGTTTAAGGGCCCTTTCTAAACGACATTAAAGTTTGGGGCTATTAATAGTTGGATAGTGTTATTGTTTGATAATTGAGCTAGGTTGTAGAATTACTTGTTGCATGTCATTGTGGTACTAATCATGTCAAGTTTACATGTATTGGAAAGCTACGAGTATGTCAAGTTACGTCAAGTCATGTTAAGTACTCAAAGTACGATTTCTGATATGTATGTGATCGATTTGGTTAAGTATTATTATGACATTTTATGTGTAATATTTGGTATTGTTTCTAGGTGTTATAAAGAGTCTAACAACAGTGTTTTGGGTTGAATTTTCAGAATGTGCAGAAAATGACTTTTCCTTCACAAATTTTGCCTTGAAAATGTCCTCACTGGATCTCGGACGACTGGATCACATTATCCTTCGTCCGACCAAACTACTGGGACTATTTCAGATGAGTGTAAGACGGAAAGTGGTCGACCATGTTTGATATCCCCTCGACCGGACTCAAGCGGTCGACCGGCTCTATCAAGTAAGTCCGCCAGACTTTTTGTAAATGTTTACGTCCTGATCTCGGATGACCGACATATGTTTCCGTCGTCCGAAGCCTTTTTACTTTGGTTTATACTCCTTTCAAGTTGTGCAAGCTTTGAAGTATCATGATATGTTTTCAAGTATTTTACTAAGGATTTCAAGATGTCTCAGGTTAAGACAAGTCAAGATGTATTTTCAAATGTTTTGGGAAACAGGGAATGTGTGAAAGTCTCTTTGGTCCTTCATCCGAAGGCCGTTCGGTTCTTACTAAGCTAGTGTGGCTTACCCTATTAGCTTTCATGTTTTCCAGATGAGTATGATGAGGCGTGGGATGGGGTGCAAGATGAAAGTTGATGAAAGGAAAATTTGTAGAAAGTAATGAATATTTTATAAGTTATTTGACAATTAGTACAATATAAAATTTGTAGAATTGCATGTTGCATGTCATTGTGGTAGTAATCATGTCAAGCTTATATGTATTGGAAGGCTACGAGTATGCCAAGTCATGTTAAGTACTCGGAGTACGATTTCTGATATGTATGTGATCGATTTGGTTCAGTATTGTTATGACATGTTATGTGTAAGATTTGGTATTGTTTCTAGGTGTTATAAAGAGTCTAAAAATAGTGTTTTAGGTTGGATTTTCAGAATGTCCAGAAAATTACTTTTCCTTCACAAAATTTGCCTTGAAAATGTCCTCATTGGATCTCGGACGACCAGATCACAGTATCCTTCGTCCGATCAAACTACTGGGACTATTTCAGATGAGTGTAAGAGGGAAAGTGGTCGACTATGTCTGATATCCCCTTGACCGGACTCAAACGGGCGATCGGCTCTGTCAAGTAGGTCCGCCGACTTTTTATAAATATTTCTGTCCTGATCTCGGACGACCCTATCAGTCGACCGACATATGTTACGTCGTTCGAAGTCTTTTTACTTTGGTTTATACTCCTTTCAAGTTGTGTCATGTACAAGTTGTGCAAGCTCTGAAGTATCATGATATGTTTTCAAGTATTTTACAAAGGTTTTCAAGATGTCTCAGGTTAAGACAAGTCAAGATATATTTTCAAATATTTTGGGAAAAAGGGAATGTGTGGAAGTCTCTTTGATCCTTCATCCCGAGGCCGATCGGTTCTTTCATGTTTTGCAGATGAGTATGATGATGGTGTTGATGATGAGGCGTGGGATGGGTGCAAGACGAATAGTTGATGAAAGGAAAATTTGTAATAAGTAATGAATCTTTTATAAGTTATTCGACAATAGCCGCTGCCCCTTTGACCCCCCGCCCACTAACCGGCTAGCGGGACCGCCGTTACGTTGACGCTTGTTGTTCCGCTGACCTAAGACTTTGTATATGTACTCGTTTTTATTTCATTATGCTTTATGTGAGTTTTAGCATGGTGAATAGCATGGGCTACTATACCCTCTCTTGTTTTACATTTAATTGGGATGTAATTTTATAATACGACCTGCGAGTCGTTTTTCCAATGATGTAAAATTGTAATTGCTTTCTTAGATTAGTTTTACTTCTTTACATTGAAAGGCTGGGTATGCCCATGTAATTATGTAACAAGATTGGAGGACGCTGGATCGAAGACTTTATCCATGAGATGGATATTGACTTAGATTGACTCTTGGCTCCCACAAGGCTCGTGGGAGTCATCATAGGATTAGGCCATGCTATCTCACGTTTACCTTATGGTTTATATATTGCATGAGATTCTTTTATTTATTGTCTTATGGGGTTTAACAGTTTATTCACATTAAATCGTTTTAATTAAGTCTTAAAATGCCTACCATATCCTAAGCACTCCTTCAGATTTGATCATCATTTTGTCTGCTTGTAGAAGCAACATATAAGTGGTTATCTAGGCAAGAGGAGATGGGAAAATAGTGATTTCCATATGCTTATACATGGTTCGACTTAACTAGGCTATCAAAATAGTTTTGGGCCTAAGGCATAAAATGGGAAATAGCCAGGACATATAGATGTCATTCCCATAGGTTGATTTTACTTTAATTATGGGGATAAGCCAAAGCTAACTTATAACTATCGTAAAATGATATTTTTCACTGTTTATCAAGTGTTGAAATTGTGGAAAGGTTTTTGCTAAAAAAGTAACAACTTTGCAAATAATTTAATGTAGATAATGGCAACTAATACATCACATAATTCATTGCGATCCGTCCTTGAGAAGGAAAAACTAAGTGGGACCAATTTCCTTGATTGGGCCCGCAACTTAAGGATTGTCCTTAAGTAGGAAAGAAAGCTATATGTTCTTGATACGGCTATTCCTGAACAGCCTGCAAACAACGCCCCCACAGCTGAGAGAGATGCTTGGAAGAAACACTTTGATGACTCTAACGATGTGACTTGTCTCATGTTAGTCACAATGAGCACTGATCTTCAAAAACAGTTTGAAGGGGTTGAGGCTTTCCAGATGATGGGCCAACTCAAGGAAATGTTCCAAGAGCAAGCCCGTCATGAAAGATTCCTCACCACTAAGGCGTTAAATAGTTGCAAGATGGCCCCTGGCACCTCTGTAAGTGCACATGTTCTTAAGATCCCCCTGAAGTCTTAATGGTTCAAAAAGGGAATTTCAAGAAGAAAGTAAAGGGAAAGCCCATGGCCAAGAAGGGCAAATGCAATAACAAGCCCAAACCCAAGGCCAAGGCACCAAAGGAAGGAGTTTGCTTCCATTGCAATAAACCAGGTCATTGGAAACGGAACTGCAAGCTCTATTTGGAAGAGAAGAAAAGGGAAAAGTCAGTTTGATTGTCTCTCCAGGTATTTATGTTATTGAAATTAACATGTCCCACTCCTACTTCGTGGGTATTAGATACCGGTTATGGATCTCACATTTTGACATCATTTGACTTAGAGTCTTATGAGACATGTGATTCTTGCTTGTTAGGCAAAATGGCTAAAGCTCCATTTACTGGACAAAGTGAGAGAGCTTCTGATTTATTGGGCCTCATACATACAGATGTATGTGGACCAATAAACACAAGTGCTAGAGGAGGGTTTCAGTACTTCATCACATTCACAGATGATTTCAGTAGATATGGTTACGTCTATCTAATGAAACATAAATCAGAATCTTTTGGAAGATTCAAAGAATTTCAAAATGAAGTACAAAATCAACTTGGTAAAAGTATTAAGATACTTCAATCAGATTGAGGTGGAGAATATCTTAACCAAGAGTTTCACAATTAACTCCCCCTGGCACACCACAATGGAATGGTGTATCGGAACGGAGGAATCGCACCTTATTAGATATGGTTCGATCTATGATGAGTCAAACAAGTCTTCCAATTTCCTTTTGGGGCTACGCCCTAGAAACTTCTGCATTTATATTGAATAGAGTTCATTCTAAAGCGGTTCAGAAAACACCATATGAGATATGGACTGGGAAACGACATAATTTGTCATTTCTCAAAATTTGGGGATGCGAGGCGTATGTAAAACGCTTATTATCTGATAAACTCGCCCCCCCTAAATTTGACAAGTGTTTGTTTGTGGGATATCCTAAGGAAACTAAAGGATATTACTTCTATCTTCCATCAGAGAACAAAGTGTTTGTTGCTCGTGATGGTTTATTCCTTGAAAGGGAATTTATTTCCAAAGAGGATAGTGGGAGTAAGATCTATCTTGAGGAAATTCAAGATCCCCAAACAACATCTGAACTAGCTATGGAACTTCAAGCAAGCTCACGTGCTGATACTGAGCTTCAATCTTTGACACAAGGTGCCCAAGGAGGTCAAGTCGGGTACATCAACAACCTGAGAGATATGGATTTCTCGTGACTGATGATCAACACATTGAACTGATTGATCAAGATGAACCCACTACCTACAAAGAGGCAATTTATAGTTCTGAGTCAGATAAGTGGCTAGAAGCTTTGAAGTCTGAGATGCAATCCATGTACGATAACTAAGTATGAACTTTGGTTTACCCACCAGAAGGGCGTAAGGTCATTGATAACAAATGGTGTTTCCCAAAGAAAACCGACATGGATGGTAATGTACACACTTTTAAATCTCGACTAGTAGTTAAAGGTTATAGACAAGTTCTTGGCATTGACTATGACGAAACTTTTTCTCCTGTCGTTATGATACAGTCTATTAGGATTTTACTTGCCATAGCCGCATATTATGACTATGAGATATGGAAAATGGACGGTAAGGCTACGTTTCTTAATGGAAACCTTCTCGAGGATGTGTATATGACACAACCTGAGGGGTTTGTTGATCCATCAAATCCTAGCAAAGTGTGTAAGCTTCAAAGGTCCATTTATGGATTGAAGCAAGCATCTCGAAGCTGGAATCGTCGCTTTGATGGACGTATTAAAGAATTCGGTTTCATAAAAAACGAAGACGAGCCTTGTGTTTATAAGAAAGTAACTAATAATGCAGTAGTGTTCCTTGTGCTTTATGTGGACGACATCTTACTGATTGGAAATGACATTCCCACATTGCAAAGCGTAAAAGCTTGGTTAGGTAAGTGTTTTTCTATGAAAGACTTAAGCTAGGCTACATACATTTTGGGTATAAGAATCTATAGAGATAGATCTAACAAAATGATTGGCCTAAGCCAGAGTGGATACATTGACAAGGTACTGAAACAGTTCAGTTTGCAAGATTTCAAAAGGGGATTCTTGCCCATGTCACATGGCATTAAACTCAGCATAACTCAAGGACCTTCCACAAAGGAGGACAAAGAGCGCATGAGTAAGATTCCATATGCATCAGGCATTAGGACTATTATGTATACCATGATATGCACTCGCCCGGATGTCTCGTTCACTTTTAAGTATGACTAGCAGATATCAATATGACCCTGGAGAGTCACATTGGACTGCAGTCAAGAGCATTCTTAAGTACTTGAGAAGGACTAAAGATATGTTCTTAGTTTACGGAGGTCAGGAAGGAAGTCTTGTCGTAAATGGTTACATAGATGCAAGCTTCCAGACCGACGTAGATGACTTTAGATCGCAATCTGGTTTTGTGTTTTGTTTGAATGGAGGTGCTGTGAGCAGGAAGAGCTCAAATCAAGAAACCGTGGCCGACTCTACAACAGAAGCTGAGTATCTAGCTGCCTCTGAAGCAGCTAAAGAAGCTGTTTGGATCAGGAAATTTGTTGATGAATTAGGTGTCGTCCCTTGCATTGTGAACCCAGTGGACCTCTATTGTGATAGTACTGGCGCCGTTTCATAAGAAAAGGAACCTAGATCTCACCAACGATCCAAACACATTCTCAGGTGTTTCCATCTGATTAGAGAGATCATTGATAGAGGAGACGTTAAAATTTGCAAAGTTCATACAGACGACAACATTGCAGATCCATTGACCAAGCCACTCCCTCAACCTAAACATGCGAGTCATACTAATTCAATGAGATTGAAGATCATGTATGATTGGACCTATGGCAAGTGGGAGATTGTTAGTAGTGCCCTAGGACCATTAGCATATGTTGTACGTTTTATATCTTTTGAGCATGTAATTGAATAGTTAATTTTGCTTATGTACATCAAATGCGTGATTTGATAGTAAAACTCATTAGTTTATGTAATTACTATTCTAGTTGTCCCTAGTTTTATGTAAGCTTCTTTACAATGAAATAAAACTAGTATGATGTTTGATTGATGATTATGTTTTACTAATCATGTGTAATGAATACAAATCATATCATAGATGCAATGTATTGAGATATATTGTATCGGACGTGATCCGTTAGAGAAGCAATACTTCATGGTCCTTAGTCATAAGTATTACTTCCTCAATACTATTTTTAGAATCCTTAGACCTTGTGTCTCCATTGATTCTAGCATGAATGGAGCCACGTTTTGACTCAGTCGGACGTTACTTTTGAAAGGATTCATAGGCAGAAACTCGTTCTAAACACCCATGAGTCCTCCCACGAAGGATCTGCTCATACCATAGGAATCGAAAAAATCTAGAACGAAACTTACTTTTCGGGTTTAAGAATCTGATTCTTGAATGAAAGATGCTGTTTCTTGGATACGTTGCTGCCACCAATGGATTTCCCTTTGCGAAATGTCCCTCTACCGGTATCCACGAGACTAAACGAATAGTGATTGATAGCTCTTCGTTTTTCCGAGTTTCGAGAATTAGAGAGAAAAGGGAGAGGCAAAATAGAAAATCTGATTTTCTAGGTCTTTTTGGTATTTCGGCTGAAAAGCATAAACCCCTAGAGTTTCGGTCAAGAGAAGTTTATATAAGGAGTTAGAGGTTGTTTCAAGCACAACTCCCACATCCTATCCACCTCTTTTGGCAGTGGGAGTCTATAACTCCCAGTCCTCTAGACTTCTGCTGGTAGTGGGAGTCTTTATCGGATAATAACTCCCACGTAATCCCAACTATGCCGAAAATGCCCCATATCTCTAATTCGAATAATAACGCTTTATTATTCTCAGAAAAATAAATGTCAGATACAATGAACCTTGACACATTCTAGATTCATTGAATCTGGACATGAAGCTCGTTAGCTCGTCTATGCGTGTGACCATGTAGGTTCATATCACAATGGCAATTAAAACATACTTAGTAGTAGTATGTGTTCATAAATCACAAGTGGTTCCTAGCAGGACATTGTGACTACCCAAAGTGAATGAATTTACGGCGGAACCTAATATCAATCCACTATTTAATCCCTTTGTCTAGCGATATCCTAATTAAGCATAAGGCATGGTAATCGTCACCCTTATTAAGCTTAATTGTATTTATGCTCGATCTGCGGGTAAACTGTTCCAACAAATAGTATTTAATAACCACTTTATCAAATACATTTTAGCACGGCCATGCATTTAGACAGTCTTCCATATCAAGGGGCCCATGGATATCTCTCTCTAATAATAGAGAGGGACAAATTCCTTACAATGCCTCTCACATTCAAGTCTTGATAGGACGCTGAATCCGATCATCAGTCGTATTGATTACTCGATTAAAAGTAACGTCCGACTGAGTCAAAACGTGGCTCCATTCATGCTAGAATCAATGGAGACATAAAGTCTAAGGATTCTAAAATAGTATTGAGGAAGTAATACTTATGACTAAGGACCATGAAGTATTACTTCTCTAACGGATCACGTCCGATACAATATATATCCCAATATATTGCATCTATGATATGATTTGTATTCATTACACATGATTAGTAAAACATAATCATCAATCAAACATCATACTAGTTTTATTTCATTTAAAGAACATTACATGAAACTAGGGACAACTAGAATAGTAATTACATAAGCTAATGTGTTTTACTTTCAAATCACGCATTTGATGTTCATAAGAAAAATTAGCTATTCAATTACATGCTCAAAAGATATAAAATGTACAATATATGCTAATGGTCCTAGGACACTACTAACAATCTCCCACTTGCCCTAGGTCCAATCATACATGATCCTTAATCCCATTGACCTACTATGACTCTCATGTTTAGGCTGCGGGAGTGGTTTGGTCATTGGATCGGCAATGTTGTCGTCTGTATGAACTTTGCAAATTTTAACGTCTCCTCTATCAATGATCTCTCTAATCAAATGGAAACGCCTGAGTTTGTGTTTGGATCGTTGGTGAGATCTAGGTTCCTTAGCTTGTGAAATGGCGCCAGTACTATCACAATAGAGGTCCACTGGGTTCATAATGCTAGGGACGACACCTAATTCATCAACAAATTTCCTGATCCAAACAGCTTCTTTAGCTGCTTCAGAGGCAGCTAGATACTCCGCTTCTGTTGTAGAGTCGGCCACGGTTTTCTGCTTTGAGCTCTTCCAGCTCACAGCACCTCTATTCAAACAAAACACAAAACCAGATTGCGATCTAAAGCCATCTACGTCGGTCTGGAAGCTTGCGTCTGTGTAACCATTTACAACCAGACTTCCTTCCTGACCTCCGTAAACTAAGAACATATATTTAGTCCTTCTCAAGTACTTAAGAATGCTCTTGACTGCAGTCCAATGTGACTCTCCAGAGTCAGATTGATATCTATTAGTCATACTTAAAGCAAACGAGACATCCAAGCGAGTGCATATCATGGAAAACATAATAGACCCAATGCCTAATGCATATGGAATCTTACTCATGCGCTCTTGGTCCTCCTTTGTGGTCGGTCATTGAGTTCTGCTAAGTTTAATGCCATGTGACATAGGCAAGAATCCCCTTTTGGAATCTTGCAAACTGAATCGTTTCAGTACCTTGTCAATGTATCCACTCTGGCTTAGGCCAATCATTTAGTTAGATCTATCTCTATAGATTCTTATACCCAAAATGTATGTAGCCTAGGCTAAGTCTTTCATGAAAAAACACTTCCCCAACCAAGTTTTTACGCTTTGTAATGTGGGAATGTCATTTCCAATCAGTAAGATGTCGTCCACATAAAGCACAAGGAATACTACTGAATTATTAGTTACTTTCTTATAAACACAAGGCTCGTCTTCTTTTTTGATGAAATCGAATTCTTTAATACGTTCATCAAAGCGACGTTTCCAACTTCAAGATGCTTGCTTCAATCCATAAATGGACCTTTGAAGCTTGCACACTTTGCTAGGATTTGATGGATCAATAAACCCCTCAGGTTGTGTCATATACACATCGTCGAGAAGGTTTCCATTAAGAAACGTAGTCTTAACGTCCATTTGCCATATCTCATAGTCACAATATGCGGCTATGTCAAGTAAAATCCTAATAGACTTTATCATAACGACATGAGAAAAGGTTTCGTCATAGTGAATACCGTGCACTTGTCTATAACCTTTAACTACTAGTCGAGATTTAAAAGTGTGTACATTACCATCCATGTCGATTTTCTTTTTGAAACACCATTTGTTATCAATGACCTTACACCCTTCGGGTGGGTCAACCAAATTCCATACTTGGTTATCGTACATGGATTGCATCTCAGACTTCATAGCTTCTAGCCACTTATCTGACTCAGAACTATGAATTGCCTCTTTGTAGGTAATGGGTTCATCTTGAGCACCAGGGCCCAATACGATGATCATCACCACGAAAATCCATATCTCTCAAAGTTGTTGATGTACCCGACTTGACCTCCTTGGGCCTTGTGTCAAAGATTGAAGCTCAATATCAGCACGTGACCTTGCTTGAAGTTCCAAAGTTGGTTCAGATGTTTTTTGGGGATCTTGAATTTCCTCAAGATGGATCTTACTCCCACTATCCTCTTTGGAAATAAATTCCCTTTTAAGGAATAAACCATTTAGAGCAACAAACACTTTGTTCTCTGATGGAAGATAGAAGTAATATCCTTTAGTTTCTTTAGGATATCCCATAAACAAACACTTGTCGATTTAGAGCGTAGTTTATCGATAACAAGCGCTTTTACATACGCCCGCATCCCCCAAATTTTGAGAAATGACAAACTAGGTCGCTTTCCCACCCATATCTCATAATGAGTTTTCTCGAACCGCTTTAAGGAACTCTATTCAATATAAATGCAACAGTTTCTAGGGCATAGCCCCAAAAGGAAATTGGAAGACTTGTTTGACTCATCATAGATCGAACCATATCTAGTAAGGTGCGATTCCTCCGTTCCGATACACCATTCCATTGTGGTTTGCCAAGAGGAGTTAATTGTGAAACAATCCACAACCCCTAAGATGTTCGTCAAACTCTTGGTTAAGATATTCTCCACCTCGATCTGATTGAAGTATCTTAATACTTTTACCAAGTTGATTTTGTACTTCATTTTGAAATTCTTTGAATCTTCCAAAAGATTCTGATTTATGTTTCATTAGATAGACGTAGCCGTATCAACTCGAAATCATCTCGTGAATGTGATGCAAGATCGAAACCCTCCTCTAGCACTAGTGTTTATCGTCCACATACATCTGTATGTATGAGGCCCAATAAATCGAAGCTCTTTCACTTTGTCCAAGAAATGGAGCTTTAGTCATTTTGCCTAACAAGCAAGAATCACATGTCTCATAAGACTTCTAAGTCAAATGATGTCAAAATTCCATCTTTGACGGAGTTTTTGATATGCGTTTCTCATTTATGTGGCCCAAACGACAGTGCCAAAAGTAGGTTTAGTTTAAGTCATTGGATTTAAACCTCTTAGTATTAATGTTATAGATGAGCCTTTTAAAGGATTCATCGAGGTTAAGAACATAAAGCCCATTCATCAAAGAGGCATATCCATAAAGATACGATCTTTATGAATGGTGCAAATTTTATTCTAATATTTAATTCAAAACCTTTCAATATCCAAACAAGAAACTCAAATAATATTCCTACTCAAAGTCGAACATAAAGACAATTATTCGCTCTATAATAAGGCCACTTGGCAAAACTAAATTAAATGTCCCTGTAGCTACAAAGAATAACTCTTGCTCCGCTCGCTACTCTCGTGTCCACTTCTTCTTTGCCGCTGATCTACTCTTTTTGAACCCCCGCACATTTGCACAAATGTGAGATCCACAACCCAGTATCTAATACCCACGAAGTAGGAGCATACATGTTAATTTCAATAACATAAATACCCGGAGAGACAAACCAAACCGCTTTTCCCTTTTTCTTCTCTTTCAAAATAGAGCTTGCAGCCCGCTTTCCAATGACTCGTCTCATTGCAATGGAAGCAAACTCTTCCTTTGGTGCCTTGGCCTTGGGTTTGGGCTTATTATTGCCTTTGCCTCTTCTTGGCCATGGGCTTTCCCTTTCATTTCTTCTTGAAATTCCCTTTTGAACCATTAAGACTTCGTGAGGTCTTCTTAATGTTCAGGTTTAGCTTCGCTGAGCATCATGTGATCTCATGTATGGACTTCTCCATGCCATGCATGTTGAAGTTCATGACAAACTGGTCATACTCCGGTGGGAGTGAGCCCAAGATCATATCTCAGTATCCATGTCATGACCCTACGGAGCCCCAAGTTTCTCGAGTTGGTCAAGCATAGCCCTTCATCTTAAGAACATGTGCACTTACAGAGGTGCTGTGGGCCATCATCCTGAAAGCCTCAACCCTTCAAACTGCTTTTTGAAGATCATCGCTCATTGTGACTAACATGAGACAACTCACATCGTTAGTGAGCCATCGAGTGCTTCTTCCAAGCATCTCTCTCACCGTGGGGGCGAGCCAGGGCCGTTAGTTAACGAAAATG
>JAOCZM010000223.1:0-126603 GCA_026122235.1 Vinca minor
GTTGTACTTCGTTCCAGTTGCATTGACGCTTATGAACCTACGGGGGGTCACCCAGCGTTGGCAGGCTAATGAGCTTACGTGTCAGATTGATGAATCTAGAATGTGTCTAGGTTCATTGTATCTCGACATTCACTACGAGAATAATAAAGTGTTATTATTCGAATTAGAGATAAGGGCATTTTCGGTATAGCTGGGATTACGTGGGAATCATTATCCGATAAAGACTCCCAATACTAGCAGAAGTCTAGTGCACGTGGGAGTTATAGACTCCCACTGCCAAAAGAGGTTGATAGGATGTGGGAGTTTAGACTCCCACTGCTGAGAGAAGTGGAGGACGTGAAAGTTGGTTATGGGAACAAACTCTCACACCCTATATAATTATCTCTCAGCCGAAACCCTAGCTTCTCCTTGCTTGAGCCGAAATTAACCAATACACCCGAAATCAGATTTCGGATTTTCCTGCCTCTCCTTTTTCTCTCTAAATCCCAGAAGGTCGAAGAGCTAGCAATCGCTGCCCGTTTCGTCGTGTGGATACTGGTAGAGGGACATTCCGCAAAGGGAATTTCGTTGGTGGCAAATTAGCATCCAAGAAACGCCTTCCTCCATTCAAGAAGTAGCTTCTTGAATCCAAGAAACGTAAGTTCTTTATTGCTGTTTTCGAATTGTTTCATATGAGCGGATCCTTCAGGGGAGGATCCATGGGTGTTTGGAACGAGTTTCCGCCCATGAATCCCTTCATCGAGAAGCCTGCTTGAGTCCATAAATGGATCTCTGAAGCTTACACACTTTTCCAGCATTCTCTGGAGTGACAAAACCCTCAGGCTGTGTCATGTACACATCCTCTTCAAGTTTTCCATTAAGGAAAGCGGTTTTGACATCCATTTGCCAAATTTCATAGTCATAGTAAGCTGCAATAGTAAGCAAAATCCGAATGGACTTGAACATAACTATGTTGGAGTACATTTAATCTAAGGTGCGCCAATTCGATTGGGCCGGGCCGGGCCGGGATTGGATTGGGCCCTTAATCGGGTTGGGCCGACCAATATGATTGAGCCGACCGACCCGTTTGGACCGACCTTATGGCTGGAATGTTAGACATAAATTCAGCCTTCTTGATGGTGATTGAAGTGGTGGAGAGAGTGGAGGAGTAATTCTCTCCATGATCTCCCACTTCCCCCATTATCTCACCCCACTCTCTCTTGATAGACTAGAGGAAAAATTCAGATTTTTCCTATCATTCTAATCAGTTTTCTCCAGCCTTTTGAAGCTAAGAGAATAGAGAGAAAAAGTGAGTTTTAGAGAGAAAAAGACAAGACAAATTTCTGGACTTTTTTTTCTTGCATTTTTGCTAATAGAAAAGAAATTAGAAAGCTTGTTTCTTGTTCTTGAAAAGGTCGTTCATACTCCATCCATTGAAGAGTGTCTTCAAAGCTTCTACAAGGCGTTGGCTAGCACCAAGCAGTGAAGACCATCTCCGGAAGATCGAGTGGATACAGGAAGAGACGAGACTGCAAGCGTGGTGTTAGATTCGTTACAACAAACCGCTGAAAGCGTTTCAGCCATTCTAGCATCCATATAAGGTAAAACACTATCCCATAGTCGTAGGTACTTACTCGTGAAAGATCCCGATAGAGGCGGGTCAAAGTTATTTCATTTGCGCTTATGTGTATGACCCAGGTTATTCCTCTAACGGTGGTATCGGAGCCACTCACGAGTACCCTATTGACTTTAATATGCTATAGTGTTTTTATAGATTTTGAATCTATGTTATGCATGCCTTAGGATTGCTAGAAATGTTGTTAAAACCATGTATGACATGCTTTTCCAGCTTTTTGTAAGTATATCATTGAGAATTTCCATTTTTGAAGTCATTCAAAAAGCTGGAAAAACTCTCGATTCTGTCACTTGGTCGATCAGGGACTCATCTTCGGTCAGCGAGGCAAAACGATAGCTAAATGGTATTAGGTTCGGATCAACCGAGTTGGTCTTGATCGATCGAAGTGCTCGTTTGGTCGGCCGAGTACTCTCGAGTACTTTTTTAGGTCGATCGAAAGCTAGTGGCAGTCAGCCGAACCCAGGCGAGAATATGAAATGTTCATTTCTTGTTTTTGCTCATTATTTTTCATAAGTTGTTATGTTAATTGAGCATGATGCATAGTGATCGCCAAGATCTATTCGGTTTTTCCAAGGCCAATGGAAAAACCGTGAAGTCAATCTAAGGTGTGAAAAGAAAAACATCTATTCTACACCGTCTTGACCTTCAATTGGTTGCCTCCATATCTTCATCATCTCAGCTGTACCTTCTCCTAATCTAGAATTACAAAATTTCTAAGGAAACCTCGAGTTACTATTGCATTTTACTTTTATGTATTGGATGCATATGTGTATAAGCATAAACTGTTTTATTTATGCTTTCTGGTGAGATTGTTAAAAACAAAATCCCTCATTTAAAATATTAATTAGTGCCTTCCTAAGTTTGGCCCTCGTCAAGGCCTAGATCGACATAAGTATGGGACATGCCAAAGCTGTGCATACATGTCTATCCCAGGAGTGAGCGCGAAGGATAAGTTGTGATATCCATGGCTAAAACTTAGGGGTCCTAATTATTGGATTATCTCGATAAATGGATTGAGGATCTAGAGGCAAAAGAGTTGAGAAAAAGTGTATAATGATACGCTTGAATAAATGTTATTCACTCAACTAACCAAGAATTACATAATTTGATGTAATTGGCAAATGTTACCTACCTAAATAACTAAGTTTTGGGCGATCGGCCAAAGTGACTCGAAAGCGAGGTGAAATATGGATCTTGGCCCGCTAGAAAGTTAACGAACTTTCCGAGTTGATATTGAGGGTTATTCACTCGAAGAAAATAGTGGGAGAAATCATTAAAAGATAAAGACCTAATAATGATTTTAATCGGTACTTACTTTTGTATATGCATATTTTTGTTGTAGAAAAAATGGCAAATTCAAACCAAACACTATCACTGCGTTACGTCCTTGAGAAGGACAAATTAGAGAGTTAACTTCCTCGACTGGTTCGAGAACTTGAGAATCGTTCTCAAGCATGAAAGAAAGTTGTATGTCTTGGAGCGACCTATTCTGCTATACCCGGAGGCTCGCGCTTGACGGCTGATAGGGGCTGCTTATCGAAGCATGTTAGTGATGCTTTAGATGTGTCTAGCCTCATGCTTGTCACCATGAACTACGAGCTTGAAGCAACATGAGGACATGGGGGGCTTATGAGATCTTTGGCTCATCTGAAAGCAACTACTCTCGAGGGACAAAGCGCGCCGGGAGAGATTCGATGTGTCAAAATCTCTCTTTCGATTGCAAAATATCCGAGGGAATGCGGTAGGAAACTCACGTTCTTAAGATGATAGGTTATGTTCAAAACCTTGAAAAAATCGGGGTTTCCTTTGGGACAAGAAGTGTCGGCCCGATTTGATCTTGCAATCGTTGCTGAATCATTCGATCGAGTTCATTCTAAATTATCATATGAATGAAATTGACAAGCCATTGCACGAGTTGTTGAATATGCTAAGGGGACTGCAGAAGGAAATAGGCAAGTCCAAGCCCAACACCATCTTGATGGTGCAAAAGGGCAAAGGCAAAGGTTTTGTGAGATCAAAGGCAAAGCCGAAAGGTAAGCCCGAGGGCAAGCAAACCACTTTCAACAATGCTGCTGAAACCTAAGGGTGGTGTAGCCAAGGACTCTATATGTCATCATTGTGGTGAGAAGGGTCATTGGAAAAGGGAGCTGCAAGAGCTATCTTGCAACAAAAAAGGCTGGAAAAGGAGAAGGCAATTGTTGCTTTCGGGCTCGAGTATTTATGTTATTGATGTTAATATGATTGATATCAATTTAAATACAACTACTTCTTGGGTATTTGATACCGGATGTGGTTCTCACATTTGTACTAATGTGCGGGGGACTGCAAAGGAGTAGAGAGTTGGCAAAGGGTGAAGTGGAACTACGAGTAGGCAACGAGCACGTGTTGCGACCACTAGTCTGTAGGGACTTGTACTTTTACTTTGCCTTCGAGGGCTTGTTTTAGGTTTAGAAAAGCTGTTTCTATGTACCTAGTTTAATTAAAAAATATTATTTCGAGTTTCTTGTTTGGACAAGAAGCGGTTTTGAATTCGATCAAAAACCAACGATTGTCGTTATTCTGGATAATATGTTTTATGCAAGCGCCTCTTTAATTAATGGTCTATATATTTTAGACCTTGATATGCCAATTTTAAACATAAATACCAAAAGGATTAAGACTAATGATTCTAATCCGACATACCTCTGGCATTGTCGCTTAGGCCACATAAACGAAGATCGCATATCCAAACTCCATAAAGATGGGCTATTAGAATCATTTGACTTGAGTCTTATGATCGATGCGAATCTTGTTTATTGGGTAAGATGACGACATCACCTTTCACTAAGCTAGGTGAGAGAGCGATGATTTATTAGGACTAATACATAGTGATGTATGTGGCCCTTTTAATATACATGCGAGGGGTGGTTACCTCTACTTCATTACCTTTACTGATGACTTCAGTAGGTATGGATATGTGTTCTTGATGAAACACAAATCCGAAGCATTTGCTAAGTTTAAAGAGTTTAAACTTGAAGTAGAAAACCAACTTGGCAAGAGTATTAAGATTCTTCGATCTGATCGAGGAGGAGAATACTTGAGTCAAGAATTCTGTGACTATCTAAAAGCTTGTGGAATCGTTTCACAACTTTCTCCTCCGGCTACTCCACAATGGAATGGTGTATCTGAAAGGAGGAGCAGAACCTTATTAGATATGGTTCGTTCTATGATGAGTCACACGAGCACTGCCCTGATTCCTTTTGGGGACACGCACTAGAGACAGCGAGCTTTAACACTTAACCGCGTTCCATCTAAATCGATTTGCAAAGACACCATACGAGTTATGGGTAGGGAAGCGTCGGTTGTCTTTCCTCAAGATTTGGGAGCTGTGAAGCGTTTGTGAAACGCTCGGCTCGATAAGTGGCTCGAAATCTGAAAAGTGCATATTTGTAGGTTATCCTAAGGAAACTAAAGGATACTACTTTTATATCCCTAACGAGAACAAAGTGTTTGTTGCTCGCACGGGAGTCTTTCTAGAAAAAAGAATTTGTTTCTAGAAACACAAGTGGGAGTAGCGTAGAACTTACTTGAAGTTCAGGACTCTCAAACTAGCACTAATGATGAGATGGAAATTGAGCAGACTCCACAAGTTGTTGTGCGGCGAGTGCCACAAAGCTGGGTTGTGCGGCCCGGCACTGATTCAAGAAACACAAGAATTGCGTAGAGTGCGGTAGAGTTCAGTCGTCCACCTCCGGGAAAAAATTTGGATTTTTCATAACGAGAACATGGTGATGTTATGTTTGTGGATCACGATGAACCTTCGACCTACAAAGCGAGGCAATTAATAGCCCAGATTCGAGAAATGGCTTGAGGCCATGAGATCCGAAATGGACTCCATGTACACAAACCAAGTCCGGATCTTGGTTGATCCACTGAAGGGGTAACTCCCATAGGGTGCAAATGGGGTTTTTAAGATTAAAAGCGAGCATGGAAGGGAATGTACAAGCGTACAAGGCGGCGAGTCGCGAAAGGTTTCAAACAAATTCATGGTATTGACTATGATGAGACTTTTTTCCCCATGTAGTTATGTTCAAATCCATTCGGATTTTGCTTGCTATTACGACTTACTATGACTACGAAATCGGCAAATGGATGTCAAAACCGCTTTCCTTAATGGAAAACTTGATGAGGATGTGTATATGACACGGCTGAAGGTTTTGTCACTCCGAGAGAATCTTTGGAAAAGTATGTAAGCTTGAGAGATCCATTTATGGACTCAAGCGAGCTTCTCGAAAGGCTGGAACATCCGTTTTAATGATGCCGATCAGTGAGTTTGGCTTCATTAGAAATGAGGATGAGCCTTGTGTTTACAAAAAGGTTAGTGGGAGCTCAATTGTATTCCTGGTTTTGTATGTAGATGACATACTACTCATTGGAAAGCGACATACCAACCTTAAAGTCTGTAAAGGCTTGGTTGAGTACGTGTTTCTCTATGAAAGACTTAGGGCGAGCTTGACTATATTCCGGGAGTCAAGATCTATAGAGATAGATCCGGGAGACTCGTTGGCCTAAGTCGAGTACATATATAGACAAGGTGCTAAAGCGGTTTAGCATGCAGAGTCTAAGAAAGGACTTTGTCCTATGGCACATGAGTGCTTGTTCAGTCGAAGGAGCAGTGTTCTAAAAGCGCTTTGCCGAATTAGAACGCATGAAAGAGATTCCTTATGCTTACGCCATAGGATCAATCATGTACGCCATGATATGTACTCGCTTGAGATGTCTCGTTTGCCTTAAGCATTACGGGCGAGATACGATCTAATTACGGTGAGCGTCACTGGATCTCGGTCAAGAATATCCTCAAGTACTTACGAAGGACTAAGGATACATTCTTGATTTATGGAGAGGCGGATGAGCTCGTTGTAGCTGAGTTACACCGATGCTAGTTTCAAACCGGCGAGAGATGATTTCCGATCGCTAATCGGGATATGTGTTTAACTTGAATGGAAGTCTTGTGGTAGCGCGATTCAAAGCAATCAACCATAGCGAGATTCTACGGCGAGGCGAGTACATAGCGGCTTGTGAAGCGGCTAAGGAGGCGGTTTGGATCGGGAAATTTATTTCCGAGCCTCGATGTGGTTCCTAGTATTGCGAACCCGATAGACCTCTATTGTGACAACAATGGGGCTATTTCACAATCTAGGGAACCTAGATCTCACGAGAGGTCCAAACATGTACTACGGCGATTTCACCTAATCCAGCGAGATTATAGAGAGAGGTGATGTGCATATATGTAGAGTAGATTCGGCGAGACAATGTCGCCGATCCATCAGCGAAGCCACTATCGCGGCGGCGACATGATCGTCACACTAGCTCCATGGGTATCCGATATCACGGAGGGACTGATCTTTAGAGACAGTCATTAGTATGCCCTAAAGACCATTTATTGTAATTTGGGTCTTTAGTGCAAGTGGGAGATTATTGTACCAGTATTTAATGTAATTTTCATTTTGATGAATAAAAAGGCAATTAATTCGGTATTATTCATTATGTTTACTGCGTTCTTAACAACATAAATAAATAATATGTCCTTAGAATAGTATTTATAATTGTTATGAGATACTATTACGAAAGCGTCCTAGTCGAACATTATTTTGGAATCTTCGAGGACAATAATAATGCGCAAGACTAGTATGTGCGATGATTGATATAAGATATCGGATCGTCACATAGGTATATATGATTAGAGAATCATTATCTTTGAGCCAGACCCAGACATGAGAAACACACCATGGGTTGTTATATAATAGTCAACGGTGTTTCTCAAAATTTTGGTCAGGTTGTATATGAGATCCTTCGACTTGAGGTCTCACAAGAGTTCTTGCATGGCTAGTGTTATGCTTTGATAATGTTAAACGCTATCCCAGTAGCTGGGTGAGCAATAAAGGCATTTATTGGGTATATCACGAATCTTGTTCGGGATGAGTGGGATGCGAAAAGGATTTGTCCCTCCTATATAGCGGGAGGCGATATCTTGGGCCCCTTGATGGAGTCGACTAATTCATGGCCATGAACAAGTGAATCGGTATATGATATTGATGTCATTTGATTAGTCTACTCGCGAATCAAGAAACTAAAAGATTGGACAATACAAGTGTGACTTTTCCATGACTTGTGTTCAATCTAGATATCAAGGACAAAAGGATTTAACTACAAATGTCAAATGTTGTGATTATGATAAATCACGAGATATTTATGAATTGGGGGTAATGATGCGTTGCTAGATACCTCTCATTACTGTGACATATGATGTCACGGCCAACATCATGGATACCTCTTGGGTCGCACTCATAGATCAAGCTGGATTGGGCTTGTTGGAGTACATTTAATCTAAGGTGCGCCAATTCGATTGGGCGGGCGGGGCCGGGCGGGCAGGGATTGGATTGGGCCCTTAATCGGGTTGGGCCGACCAATATGATTGGGTCGACCGACCCGTTTGGACCCGACCTTATGGCTGGAATGTTAGACATAAATTCAGCCCTTCTTGATGGTGGTTGAAGTGGTGGAGAGAGTGGAGGAGTAATTCTCTCCATGATCTCCCACTTCCCCGTTATCTCACCCCACTCTCTCTTGATAGACTAGAGGAAAAATTCAGATTTTTCCTATCATTCTAATCAGTTTTCTCCAGCCTTTTGAAGCTAAGAGAATAGAGAGAAAAAGTGAGTTTTAGAGAAAAAAGACAAGACAAATTTTCGGACTTTTTTTTCTTGCATTTTTGCTAATAGAAAAGAAGTTAGAAAGCTTGTTTCTTGTTCTTGAAAAGGTCGTTCATACTCCATCCATTGAAGAGTGTCTTCAAAGCTTCTACAAGGCGTTGGCTAGCACCAAGCGGTAGAAGACCATCTCCGGAAGATCGAGTGGATACCGGAAGAGGCGGAGCTGCAAGCGTGGTGTTCAGTTCGTTACAACAAACCGCTGAAAGCGTTTCAGCCATTCTAGCATCCATATAAGGTAAAACACTATCCCATAGTCGTAGGTACTTACTCGTGAAAGATCACGATAGAGGCGGGTCAAAGTTATTTCCCACTGCGCTTATGTGTATGACCCGGTTATTCCTCTAACAAACTACAGGGGAAAAAGTCTCATGGCCTCAAGCCATTTCTCGAAATCCGGGCTATTAATTGCTGTTTGTAGGTTGAAGGTTCATCGTGATCCACAAACATAACATCACCATGTTACGTTATGAAAAATCCAAATTTTTTCGGGAGGTGGACGACGAACTCTACCGGGACCTACGCAATTCTTGTGTTTCTTGAGCTAGTCTTTGGCTGCATAGCTGTTTGTAGCTTTCTTTCGCACAACAACTTGTGGAGTTTGTTCAATTTTCATCTCATAATTAGTGCTAGTTTGAGAGTCCGGAACTTTAGAAAGTTCTACACTACTCCCCACTCGTGTTTCTAGAAACAAATTCTTTTTCTAGAAAGACTCCGTCACGAGCAACAAACACTTTGTTCTCGTTAGGGATATAAAAGTAGTATCCTTTAGTTTCCTTAGGATAACCTACAAATATGCACTTTTCAGATTTTAGAGCCAGCTTATCAGAAGTTGAGCGTTTTACAAAAGCTTCACAGCCCCCAAATCTTGAGGAAAGACAAAGCTGGGGACGCTTCCCGAGTCCATAGCTCGTATGGCGTCTTTGCAGCCCGATTTAGGTGGAACGCGGTTAAGTGTTAAAGCTGCTGTCTTTAGTGCGTGTGTGACTCATCATAGAACGAACCATATCTAATAAAGTTATGTTCCTCCTTTCAGATACACCATTTCATTGTGGAGTAGCTGGAGGAGAAAGTTGTCAAACGATTCCACAATCTTTTAGATAGTCACAGAATTCTTGACTCAAGTACTCTCCTCCTCGATCAGATCGAAGAACCTTAATACTCTTGCCAAGTTGGTTTTCTACTTCTAGTTTAAACTCTTTAAACTTAGCAAATGCTTCGGATTTGTGTTTCATCAAGAACACATATACATACCTACTGAAGTCATCAGTAAAGACCCCTTGCATGTATATTAAAAGGGCCACATACATCACTATGTATTAGTGCTAATAAAGCATCGGCTCTCTCACCTAGCTTAGTGAAAGGTGATGCTGTCATCTTACCCAACAAACAAGATTCACATCGATCATAAGACATGAAGTCAAATGATTCCAACAACCCATCTTTATGGAGTTTGGATATGCGGTCTTCGTTTATATGGCCTAAGCGACAATGCCAGAGGTATGTCGGATTAGAATCATTAGTCTTAATCCTTTTGGTATTTATATTTAAAATTGGCATATCAAGATCTAAAACATATAGACCATTAATCAAAGAGGCGCTTGCATAAAACATATTATCCAGAAATAACGACAATCGTTGGTTTTTGATCGAAATCTCAAAACCTTTCTTGTCCAAACAAGAAACTGAAATAATATTCTTAATTAAACTAGGTACATAGAAACAGTTTTCTAAACCCAAAACAAGCCCTAAAGGCAAAGTAAAAGTAAAAGTCCCTACAGCTAGAGCTGCAATACGTGCTCCGTTGCCAACTCGTAGTTCCACCTCACCCTTTGCCAACTCTCTACTCCTTTGCAGTTCCTGCACATTAGTACAAATGTGAGAACCACATCCGGTATCAAATACCCAAGAAGTAGTTGTATTTAAATTGATATCAATCATATTAATATCTACAACATAAATACCTGAGCCCGAAACAACATTTGCTTTCTCCTTTTCCAGCCTTTTTCCTGCAAGATAGCTTTTGCAGTTCCTTTTCCAGTGGCCCTTCTCACGACAATGATGACAGATAGAGTCCTTGGCTACACCACCCTTAGGTTTCAGTGCATTGTTGAAAGTGGTTTGCTTGCCCTTGGGCTTACCTTTCGGTTTGCCTTTTGGTTTCACAAAATCTTTGCCTTTGCCCTTTTGCACCATCAGTATGGTGTTGGGCTTGGACTTGCCTATTTCCTTCTCAGCGATCCTCAGCATATTCAACAACTCAAGCAATGGCTTGTCAATTTCATTCATGTGATAATTCAGAATGAACCGATCGTATGATTCGGGCAACAATTGCAAGATCAAATCGATCGACTGACTCTTGTCCCAAAGGAAATCCCAATTTTTCAAGGTTACGAACACAACCTATCATCTTAAGAACGTGAGTTCCCTACGGCATTCCTTCGGACATTTTGTACTGAAAAAGAGATTTCGATACATCGAATCTCTCTGGCGTGCTTGCCCCGATATAGTTGCTTCGGGTGAGCGACATCTCATAAGCCCCCATGTCCTCATGTTGCTTCTGAAGCTCAGAGTTCATGGTGACAAGCATGAGGCTAGACACATCTAAAGCTTCACTAACATGCTTATGATAAGCATTTCTTTCAGCGGTCGAAGCGCGAGCCTCTGGTGTAGCAAGAATAGGCTGTTCTAGAACATACAACTTTCTTTCATGCTTGAGAACGATTCTCAAGTTCCTGAACCAGTCGAGGAAGTTAACTCCCTCTAATTTGTCCTTCTCAAGGACAGAACACAGTGATAGTGTTTGGGTTGAATTTGCCATTTTTCTACAACAAAAAATATGCATATACAAAGAAAGTACCGATTAAAATCATTATTAGGTCTTTATCTTTTTAATGATTTCTCCCACTATTTTCTTCGAGTGAATAACCCTCATTATCAACTCGGAAAGTTCGTTAACTTTCTAGCGGGCCAAGATCCATATTTCACCTCGTTTCAAGTCGACTTTGGCTGATCGCCCAAAACTTAGTTATTTAGGTAGGCAACGTTTGCCAATTACATCAAATTATGTAATTCTTGGTTAGTTGAGTGAATAACATTTATTCAAGCGTATCATTATACACTGTTCTCAACTCTTTTGCCTCTAGATCCTCAATCCATTTATTGAGATAATCTAGTTAACTAGGACCCTAAGTTTTTGCCGGCGGATATCACAATTATCCTTCGCGCCTTACCCGGATAGACACGTATGTACAGCTTTGGCATGTCCCATACTAATGTCGATCTAGGCCTTGACGAGGGCTAAACTTAGGAAGGCACTAGTTAATATTTAATTGAGGGGTTTTGTTTTTAACAATCTCACCAGAAAAGCATAAATAAAACAGTTTAGGCTTATATACATATGCATCCAATACATAAAATAAAATGCAGTAGTAATCGCCATATCCTATTCGGTTTTTCCAAGCCAATGAAAAAACCGTGAAGTCAATCTAAGGGTGTGAAAAGAAAACATTATATTCTACACCGTCTTGACCTTCAGTTGGTTGTCCCCAAATCATCACAGTTGTACCTGTAACACCCCGCTCCGTAAGCACTTTTAAGTATATCAATTTTGAGCTGGTAATTTTTATAAGAGATAAGGGTATAATAGTCATTTGATAGTCTAAAATTTAAAAAAAAAATATAAAAATATTTGAGTTTCAAGAAACTTGGAGACTAAGAACAAAATGATAATTAAGTATTGTCCAAATTTTCTTTGGCAAACACGTTGCCTTTGAGTCATCAATTCTCTAAACATTTTGATGAATCTCATTTTGCCATCCTTTCCCTTATACAAGGCCTCAGTAGTCTTCTTTTTCTCCTCATTCTTGCTTCACGCTTGTACAGCATAAGGTAAGCTTTCTCTTTTATTTTAATTTATTATTTCTTGATCGATTTACTTTTATCCAATTTCTTGCTTTTGTTTCCTTTTAACACATATTCTTCAACTCCATAAATTCTCCATCAATTCCCTAGTAATTCTTCTTCTTGGTTCATTTACTTGTTCAAAACTGTGATTTGCAAATCCATTTCTACTGGTTCTCGGATCAGATTATCCTAGCAAGGACAAGCTGGGCATTTTTACTTCAATTCATTTCGTGCTCCTAGTTTGCATGGTCAATGAAATAATTTTTAGCTTCCTGGATTGAATTGAAATCTAAGGTAAGCTTTCCAGTTACAATTTATAATTTGATCCTAGATATTTATGGTGAATCTATTGGTTTGTTGGAAGACTTGGTTTAGTATTTAATTGTGGAGAATTATGTGATTTTAGGATTTGGATTATTTTGGTTCAGTCGTTGGAATTTTTTATCGAGTGAGTGGTCCCTAACCCTTTTCGAAAAAATTATATATAAGTATTGTGTATTCATTTATTCATTGCACTCATGATCTGGATCCACTCATGACATGCACATGTTCATTTATTTGTCACCATGAAATATCTTTCTAAATTGGGGCTTTATTTTGAAATATTATCTTATTGCATTGGAAATGAGAAGTTTGAATAAATTTGATACATATTTGTCTTCTGAATATTGACATGGTATGATAAGACTATAAGTTTATTATATCGGGCCCAATTATTTAATCGAAAGGAGCTAAGTGCTACACCAGAGGGTGTGAGACACCTCTAGAGTCCTAACTTTGAACTTCTGTATTTGGGGGCCCGTATGAATTTCATCTGCTCTTATTGTCATGCCTATGTCAATTTCACCTCGACAGTCCCGGAAAATTGTTTAGAAAATCAGGCCCCTTATTATAATCAATATATATATGTGGTTTTCTCATTGTGCGAACTATTTTATGAATATAAAGTACTTTGGAAGAAAAATGGTTTTAAAAGACATACGCACCACTGGCACGGCCCTCACTGAGCTTCGGCTCACGTTTTTCAAATGTTTTCCCCTCCACAGGTATCTGAAGGTGGTGCAATGATTTGGGTATCAGAATGCGCAGCGGAAGCTTGGGATTAGTAATCTAGATAAATGTATTTTAGTCGTGTATTTTATTGAATTTCATTGTAATCATGTGGATATATTATATATTTGGGAGATAGAATATTTGTTTAGAGCCTTGGCGGATGTAAAAGATAGAACCCAGTGCCGAGAGGCACGCGGCATTCCCAGCCCGAGAGAGCCGGGGCGTCACAGTACCTTCTCCTAATCTAGAATTACATAATTCTAAGGAAACCTCGAGTTACATTCGAGGGGATTTGATGAGAAGAGAATTACAACTTTTGATAGAAAAATATAAGCACGATACGCAGATCGTATTTTAAAATTAAACCAACAGGGTAAAGGCGACTACTATGCATCATGCTCAATTAACATAACAATTTATGGAAAAACGAGCAACCAGAAAAAGATGAACATTTCATATTATGTCTCGGATTCGGTCGACCGGTCACACCCTTCGATCGACCGGGTTTCCAGTCGGTTGAGCCGACTTAATTCCATATCGTCCGAAATAGAAACAGAAAGTTTCTCGGTTGACCAAATAGGTACTTCGGTCGACCGAAGACCAACTCGGCTCGACCGAACATCCTCTCGGTTGATCCGAACACAGAAGCAAATGAGATTTTTCCAACTTTTGAATGACTTCAAAATTGGAAAATCTCAATTCTCATACATACAAAATGACGAAAAATATGTCATACATGATATACAACATTTCTAGCAATCCTAAGGCATGCGAAACATAGATTCAAAATCCATACTCGAATACTATAGCACATTAAGTCTATAGGGTACTCGTGAGTGGCTTTGATACCACTGTTAGAGGAATAACCGGGTGAAAATCAGTTGTGCAGCGGAAATAAACTGACCCGCCTCTAATAGGATCTATCACGAGTAAGAACCTAAGACTATGCGATAGTATTATACCTTTAGAAGTGCTAGGATAGCTGAAACGGTTTCAGTGTCACGGACGGAACGCCACCAACGCAGGCTCCGTCTCTCCCAGTATCCACTCGATCTTCCGGGGATGGTCTTCTACTGCTTGGTGCTAGCCAACACCTTGTAGAAGTCTTGAAGACACTCTTCAAGATGGAGTATGTATGTATGACCTTTTAGAAGAACAAGAAACAGTTTTCTTACTTCTTTTCTATTAGCCTAAGCTAGAAAACAAGTATGTGAAAAGCTGTCTTTTCTTTTCTTACTAAATGTTCTCTCTTTTTCTCTCTTCTCTAAGCTTCCAAAAAACTGGAAAAAACTGACTTAGAATGTTAGGAAAAATCAGTATTTTCCCTAGTCATTCAAAGGTTTGAGGGGATAGTGAAAGGGGGAAGTGGGAGATCATGGAGGAAACCACTCCTCCACTTTCTCCACCACTTCAACCACCTTACTAAGAGATAAAAGATGGGAAATAAAGTTTCTATTTCCAGCCATAAGGTCGGTCCAAATGGGTTGGTCGACCCAACCCGATTAAGGGCCCAATCCAATCCCGGCCCGAAGCCCGGCCCGTCCCAATCGAATTGGCGCACCTTAGATTAATTGTACTCCTACAGGTTTGATCTAGGTTGTAATAGGAGGAGGAATTCAATTTTCATAAACTTGAACTTCTTAAATTTGAGGGCAGTATGCCTAGGGAATGGGTGATGCAGGCTGATCACTACTTTATGATCCATCAAATTCCAGATCCTCTAAAGTTATATGTTGCCTTGGTTTGCTTTAGGGGGAAGCTTGTCTATATGGACACAACTTTGTACAACATATGTTTGATGCCAAGTCCATTTCAGGAGTAGTGGGTGACTTCTCCAAGCTCAAACTGTTACGAGATGTGCACAGTTATATGAGGAAATTTGAGGAAGGATGTGTTTGTGAACACAGGTACTCAAGTCACACCTGAGTACTTTTTGGACTTGTTTTTGAGTGGTTTGAAGGATTGGATCAGGGGAATAGTTAGTATTCATAGGCCTAGGCCATTGTTAGAAGCTTTTAGACTTGATGGTGAGCAAGAAATGCATATGTTGAGTATAAATAAGTCTTGTGGAAGAAGCCAACACTCTAACTACTCACAAAAAACCTCAACCACTCCTGTACAGTCTTCAATAACAAGCTCAAAGCCTTCATTCTTTTCAAGTTTCATTCCTAAACAGTCCTTAATGGAACCTATTAAGTTCAAAATGATTAGTAGTGAGGAGATGCAGGGGAGGAGGGAATTGAATCTATATTTTAAACTGTGAATTAGTCTGTATCAGAAATTGTGTGTACCCCAATTCCATAGTAAATTGTTTGCTAAAAATCATTGCGTCCATCTCGGCTATTGAGTTGGTGAGGAGCTGGTCCATGAAAATCACAAAAGCCCCCAATGAACTCATCATTAGACCGCATTAATACTCCACCTTCTCCTGCAACATCGTTGCATGCTTATACTGGTAGATTCTTGCGTATGTTGTTGATGAATTGTTGGATGCATTACATGAGAGTCAACATATGCTTATTCTCAATCCAAAGCTCTGGTCTAAATGATGACCCTAGACCAAGATATATTTCAAATTTATGATAAGTTCCCAGGAGCGCTTTTTGTACCCTCGTGATGCCTAGTACCTCGCAGGTTTGAAAGTTAGGGTTGTTAACATTGTCATTCAGTCCCCGAGGATGGATAATGATAGGAATATATCTTTAACTAGAATTTATGAGTCTTACCTGCTACGAGATGATATTATACAAGTTACAAGTATAAGGGCATTCCTAAACGAAATTAAAGTTTGGGGCTATTAACACTTGGATAATGTTATTGTTTGATAATTGAGCTCGGTTTTAGATTTACTTGTTGCATGTCATTTTGGTACTAATCATGTCAAGTTTATTTGTATTGGAAGGCTACGAGTATGTCAAGTTATATTAAGTACTCGGAGTATGATTTCTGATATGTATGTGATCGATTTTGTTAAGTATTGTTATGACATGTTATGTGTATGTTTTGGTATTGTTTCTAAGTGTCATAAAGAGTCTAAAAACAGTGTTTTGGGCTGAAATTTCAGAATGTGCAGAAAATGACTTTTCCTTCACAAATATTTCCTTGAAAATGTCCTCATTGGATCTCGGACGACCGCCGGATCATAGTATCCTTCGTCCGACAAAACTACTGGGACTATTTTGGATGAGGGAAAGAGGGAAAGCGGTCGACCGTGCCTGATATCCCCTCGACCAGACTCAAGCGGTCTATCGGCTCTATCATGTAGGTCCGCCAGACTTTTTGTAAATGTTTCTGTCTTGATCTCGGACGACCCTGTAGGTCGACCGGGGTCTTTCTACTTTGTCTATACTTCTTTTAAGTCATGTCATTTACAAGTTATGCAAGCTCTGAAGTTTCATGTAATGTTTTTCAAGTATTTTACAAGGGTTTTTTAGGATGTTTTAGGATAAGACAAGTCGAGATGTATTTTCAAATGTTTTGGGAAACATGGAATGTTTTGAAGTCACTTTGGTCCTTCATCCCAAGACCGATCGGTTCTTACTAAGACATTGTGTCTTACCCTATTATCTTTCCATGTTTTGCAGATGAGTATGATGAGGATGTTGATGGTGAGGCATGGGATGTGGTGCAAGACGAATAGTTAATGAATGGAAATTATGTAATAAGTAATGAATTTTTATATGTTATTTGACAATTAGTACTATATCATAAGTTTAGAATTTCTTGAAGTATTGATAAAGTTAAAGTTTAAGATGATTGTATTAAGTTAAAGTTTAAGATGATTCTATTAAGTTATGGTTTGGAAGATTTAATATTGTTAAGGGTTATTTCTCTCATTGGTAGATGAGGCATTGCCAAGTCACCTTCCGGTTACGGGGTGTGACACGTTATGTTTGGTTTTATCCTTTGATTCAGAAATCTGATGTTTACTCTATTTTTGTTCGATGCAAAGTTGTGGCTGAAAACTTGTTCTCTTACAAGATTAAGTTTGTTCAAACTGATGGGGGTTGTGAATTTATTAGTTAAAATTTTAAGAATTTTCTTCACACTAATGGCATCGTCCAACATCTTTCTTGTCCATATACACCTCAACAAAATGGCGTGGTGGAACGTAAACATCGTCATATCGTAGAAAAAGGCCTTTGTTTATTGGCTGAATTTGGTTTACCAAAGCATTTATGGGTTGAAGCATTTTCTACCACTGTGTTTCTCATGAATCGCCTTCCAATGAAACTGTTGAAAAATTTAACTCCATATGAGAAACTCACTGGTCGAAAACCAGATTACGCCTTTCTTAAGGTCTTCGGCTGTTTGTGCTTTCCTCATCTTGTTCCGTAAAACACTCACAAGTAGATGCCTAAATCTAGTCCATGTATTTGCTTGAGATATGATCAAGATCATAAGGTCTATCGTTGTATGGAGTTAAATTCGAGTCGTGTAATTATATCTTGTCATGTCAAGTTTGATGAGAATTTCTTCCCTTTTAAAACGTCCATTTCTCCGTTATCGTCTCTTCCTAAAAATCAGTCTGTTTCGGTGGATTTCCGCTCTTAATCAATTACTGATCCAAATCCAATTGCTGACCTAAACCCACATTTGAATCCTCATCCTAACCATAATCCAAGCCCGAGTCCTAATCCGGGATTAATTACTCCTCATGCACGTTTTTCTTCTGTTCTTTAGTCTCCTTCACCATCACTTCTTCTCCTTCTAAAACTAGTTCAACCGACACTCTAATTCCCTCACAAACGTCCTGACTCCCCTTCTCTCTCACCGACACACGATATTTCCCCTGTTCCTTTTACTCTTGCCTCGTCTACTACCTCTCCCGCATTAACACCCGATTTCTTCCCTCCTCATCATAAATTTAAGAGCATTAATGGACTAGTCTATGGCTCATCTCCTCGCCCTTTGCCAGAGGCTCTTGTTGGAGAACTCATTGACCCTCTCTTTGTTGAGACGAAGACATTTACTTAAGCTTCCAAGCATGCTCATTAGAGAGCATCTATGCTTGAGGAAATTAATGCCCTTCAACAAAACAATACATGGAACCCTTGTTCCTTACTCCTCTGACATGAATGTTCTTGGCAACACTTGGGTTTTCCGAGTCAAACGTCGAGCTGATGGAACTCTTGAACGACATAAATCGCGGGTGGTTGTGCAAGGGTTTGGTCAATAGGAAGCCATAGATTACACCGAAACATTTTGTCTTGTTGTGAAACCATCTACTATTCGAGTTATCATATCTATTGCAGTAACTATGAATTCTCCTCTTCAACAACTAGATGTTCGAAACGCCATTGAAAATGGTATATTACAAGAAGATGTGTATATGGCACAACCTTTTTTTGGCTTTACGCACGAAACCTGATTATGTGTGTAAACTTCATCGCTCTTTGTATGGCGTTAATTAGTCCCCAAGGGCCTGGTATCATTGCTTACAAGGGTATCTTGAGACAAAGGGTTTTCTCCTAGCCAATGTGATGCTTCATTATTTATTTGTCGGACATCATCTCATATTATTCTTCTCTTGGTTTATGTAGACGATATCGTGATCACTTGTAATAATATAAGAGTTGTCAATGATTTTATTGATGATTTATGTTCATTGTTCTCTAGCAGAAGGTTGGGCACTCTTGGGTTTTTTTTTTGGGGATGAAAGTATGGCGTGATCAAACGACTATTTTTCTTTCTCAAACTAGGTATGCTTCCGATCTTCTTAAAAAAATTTAATATGGACAATTACAAACCTAGTTCTACGCCCTCCATACCTCATTCTCGATTGTCCGCTCCTGATGGTGACATACTTGCTGATGTAACTGAATATCGTAGCATAGTTGGTGGTATGTAGTATTTAACTCTTACCAGGCCGGATATCACATTTTTTGTCAACCAAGTTTCTTCAAGCAGTGAAACGCATTCTTCAGTACATAAAAGGTAATGTTTTTGCTGGTCTTTCGTTTCGTAGCACTAGTCCTCTCCAACTCCAAGCCTTTTCTGACTCAAATTGGTCTGGCGAACCAGATAATAGGCGGTCAACAACTGGTGCTTGTATTTTTATTGGTTAAAATTTTGGCTCTGACGTCAGTATGTTGGTCTTAAAGTCAGCAACAACCACCGGTTCCTCCACTACAATAGCAGAATGAAAATGATGGGTTTGTCACACCACCACCACCACAATAAAATATCCTTCCACCACCACAATATAACAACCCTCCTCCACCACTGCCATACAATCCTCCACTACCAAAATACGATGTACCCCCACCACAATATAATATACAACAACCAGCCCCGCCAGCCAATACAATGGTGACTCCTGATGTAGCAGCTGCCTTTGTCATGCTAGCCCAAATGTTCAAAGCCCAGCAACAGCAACCACATAATCAGTATGTTGAGGCTCCGAGAGGTCAGAGGGTTGAAGAGGATCTGAGAATGTATTGTAAGGGCATGAAGAAGATGAGAATGGTTTATTTTGATGGAAGTATGGATCAATATCAGGCGGAGACTTGGTTGGAAGAGATAGAGCATCATTTCCATATCATGAAAACCGATGTGATTGTACATTTCTTAATTGTAGAAGCATAAGTGTGGTGGAAAAGAGTGGGGCCTGTTTATGCACAAGGCGGGCCTATTACTTGGGATAGATTCAGTAAGGCCTTCTTGTATCAATATTTTTCGAAGACCTTTAAGATGGATAGGTAGAATGAATTCTTTGACTTGAGGCAGACAGTGGGGATGTCTATTTCAACTTATGCTAGCAAGTTTAACATGTAGGGTAAATATGCTTCAGCTAACATTCAAGATGGGGAGATGAAGACCCAAAGATTTGTACTGGGGTTGCTGTCTCATTTTAGGGGATGTTTTTCAGGTTACCATCCTACTACTTAAATAGACGCGTACCAAATGAGTTTGGACTTTGAGGAAGAGTTTTGAACTACCGATGCGGAAAGGAAGAGGCCTTATTCAGCTATGTCACAAGGTTCTCGTCCTAACTCAGTGAATCATTTGGCTAGGAAGAGGTTCGCTCCCACATTAGGACCAAACAACACCTTAAGGTCAGGGGTAAGGACGGAAGAAAATATGACCATCGGTCGACCAGAGCTTCAATCTGTCGCCCGACTCAAAATACTGGGACCAAACGAACGATTGAAGTATTTAAATAGGTCAACCGGGAAAGTGAACCCATCGACCGAAGGTGTAGTCGGTCAACCGGTGGGTGATACCGGTCAACCATACTTTGGCCAGTGTGTTGTCCTGTTTTTCTATAGGTCTTTCGGTTGACCGGTGATAGTGTTCAGGTCGACCGAAGTGGGAGATTTTGGTCATAATGATTTCTTGTTGTCCTAGTCCCTTCTAGTGTTTTTCTAAAGGTTGTTTGGTAAGGTTTTCATGTGTAAAATGTGTCTTATCAAGAGAAATAAACTTGAATGTTTCACGCTTGATTTGGGAAATCGGGAAAAGGGTTTTGAGTCTCATTTAATGTTTCATCTCAAGGGTGTTGATGCTTACTGGGCTTCATAGCTCATGTTTTTACTTTCTTTTATTTGTAGATGATGAGTTACCTGAAGAAGGTGATTATTTGGAGCAGTGGGATGGGGATTTCATTGGTTGATCCATAACCAATCATGTATTAGATTAATTTCCTTCTAATTACTTGAACTTTGATATGTAATAAACATAGTACAACTCACTTTACTTTATGTTGGAATTTTTTGAACTCTGATAATTACTATAATAATCTATGTTTTCCTTTAACGATAGTATAACGAACTTTACTATTCTGCTTTGGTTATGTGCCTCATTGGCATATGAGGTACTGCCAGGTCATCATCCAATTTTGGGGTGTGACATAAGTGGTATCAGAGCCAGGTTGAACCTTAGGGATAAAATCTGGAATGAACATAGGATGAACTTGGTAGATAACATGTAAGGTGTGTGATGGGTAAAGACTCTGGAATATGGCTTACTTGTTTACTTACCGCTTTCTACCTTGCTACTGATTGTTATGTGTTATTATAGTTGTTATAATGTTATCTGATGTATATGTTATACCATGTTATGTTTTCAATTTATTGAGCATGCTATGTGAATTTATCGCTTACCATATATTGTGGGTATTATGTGGGGAAGGATGGACCGAAAACATGTCAACGACGACAACTTAAACATCCCGATAGCTGCATTGGGTCGTCAGGGTTCATAAGGTAATTGAGGTCAGTTTGAGTGGTCGACAAGCTAGCAACAGGCTGGGGGTAGTCAATTCGGGACAGTGTTTTGTGTCACCACCACCACCGGTCAACCCAACCATGCCAAAGTTTCCAATGTTCTCATGCACATGCCTAAGTGTTTTGTGAAGATATAAAACATATTTTAAAGAACTTAGGCATTGACCAACTAGTTTTCAAAAACCTTTTCAAATAATTGAACGATGTAAACATGAGGTTTTGAAAACATGCATAGTTGAGCTTTAAACATTCTAATATCTAGTATTCTCAAGGGAAAGATTAGTCACAAAGGATTAGCTATAAGCTTAGACTGATCTTCTTAATGTCTTCAAGTTGTTTCTTCTTGGAGCTTGGACTTGAAGCCTTTGATCAACATCTTCTTAAGTGATAAAGTATTATAGAAATCTTGAGTTGTAGTTATTGGACTTCACACTTCTTCTCTTCGTTAATGAGTCTACCACTAGATTGTACTCTTGTTAGATTGAGTAGCTGTTGACATGTTGATTTTAGTTCTTCATTGACATTGCAAGTACTTTCATAGCACGTAGATTGACCTCATACTTGTGCTATGGAGTCTTGCAAAGTGTAGCTTCCTTGTGTGTATGATCATACCTTTGATGTACAGAAGGAGCTAACTTACCATTTTCATCAATGTTGGTGTGAGTGCTAAGCATCCTATCATTAAGAACATGCTCACACGAACATTAGAACTATCAATGGATTGTTATCATCAAAACAAGATTGATCACTTTGCACTTCGAGCTAACAATCTCCCCCTTTTTTATGATGACAAAACATTGGTGCAAATGGGAATAATATACAAAAGATAAAGCTTCAAAGCATATAAATATGTATGCATGAAATAAGGGATATTAAGGATCTAGGCAGGTAGATGTTTTGAAGAAAAAAAATCTACTCCCCCTATTTTAAAGAATCCCTTATCTCTCTCATTTTTCAAGTTCTTAAGCTTTTTCCTTTTGCAGATTACTTTTCTTGGCACATTTGCAACACTAAGTTTTAACCCCCTTTTGTGAAAATCAAAAAGGGTAATCAAAGCGCCAATATGAAAAGTATTTTCTCCTCATTTTTTATTTAAAAACAATTGAAAAATAGATATCTAAATGATTTCTCCCCCTTGAAAGAACCCTTTAAAAGAAAAATGAAGGAGGGAGTAATTTTAAAATATTGGAGAAGCTTGATTGTCTAATAGATTGATAAGATAAGAACCAAAGAATTAAATCTAAAGACCAAAATAATTTGAAGAAGGATAAATTTTAACTTAAGCTTTGTTGATTTCAAAATACCAAGAGTTCATAATGACAACCTAAGCTAAAAGGAAAAGACGGTCATATATGGCTCAAAAAGAATATCAACCTAAGCTAAAATCAAAGGAGAAAAGGATTAAAACCTTTAAACATAATCTCCCCGTTTATCAAACATACAACGTTATCTATTTAAGATGAAAACAAGTTTAAAAATATAGCTAAAAAAGTAGTAATGAAAGTGGTACCATGAATACATAAGTTAAGCACATGTATCACAACCAAATAACTAGAGGAAGTGTAAGATAACACTGTAAAAACATTCCTCTACAAGTTAATGGTTAGCTAAATGTGTGTAACAACTTTTAAAGCAAGACTAACCAAAAACTATAAAAGAGATCAAATATATAAGGAAATGAAAAATATAATCTCATAGTTATAAGGGAGAGTATATTTAAGAAATAAACAAGTATACCACATATAACTCTAAAAATATCTTACAGAAGTTGTCTATGAGAGATAAAAGATGAAAACAATCCAACAAGTGATGTGATGATGTAAAATATGGAAAATTTAGCATGCATCACATATTTTGAGTGGGTAAAGGATGAAAACATTTGAACACTCCCCCTAAAGTTTTGCATATATGAATAAAAAAGCAAAAAATTACAGATTTCTAAAGTTGAAGTTTGAATTTTGCTGAAATTTGGCTGTCTCGGTCGACCGTATGGGGGGACCTCTGGTCGACCGTAAAGGTTCAGTCGACTTGAGCCCTGTAGTACGGTCGACCGGACCTTTGGCAAGAAAACAGAACAATCCTGCAATCAAATAAGCACATCAAGGCATATTCAATACCACAAACACAGTTTATATTCTAAGTCAAGCGTCTAGACGATCAATCACATAAGATTCATGCTTAAGACTTGAATATAAACGCCAAAGCACACCTATATGCTATATACATAAAGTTAAAACCAAACAAAGCATCTACAAACTCCCCCAAATCATAAGTCACTAAAGAATAAAGGGGAGGGGTTAAAAAATGAGCTGTTATCACAATGATCAATCATTAAGCTCTCTAAATATAACATGCTCAAAGATCAAAAAAATTACAAAGAAAAAATGTTATAAGCATCAAGGTGCCCCTTTATGCAATTCATACAAGGAAAATGAAATTATAAAAACAACAATTGATAGTCTAAGGGAACACAAGGAATATCAAAGGGAAATACAAGGAAATATAAAAAGATTGAGTTTAGAAATTTCCCATTGAATTTGAAGAGTTGCATCTTGCACTTTAAATTCCTTCAATGAGTTCCTTTGATCTTCTCAATCTTCTTCATCATTGATGTCCTTTGGTGAAGCTTCAACACTTGGTTGATTTTCTTCTTTGTCACCAACTTCTTCACTCAAAACACCCTTGTGATGCGAAACCTTGATGGGTTATATCTAGATTCGGCTGAAAACAGATCTTTCTCTATCTCGAATGGCTTCTATGGGAATACACTTAACACAATCCCGGAAAGGCTAAGTATCAATGGAGGTTGATACACCACAACCAGAGAAACCAACTAGTTGATACAGTAACTTAAAGGAATATGAAATTCAACCGGAAGTTCATAAACAAGTATCAAAGGATTAACCTTAATCAAAATATCAATATATCAAGTCTAAGTAAAAGAGGTGGCCGAAATTCCCTTTAAGTAGAAGGTAATTCGGTTCCAACTCAAACTAGGAAAAGGGAAATAAGAGTCCTTGAAGAATTAGGACTCTTGAATAACAACTTGCTATCAAGTAACTACCTAGACAAGATAATAGGCACATGTTCCTATTATCTTGGCGGCACAAATAAAAGTAACTACCAAAACAATGAAGAGTCCTAGTTGCATTAGGACTCTTATTAACCAACTAACTAACACATGGACAACATGTCCTTTATTATAGCAAATACTTGCTATACACGAAATTATAGTAATTAAATATGCTGAAAATAATTAAAGTCTAGTATAGACTTTAATTGTACACAAAAAGACTAAAATGCCCTTTATAATTCGTCCCCATTCTGGACAGCTTGTTGGGCCAACTTGTACGACAATAATGGATATCAAGAAGGCAGAATCTGGTCTTGTGATCTTCATAGAAGTTGTAGATCTGCCTCTTATCTTTAATATGCAATTGGAATCAGCTTCATTGGATTCTTATATCGAAAGATATGATCATTCTACCAAACAGTAGCAAAGCTGTCCATTCTTTGTACACTTGTGATACTAAGAGGTTGACTTGGGCAACATTCCTATATGTAATTTAGAGTCCTCTTTGTATCGTAATGTACGTTCCATTTAGTTGGGCAGCCCCAAGGTTGGTACCGTATCATCCCCTCCCTCTTGAAAAGGATTCGTCCTCGAATCATTCCAAGAATCAGCGGTATAATCTGAAAAATGAATAAAAGGGAGCAAGTTAGAAATATGTAAATTAAACATTGCATTGTCCTTACCTATCAAGGAGATTCTCTTGCGGCTGTCCCAAATATATGTTGTCTTGTCCTTCTTAATTGAAATTAATGGAGCAGCAAACTTGTTAAAATCACGAACAAAATGTTTATCAAAGCTTGCTAACTCATATGTTGGACGACATGGAATTGTATTGGTTGTTCTCGGCCATTCCACCATCACATTAACTTTTGCCCGAACAACTTTAATACCTTGAAAACTCACAATGTAACTAAGAAGGTTAATAGAATTAGTGTAAGAAACATAATTTCCAATCTTAGCATACAAAGCTTGTGCTTTTAAATGAGTAAAAACAGCCCTAAGATGTTCAATATGATTATCTCGGTTTTTACTAGCAACAAGTACTTTATCAAAGTAAAGAATCGGATGTCTATACTTAAACATTAAGTTATTAGCATTGAGACTATCCGTATATAATCTAAAAGTCCTTTCTTGCTTTGGTACAATTTTCCCCGGATTAACATAAGGACTTAAAGACATACTTACCTTCTTCTTTTCAAGAATGAAATCACCTTGGGTTGTATTTTGTTGATTTGAACCCAAAGATAGTTTATACCTTTCACGATTTTGAAGGCTAATAAGTAACCTTTTTGGCAACTCCTTAGGGAAGACTTCATGAAACTTCTGAAAAATAGCAAGACTAGATGTAGAAAAAGATGTTAGAGTAAAAGAAAAAGTGTTAGTAAATAGGTTCCTTGCGGTTCCTTGCAAATCTAACAAAACAACAAGTTGTTTTGCATGAATTGTCCTATCTACCTTTCCAAAATTGACAAATGAACATTCTTTCTTCTCTCTTTTTGAATAAGCCTTTTTGCTCACAATACTCTCGGCTTTTTCAGCTTTCTTTACCTCGAATTTTACCTCAGGGATAGGTTCACTCTTTTGTTTAAGCTCACTTTCCTTTCGTTTATTTTCTCTACTCTCGGCCATTTTTTCTTGTATTTCACATACCTTACTTAGTGTCATAGGATGTAAATGATGCTTACTTTGATCTTTTGACACCGTATAGATATTTTTCCTCCCACAATGGGTTGCATACCTATCATATTGGCAAGGTCTTCCCAAGATTATGTGACATGCGGTCATGGGAACCACATCACATAAAACCGTGTCCTGGAAGCTTCCCACACTAAAATTTATCTCAACCTATTTGTCCACCCTAATCTCACCACAATTGTTCAACCATGAAAGTTTATATGGCATAGGATGTGATTTCATAGGTAAATCTAAAGCAGTTACCATATCAAATGAACAAACATTAGTACAACTTCCATTATCAATGATTACTAAACAAAGTTTATCTTTTATTTTGCACATTGTATGAAAGAGATTACTTCTATGTTGATGTACTTCATCCAATGGTTTAGTATGTAGTAAATTCATAGTGACTAAAAGAAATGTACCTTGATTCTCCGGGAGGGCATTGTTACCCTCAGATTCATCCTCAAAAAATGGTTCCTCGGTTTCAAGTTCAATACTTTCGGCTTCAATGTCCCAATTCGCCTCAAAACTTTCGGTTTCTTGAGATTCTTGATTTTCTTGAACATCTTGATCATCTATGGTCACTTCTTGCCGCAAAGTACCTTCACTAAAAGACATTATTTTTGCAAGAAAAGAAACACAAAAATCGTTAGAAGGAAAAAAAAAATATTAAAGATTGGATCTTTTCACAACATCTGGAAATAGTAATCTGTGAATAGTAGTCTGTGAATAGTAATATGTGAATAGTCTGAGAATAATAATCTGTGAATAGTAATCAGTGAATAGTAATCTGTGAATAGTAATCAGATTTTGTATTCTCTCAATATCCCTCAAAATACTTGTCAAGAACTTCCAACTTTGGATGATTGTATGTGTATGGTGATGGAAGGCTGAAAAATATATCAAGAAGTACTTTCTTGACTTAACAAAAAGGCTAGGGAAAAAGTACAAGGGTAATTGTAACAAGAACAAGAAAAAGATGTAACCTTTATGTTTCTTGATTTTCTTTCTTCTTGAAATTGCTTTTTCTTGAAGCCTTTCTTACCTTCTTACCCAAGACTTACCCTTATCTTGGCCACACAGATCAAGAACTTCTATGGTATGAAGATGTTACCTTGATATTTTTACCTTGATGGTGACTAATTCAAGATGAAGAGGGAACAAGAGCCAATTCCTTGTTGAAGGAAGTTTGCTTTTGGATTGTATCCTTGTCTTTTGTGGGATAACTCGGTTGCCAATTTATTTATATCCGAGTGGCTTTTTCTTTGGGTAATGAACCCGTATTGTACTAACCCGGCTGCCAATTTCTTTACTTCCGAGGGCTTTTTCGTTGGGTATAAATTTTTTTTTTTGTTATCTTTCGGCTATTCTCAAGCAAACAAGAATTTTTTTTTCAAGAAAGCAATAAAGGTACACCAAGATAGAGATCAAACTTTTGCTCTGATACCACTTGATGCGAAACCTTCATGGGTTATATCAAGATTCGGCTGAAAACAGATCTTTCTCTATCTCGAATGGTTTCTATGGGAATACACTTAACACAATCCCGGAAAGGCTAAGTATCAATGGAGGTTGAAACACCACAACTAGAGAAACCAACTAGTTGATACAGTAACTTAAAGGAATATGAAATTCAACCGGAAGTTCATAAACAAGTATCAAAGGATTAACCTTAATCAAAATATCAATATATCAAGTCTAAGTAAAAGAGGTGGCCGAAATTCCCTTTAAGTAGAAGGTAATTCGGTTCCAACTCAAACTAGGAAAAGGGAAATAAGAGTCCTTGAAGAATTAGGACTCTTGAATAACAACTTGCTATCAAGTAACTACCTAGACAAGATAATAGGCACATGTTCCTATTATCTTGGCGGCACAAATAAAAGTAACTACCAAAACAATGAAGAGTCCTAGTTGCATTAGGACTCTTATTAACCAACTAACTAACACATGGACAACATGTCCTTTATTATAGCAAATACTTGCTATACACGAAATTATAGTAATTAAATATGCTGAAAATAATTAAAGTCTAGTATAGACTTTAATTGTACACAAAAAGACTAAAATGCCCTTTATAATTCGTCCCCATTCTGGACAGCTTGTTGGGCCAACTTGTACGACAATAATGGATATCAAGAAGGCAGAATCTGGTCTTGTGATCTCATAGAAGTTGTAGATCTGCCTCTTATCTTTAATATGCAATTGGAATCAGCTTCATTGGATTCTTATATCGAAAGATATGATCATTCTACCAAACAGTAGCAAAGCTGTCCATTCTCATTGATGGAATCTTCAATATTTGCATCTCCAAAGTGAATGAATATACAACGGAACCTAATATCAATCTACTAATTAATCCCTTTGTTTCGCGATATCCTAATTAAGCATAAGGAATGGTAGTCGTCACCCTTATTAAGCTTAATTGTATTTATTCTCGATCTCCAGGTAGACTGTTCCAACAAATAGTATCTGATAACCACTTTATCAAATACATTTGAGCACGGCCATGTATTTAGACAGTCTTTCCCTATCGAGGGGCCCATGGATATCTCTCACTAATAAGAGAGGGACAAATTCCTTACAATGCCTCTCACATTCAAGCCATGATAGGACGCTACATCCGATCATCAGTCGTATTTATTACTCGATTAAAAGCAACGTACGACTGAGTCAAAACGTGGCTCCATTCATGCTATACTCAAATGGAGATATAAGGTCTAAGGATTCTAAAATAGTATTGAGGAAGTAATACTTATGACTAAGGACCATGAAGTATTACTTCTCTAACGGATCACATCCAATACAATGTATCCCTATATATTGCATATATGATATGATTTGTATTTATTACACATGATTAGTAAAATGTAATCATCAATCAAACATCATACTAGTTTTATTTCATTGTAAAATAGATTACATAAAACTAGGGACAACTAGAATAGTAATTACATAAGCAAATGAGTTTTACTATCAAATCACGCATTTGATGTTCATAAGCAAAATTAACTATTCATATGAAATGCTCAAATAGATATAAAACGTACAACATATGCTAATGGTCCTAGGGCACTACTAACACATATCACTAGTCATTGTGTACCAATAGATTATACCTCTATGATTTTCAACTAAAGTCTCAAAAGTAGGTCTAACTTCCTTATCATAGAATCTAGAGTTAAATTTCTTATTTGTATAAGTGCAAGATTCACTTTGAAATTGAGAGGGAGAAGGTGGAATTAGATGATCATTATTGGACTCCGTGTCTTCGTCAAAGAAGTTTGTCTTTTTCGCTTTTCCTCTCCTACGATCCAGTATTCGTTTGATGTTTGCTCTCTTCGGAGCGGCTTCAACCGAATCTCTAATTGTTAGATGTTTTTTAAGTGGTATTTTTGTGGGAGGTTTCTTCTTTGAAGAATTGTTCTTAGGTTTTCCTTTGGAAGAATTTTTGGAAAGATTGGGATTTGGACTTTGATCCATGATTGTTAAAATATAATGTTTGCGGCAACCCTCCATGAGTCATGGGCAACAGTGGCCCTTCAAAGGTGATATTCCTATAGTACATTGAAGATTTACCATCACGAATAAGCAACCCCATATTCGTTTCAACAATATCTTTTACCAACATCATTTGTTGCAATGTTGGCGAGCTACCTGTAGTGTTTAAAGCAAGGGACAAATGAACTACTCCATTGCAATATCTATCCCTCATGTAGTGAGTCTATAAAGACGATGTGGTGCGCATTCACCACCACAATTTGCACGCAAAAGCCTTACGATATTCTGCTAGAGATGTTAGCCCCAATCCGTTGCAAAACTAATCCTGACAGATTAATCGCCAACTCATCCAATTGCGACGATGCGTTCCATATGAGTTTCCCCAAACAAAACGATTCAGAAGCCTCTGAATGTCGGCCATAACCTTTTGAAGAGGTTGCGAAACCACTAAAATATACATAGTCATCGATTGAAGTCCGCATGGGATGCTAAAAGTAGATGTTGCACCCATTAGAAGTAAGCGATCAAGACCCCTTGATAATGCCTCTGCCGCAAGGATAAATAAAAGAGCCGAGAGCAAATCACCTTGTTTCACGCCTCTTCCTTCTTTGAAAAAACCAATTGGGTGCCCATTTATTAGTATAGAGAACCAATTGAAACATAGGAAATCCGAACGAGATTTATAAAATGTTGGCTAAACCCAAAACGATGCATCACCGATAAAAGAAAAGAGTGGCAAACTCTGTCAAAAGCTTTCGACATATCCAATTTAATAATAATGTTACCCCCTCTTACGCGCCGATTGATGTTGTGAACCAATTCTTGAGCAGGGAGCATAGTTGTGAATAGCGGCGAATAGCGGCGCTATCGCGGTATCGCGGTGCGTCGCGGAGCTTTACCACGGTGTCGTGGCGCGTCGCGGTCGACAACGAGAAATCCCGCTATAGCGGCACTTAGCAGCGCTATCACGGTTTCGCGGTCGCGGCGCTATCGCGAAAAATCGGGAATCCCGGTGGTTTAATTTTTTTTCCTGTTTTTTTTTTTATTTTTTCTGTTTTTTTCTGGTAATTTGATAATCTATTTTTATTAATTTGTTAATTTGATATATAATGGTGATATAATAATATAGATATGTATTAATTTATATTGATTAATTTATACTTTGTGATATAATGATTAATGTGTTTATAATTGTTATACGTTTGTGATATAATTTTGTGATGTATTGATGAGTTTCTTAATTTTTGTAATTTAATATAATTTAATAGAATATGTAATTGATATTTTGCAATAAACATGGAAGAATTTAACTAAATGTTTACAAGTATTACTAATTTTGTGTCATATATCTATATAAATATGTCATATCAGAAACCGCGAAAAAGTACCGCGTCGGGACACCGCGACACCGCGACACCGCTATAACTTTTGAAGCTTCACCGCGACGGACCGCGAAACGCTATTAACAACTTTGGCAGGGAGGATATAATATGAGATTAATCACCCATGTATGAATCCCGTTTTATTTAGGCTAACAAGCCGAGGCAAAAGTGATGATAGCCTTAGAGCTTCTACTTTGGTGATGATTTTACTTGCAAAGATGCATAAGGCTATGGGACGATAGTCGCTGAAGGTGATTGGGCTAGTTACCTTCGGAATGAGCACAATAAGTGAACTGGTCATGGATTTTGGCAAAGGAAGCCCCGCCCAACAGTCTTGAATCGATTGGATAGCATCACTTTTTATAATATCCCAACATGCTTGGAAAAAAGACTCGTATAGCCATCGGAGCCTGCGCGCTATCCTTATCAATCGAGAATACGACAGCCTTAGCCTCCTCTTCATTCAGCACTTTGATAACGAAATGTCATCTTCAGCGGTAATCAAATTTGGTAACAAATCTAAGATCTCATTATCCACAGCAGTAGTGGTATCCATGGAAAATAGCTCTTTAAAAAACCATTCCCTTCCGCTCTTATATCGTTAGGCGTTAAACGCAAGTTACCCCCCTCGTCCGGCGGTTGGTACAAAGTGCATGAAAATATTTTGTATTTGAGTTACCCTCCGCTAACCATTTTGCTCGCGACCGCTGCCTCTAGAACATCTCCTCCACCAGTAACACAAGGAAATATTCTTCCCGTGTTGAGGTGAGTGCCACGAGCCTCGCTTCATTAGGTTGATCATCATACACCTTTTTTGCGCACCTCAAACTTGTCTCGACTAGCTTCACCTTGCCCATAAAGTTTCCAAAGACATAATTATTCCATTGAGATAAGTGTCCCTTAAGCCGTTTTAATTTACTCATGAGAACATGCAATCCATCTCCTTCGACATCATCTGACCAACTATTCAAAACCACGTCCATGAATCTTGAGTGTTTCAACCACATGGATTGGAATCGAAATGCCGATGTACCTTGATCCATTGTGAGTTTAATGGTGATTCGGAGGGGACATGCTCAACTCAAGATATTGAGAAAAAATCATTCCATTCTGAATTCACTACTACTTTGTCCAATCGTCGTAGCAAATGAGGGATTGCGCTTCGACACCAAGTAAACCCATAAAAGGAACAACCATGAGACCGCGTGTATTTAGTGTATCAAAAAATTCAGAAATAGGTAGCATAGGTGGCACCGACCCGAAACTTTCCGTCTGACTTAGGACCACATCAAATTCTCCTCCCACTTTCATTAAGTTGTCGCATACCACAAGTGGGTTCCGGAAATGAAACAACCTTGCCCGATTTCAATACATTGTTTGTAACTTCAACGATTCCTTTATTTTTTTGTGGTTTAGCTTTGTTCTCAAGGATCTTGATTTGGCCTGTGGGAGATTTATAACGGGTTCCAGTCAATAATCATTCAGTGGCCTCAAGGACAATTTTCCAACAATTGGAACAGTTAGCTGGTAGATTGTCATAGACAATCTTCTGCCAAAACCCTTTACCGGAGCGAGCATGTGAGATCCATACCCTTCTACGAAGTTTCTTCAATAAGTCAATTTTGACACAAACCCTAGCAACGCTGGGTCTCATAACATTGGTTGCTGGTTCATCAAGAACTAGCGGCGTCCTTACCGCTTGAGCCAATGAGAATAAGTTTGATTTATTAAAAAGATGGATAGGTAGACCTTCGAATAATATCCAAACCGGGACGATCGATGGTTCTACAGCCGTAACAAAATCAAATTGCCACTTGAAAACCCGCATTCGTGATCCTCGAAAACCCATACACCTCGTATCCAAAAGCTGTAGTAATCTTCTTCTTGGTCGAAACGAATAATTATATGGCGAAAATCCAGCCATCCCAGCCAAAAGTGCCTCTGATTGAAGTCAATTTAGATCCTTGCGGAGGCTGTCAAGAGGCAGTGCCTTGCGCGAAAGTTTTCCTACTAGGGCTAATTTCCACGGTGTTTCCAGCGTCGCCAGTTTTGCATCATCTATTGTGATCGACGGTTCTCCTTTGAAGGTCCCAAAGGCCTTGATCGGAAGAGATGTCGCAGATGTGGTAGGTGTTACCAAGTCGGTGAAAGAATTTTTGGGCCACGCCGCACCTCCGGGAGGTGGCGCCGTCGTGGGAGCTGTTGTCATTAGGGTTATTATGCATACATAGGAGTCATTTAGGGGTAGAGAGAGTTTTCGTAGCTTTTTAGGTCTCCTGATAAAGAGAAATATTGACCAACTAAAAACCCTTGATTTATGCTAAATCGCGACTGTTCAGTCGAGCGGAGGGCCTATCCGGTCCCCCGCCATCGTCCAATTAAAAAAACTGGATTTCTTTCTGTCCAAATTTCATAGAAACCCTTGATTTATGCTATATCGCGAGTGTTCAGTCGACCGGAGGGCCTATGCGAGGATGGATGTTGGTCGGTCGGGATGCTCTTTTCCTGATAAGCCTTCTGTAGTGGTCGACCGGCAGTCTGTTGAGGTCGACCGGGGTACTGTCACGTGTCATCTTTTGAGGGTCTTAGACGCACCGTGATGCCGAGTGACTTTAGCCCTTGGCCCTAGTTACTCCCGCCTTTTTGAAATAACCGAAAATGGGACAAACGCTCTTCGATGGTAAAATAGTAAATAAACGTAAATAAATGGCACGGGACTGTTAGTAGTGCCCTAGGACCATTAGCATATGTTGTACGTTGTATATCTTTTTTGAGCATTTCATATGAATAGTTAATTTTGCTTATGAACATCAAATGCGTGATTTTATAGTAAAACTCATTTGCTTATGTAATTACTATTCTAGTTGTCCCTAGTTTTATGTTATGCTTATTTACAATGAAATAAAACTAGTATGATGTTTGATTGATGATTACGTTTTACTAATCATGTGTAATGAATACAAATCATATCATAGATGCAATATATAGGGATACATTGTATTGGACGTGATCCGTTATAGAAGTAATACTTCATGGTCCTTAGTCATAAGTATTACTTCCTCAATACTATTTTAGAATCCTTAGACCTTATGTCTCCATTTGATTCTACCATGAATGGAGCCACGTTTTGACTCAGTCGTACGTTGCTTTTAATCGAGTAATCAATACGACTGTTGATCGGATGTAGTGTCCTATCATGGCTTGAATGTGAGAGCCATTGTAAGGAATTTGTCCCCCTCTCATTAGAGAGAGATATCCATGGGCACCTCGATAAGGAAGACTGTCTAAATGCATGGCCGTGCTCAAATGTATTTGATAAATTGGTTATCAAATACTATTTGTTGGAACAGTGTACCTGGAGATCTAGCATAAATACAATTAAACTTTATAATGGCGACGACTACCATGCCTTATGCTTAATTAGGATATAGCGAGACAAAGGGATTAAATAGTGGATTGATATTAGGTTTCACCGTCAATTCATTCACTCCATGAGCTTGGATCATCATTATGTCTGCTTGCCAAAGCAACAAATAAGTGGTTATCTAGGCATGATGAGATGGGAAAATACTGAAAGTCCATGGCCAAAGCAATAGATAAGTGGTTATCTAGGCAAGAGGAGAGGGAAATTTCAAGAAGAAAGAAAAGGAAAAGTCCATGGCTAAGAAGGGCAAAGGCAAAGGCAACAACAAGCCCAAGCCCAAGCCCAAAGCCAAGGCACCAAAGGAAGGGGTTTGCTTCCATTGCAATGAACCAGGTCATTAGAAACGGAACTGCAAGCTCTATTTGGAAGAGAAGAAACAAGGAAAGACCAGTTTGACTGTCTCTCCAGGTATTTATGTTATTGAAATTAACATGTCTGCTCCTACTTCGTGGGTATTAGATACCGGTTGTGGATCTCACATTTGTGCAAATGTGCAGGGGGTTCAAAAAGGAGTAGATCACCGCAAAAGAGAAGTGGACCCGAGAGTAGCGAACGGAGCAAGAGTTGTTCGTTTGTAGCTACGGGACATTTAATTTAGTTTTGCCAAGTGGCCTTATTATAGAACTGAATAATTGTCTTTATGTTCCAACTTTGAGTAGGAATATTATTTCAGTTTCTTGTTTGGATATTGATGGTTTTGAAATTAATATTATGAATAAAATTTGCACCGTTCATAAAGATCGTATCTTTTATGGAGATGCCTCTTTGATGAATGGGCTTTATGTTCTTAACCTCGATGATTCCATTAAAAGGCCCATCTAAGAGGTTTAAATCAAATGACTTAAACCAGACCTACTTTTGGCACTGTCGTCTGGGCCACATAAATGAGAAACGCATATCAAAGCTCCATTCATATGGAATTTTGACATCATTTGACTTAGAGTCTTATGAGACTTGTGATTCTTGCTTGTTAGGCAAAATGACTAAAGCTCCCTTTACTGGACAAAGTGAGAGAGCTTCCGATTTAATGGGCCTCATACATACAGATGTTTGTGGACCAATAAACACAAGTGCTAGAGGAGGGTCCCAGTACTTCATTAAATTCACAGATTATTTCAGTAGATATGGCTACGTCTATCTAATGAAACATAAATCAGAATCTTTTGGAAGATTCAAAGAATTTCAAAATGAAGTACAAAATCAACTTGGTAAAGGTATTAAGATACTTCGATCAGATCGAGGTGGCGAATACCTTAACCAAGAGTTTGACGAACATCTTAGCGGTTGTGGAATTGTTTCGCAATTAACTCCTCCTGGCACACCACAATGGAATGGTGTATCGGAACGGAGGAATCGCACCTTATTAGATATGGTTCGATCTATGATGAGTCAAACAAGTCTTCCAATTTCCTTTTGGGGCTACGCCCTACAAACTGCTTTGCATTTATATTAAATAGAGTTCCTTCTAAAGCGGTTCGTAAAACTCCATATGAGATATGGACGAGGAAACGACCTAGTTTGTCATTTCTCAAAATTTGGGGATGCGAGGCGTATGTAAAACGCTTGTTATCCGATAAACTCGCCCCTAAATCTGACAAGTGTTTGTTTGTGGGATATCCTAAAGAAACTAAAGGGTATTACTTCTATCTTCCATCAGAGAACAAAGTGTTTGTTGCTCGTAATGGTTTATTCCTCGAAAGGGAGTTGATTTCCAAAGAGGATAGTGGGAGTAAGATCCATCTTGAGGAAATTCAAGATCCCCAAACAACATTTGAACCAACTTTGGAAGTTCTAGCAAGCTCACGTGCTGATACTGAGCTTCAATCTTTGACACAAGGCCCAGGAGGTTGATTCGGGTACATCAACAGCTCGAGAGATATGGATTTCGTGGGATCGATGATCATCGAGTTGAACTGATTGATCAAGATGAACCCACTAACAACAAAGAGGCAATTCGTAGTTCTGAGTCAAATAAGTGGCTAGAAGCTATGCAGTCTGAGATGCAATCCATGTACGATAACCAAGTGTGGACTTTGGTTGACCCACCCGAGGGGTGTAAGGTCATTGATAACAAATGGTGTTTCAAAAAGAAAACTGACATGGATGGTAATGTACACACTTTTAAAACTCGACTAGTAGTTAAAGGTTATAGACAAGTTCATGGTATTGACAATGACGAAACCTTTTCTCCTGTCGTTATGATAAAGTCAATTAGGATTTTACTTGCCATAGCCGCATATTATGACTACGAGATATGGCAAATAGATGTTAAGACTGCGTTTCTTAATGGAAACCTTCTCGAGGATGTGTATATGACACAAACTGAGGGGTTTGTTGATCCAACAAATCCTAGCAAAGTGTGTAAGCTTCAAAGGTTCATCTATGGATTGAAGCAAGCATCTCGAAGCTGGAATCGTCGCTTTGATGAACGTATTAAAGAATTCTGTTTCATAAAAAATGAAGACGAGCCTTGTGTTTATAAGAAAGTAACTAATAATGCAGTAGTGTTCCTTGTGCTTTATGTGGATAACATCTTACTGATTGGAAATGACATCCCCACATTACAAAGAGTAAAAGCTTGGTTGGGGAAGTGCTTTTCCATGAATGACTTAGGCAAGGCTACATATATTTTGGGTATAAGAATCTATAGAGATAGATCTAACAAAATGATTGGCCTAAGCCAGAGTGGATACACTGACAAGGTACTGAAATGGTTCAGTTTGCAAGACTCCAAAAAGGGATTCTTGCCCATGTCACATGGCATTAAACTCAGCAGAACTCAAGGACCTTCCACAAGGGAGGACCAAGAGCGCATGAGTAAGATCTCATATGCTTCAGCCATTGGGTCTATTATGTACGCCACGATATGCACTCGCCCAGATGTCTCATTTGCTTTAAGTATGACTAGCAGATATCAATCTGACACTGGAGAGTCACATTAAACTGCAGTCAAGAGCATTCTTAAGTACTTGAGAAGGACTAAAGATATGTTCTTAGTTTACGGAGGTCAGGAAGGAAGTCTGGTTGTAAATGGTTACACAGACGCAAGCTTCCATACCGACGTAGATGATTATAGATCGCAATCTGGTTTTGTGTTTTGTTTGAATGGAGGTGCTGTGAGCTGAAAGAGCTCGAAGAAAGAAACCGTGGCCGACTCAACAACAGAAGCTGAGTATCTAGCTGCCTCTGAAGTAGCTAAAGAAGCTGTTTGGATCAGGAAGTTTGTTGATGAATTAGGTGTTGTCCATAGCATTGTGAACCCAGTGGACCTTTATTGTGATAGTACTGGTGCCATTTCACAAGCTAAGGAACATAGATCTCACCAACGATCCAAACACATTCTCAGGTATTTCCATCTGATTAGAGAAATCATCGATAGAGGAGACGTTAGTATATGCAAAGTTCATGCAGACGACAACATTGCAGATCCATTGACCAAGCCACTCCCACAGCCTAAACATGAGAGTCATACTAGGTCAATGGGATTGAGGATCATGTATGATTGGACCTAGGGCAAGTAGGAGATTGTTAGTAGTGCCCTAGGACCATTAGCACATGTGCGTTTTATTATCTTTTGAGCATGTAATTGAATAGTTAATTTTGCTTTTGATTATCAAATGTGTGATTTGATAGTAAAACTCATTAGCTTATGTAATTACTATTCTAGAAGTCCCTAGTTTTATGTAATGCTTAATTACTATGAAATAAAACTAGTATGATTGTTGATTGATGATCTTGTTTTACTGATCATGTGTAATGGATACAAATCACATCATAGATGCAATATATAGGGATACATTGAATTTGGACGTGATCCGTCAGAGAAGTAATACTTCATGGTCTTAAGTCATAAGTATTACTTCCTCAATACTATTTTAGAATCCTTAGACCTTATGTCTTCATTGATTCTAGTATGAATGGAGCCACGTTTTGACTCAGTCGTACGTTGCTTTTAATCGAGTAATCAATGCGACTGATGATCGGAGGTAGCGTCCTATCATGGCTTGAATGTGAGAGGCATTGTAAGGAATTTGTCCCTCTCTTATTAGAGAGAGATATGCATGGGCCCCTCGATAGGGAAAGACTGTCTAAATGCATGGCCGTGCTCAAATGTATTTGATAAAGTGGTTATCAGATACTATTTGTTGGAACAGTCTACCTAGAGATCGAGCATAAATACAATTAAGCTTAATAAGGGTGACGACTACCGTGCCTTATGCTTAATTAGGATATCGCGAGACAAAAGGATTAAATAGTGGATTGATATTAGATTCCACCGTAAATTCATTCACTTTGGGTAGTCACAATGTCCTGCTAGGGACCGCTTGTGATTTATGAACACATACTACTACTAAGTGTGTTTTCATTGCCACTGTGAGATGAACCTACAAGGTCACACGCATAGACGAGCTAACGAGCTTCATGTCCAGATTCAATGAATCTAGAATGTGTCTAGGTTCATTGTATCTGACATTTATTTTTCTGAGAATAATACAGCGTTATTATTCGAAATATAGATAAGGGGGCATTTTCGGTATTTGGTTAATAGCTGGGATTACGTGGGAGTTATTATCCGGTAAAGACTCCCACTACCAGCAGAAGTCTAGGGGACGTGGGAGTTAAAGACTCACACTGCCGAGAGAAGTTGAGGATGTGAGAGTTGGTTATGGGAACAAACTCTCATACCCTATATAAACCACTCTTGGCCGAAACCCTAGGGTTAGAGATTTTCAGCCAAAATACCAAAACCCACAAGAAATCAGATTTCTTGTTCTGCCTCCTTTTCTCCCTAATTCCAGAAACTCAGAAAAACGGAGAGCTAGCACTCGCTGCCCGTTTCGTCGCGTGGATACCGGTAGGGAGTAATTCCGCAAGGGAGGACTCAAGGTGATCGTTGCATCTGAGCCATAAAGATAGCATCTTCCATTCAAGAATCCGATTCTTGAACTCAAAACGTAAGTCTTTTCTTGTAATTTTTCGATTATTTTTGTATGAGCGGATCCTTCAGGGGAAGACTCATGGGTGTTTGGAACGAGTTTCCGCCCATGAATCCCTTCAACCATTACCATTAATAAACAATGATTTTATAAAAAAAAAATATTTAAAATTTGATAAATATATATATATATATATATATATATATATATATATATATATACACTAAAAGTTCTTTGTGGTTAAAAAGAAAAAATTAATTGTCATTTAGGGCTTTTTTATTAGTTGTCAACAATTTATTCCAATTATACCCTCGACATTTCTTTTATTTACCGCCTCTGCTATCCCTATTTTTTCCTTTCTTTTCTTATGCTATAGAAGTCAGAGAGAGGGGTAATATTGAAACTTTCGGTGAATATGACAAGTTCCTTAATTTTTTAAAATTGTCTAAAGAGTCTTATATTTAGGAATGGAGGGAGTAGTATCTAGAGAAAGAGAGTCTTCATCTTTATACACTCCTTCAATTACTCAAAACAATTAGAGGCTTCTCCTAAAGCAGAGAAAGATTCCTCTCACTTGGACGTCAAACTTGTTCTTTCCATCTAGAAACTTCAAATAGTTCCTGCTGAGATTGAAAATGACAATCAAGAAGCAAGTTACAAGGTACTAGGGGTGCATAGAAACATCATAAAATAAGGAGGCATGTGTTAGTAGTGCCCTAAAACCATTAGCATATGTTGTACGTTTTATATCTTTTTGAGCATGTCTTTGAATAGTTAATTTTTCTTTTGAACATCAAATGCGTGATTTGATAGTAAAACTCATTTGCTTAGGTAATTACTTTTCTAGTTGTCCCTAATTTCATGTAAGGTTCTTTACAATGAAATAAAACTAGTACGATGTTTGATTGATGATTTTGTTTTACTAATCATGTGTAATGAATACAAATCAAATCATAGATGCAATATATTGGGATATATTGTATCGGACGTGATCCGTTAGAGAAGTAATACTTCATGGTCCTTAGTCATAAGTATTACTTCCTCAATACTATTTTGGAATCCTTAGACCTTATGTCTCCATTGATTCTAGCATGAATGGAGCCAAGTTTTGATTCAGTTGGACGTTACTTTTAATCGAGTAATCAATACGACTGATGATCGGATGCTAGTATCATTTCATGGCTTGAATGTGAGAGGCATTGTAAGGAATTTGTCCCTCTCTTATTAGAGAGAGATATCCATGGGCCCCTCAATAAGGAAGACTGTCTAAATGCATTGGCCGTGCTCAAATGTATTTGATAAATTGGTTATCAAATACTATTTGTTGGAACAGTCTACCTAGAGATCTAGCATAAATACAATTAAGCTTTATAATGGTGATGACTACTATGCCTTATGCTTAATTAGGATATCGCGAGACAAAGGGATTAAATAGTGGATTGATATTAGGTTCCACCGTAAATTCATTCACTTTGGGTAGTCACAATGTCCTGCTTGGGACCGCTTGTGATTTATGAACACATACTACTACTAAGTGTGTTTTCATTGCCATTGTGATATGAACCTACTGGGTCACACGCATAGACGAGCTAACGAGCTTCATGTCCAGATTCAATGTATCTAGAATGTGTCTAGGTTCATTGTATTTGACATTTATTTTTCTGAGATTATGTGGGAGTTATTATTTGATAAAGACTCCCACTACTAGCAGAAGTCTAGAGGACGTGGGAGTTGTTCTTGAAACAAACTTTCACTCCCTATATAAACTCTCTTGGCCGAAACCCTTAAGACTAATGCTTCAACCGCAATAAACCAAGAATCCCGAAATCGTATTTCTGAATTCTGCCTCTCCCTTTCTCTATAAATTCCAGAAACTCCGAAAAACAAAAAGCTAGCCATCGCTGTTCGTTTCGTCGCGTGGATACCTATAGGGAGTAATTCCGCAAGGGAGGACTCAAGGTGATCTTTGTTAAGAGCCCAAAGATAGAATCTTTCATTCAAGAATCAGATTCTTGAGCCGTAAAATGTAAGTCTTTTCGTATGCTTTCGATTCGTTTTTGTACGAGCGGACCCTTCAGGGGAGGACTCATGGGTGTTTAGAACGAGTTTCTGCCCATGAATCCCTTCAGTGGTATCAGAGCCTTACTCATACTATTCGAATTCGATTTTGTTAATCACATAATAACATGTATCAAATTCGATATGCCTAAACTGTCATCGGTTGATCATGTTTATTTGTTTCTGTGAATCGTTATGTTATTAATTCGATTAATATTGCATGAACTGCTATAGCATGATTCGGTCTATAATTTAATTCGATTAATTTGCATAAACTGATATCTCATATTTCTGTATATTCGATATTGCATAAACTGTTTATGATTAACCTGTTATTGATTCGATTAATTTGGTTATGCTTCCTGCGTTAATCTGATTAACCAATACATAATTCGAATATGTATTTTAGGCAATTTAGGGTTAAAATCGGGAGAGAAACTCATTCGATGAGCTGATGAAGAATCAGACTTTGTGTATGTACTCGTTTTTATTTCATTATGCTTTATGTGAGTTTTAGCATGGTGAATAGCATGACCTACTATACCCCCTCTTGTTTTACACTTAATTGGGTTGTAATTTTATAATACGACCTGCGAGTCGTTTTTCCAATGATGTAAAATTGTAATTTTTTCTTAGATTAGTTTTACTGCTTTACATTGAAGGCTGAGTATGCCCATGCAATTATGTAACAAGACTGGAGGACGCTGGATCGAAGACTTTATCCGTGAGATGGATATTGACTTAGATTGACCATTGGCTCCCACAAGGCTCGTGGGAGTCATTATAGGATTAGGCCATGCTATCTTACGTTTACTTTTATGCTTTATATATTGCATGAGATGCTTGTATTATTGTCTTATGGGGTTTAACAGCTTATTCAAATGTTTTAACTAAGCCTTAAAATGCCTACCATATTCTAAGCACTCATTGAGCTTGGATAATCATTTTTGTCTGTTTGCCAAAGCAATAGATAAGTGGTTATCTAAGAAAAAGGAGATGGGAAAATAGTGATTTCCATAAGCTTAGACATGGTTCAACTTAGCTAGGCTATCAAAATAGTTTTGGGCCTAGGGCATAAAATGGGAAATAGTCGGGACATATAGATGTCATTCCCATGGATTGATTTTACTTTAATTATGGGGATAAGCCAAAGCTTACTTATAACTATCGTAAAATGATATTTTCCACTATTTATCAAGTGTTGAAATTGTGGAAAGGTTTTTGCTCAAAAACTAATAACTTTGCAAATAATTTAATGTAGATAATGGCAACCAATACATCACACAATTCATTCCGATCCGTCCTTGAGAAGGAAAAACTAAGTGGGACCAATTTCCTTGATTGGGCCCGCAACTTAAGGATTGTCCTTAAGCAGGAAAGAAAGCTATACGTTCTTGATACAGATATTCCTGAATAGCCTGCAAACAACGCCCCAGAGCTGAGAGAGATGCTTGGAAGAAGCACTCCGATGACTCTAACGATGTGACTTGTCTCAGTTTTGTCACAATGAGCATTGATATTCAAAAACAATTTGAAGGGGTTGAGGCTTTCCAGATGATGGGCCAGCTCAAGGAAATGTTCCAAGAGCAAGTCCGTCAAGAAAGATTCCTCACCACTAAGGCGTTGAATAGTTGCTAGATGGCCCCTGGCACCTCTGTAAGTGCACATGTTCTTAAGATGAAGGGCTATCTTGACCAACTTGAGAAACTTGGGGCTCCTGTAGGTCATGACATGGCCACAGATATGATCTTGGGCTCACTCCCACCGGAGTATGACCAGTTTGTCATGAACTTCAACATGCATGGCATGGAGAAGTCCATACATGAGATACCCGGGATGCTCAAGCAGGCTGAACTGAACATTAAGAAGACCCCTGAAGTCTCAATGGTTCAAAAAGGGAATTTCAAGAAGAAAGGAAAGGGAAAGCCCTTGGCCAAGAAGGGAAAAGGAAATAACAAGCCCAAACCCAAGGCCAGGCACCAATGGAAGGAGATTGCTTCCATTGCAATGAACCAGGTCATCGGAAACGGAACTACAAGCTATATTTGGAAGAGAAGAAAAAGGGAAAAGCCAGTTTGACTATCTCTCTAGGTATTTATGTTATTAAAATTAACATGTCTGCTCATACTTCATGGGTATTAGATACCGGTTGTGGATCTCACATTTTTGCAAATGTGCAGGGGTTCAAAAGAAGTAGATCACTAGCAAAAGGAGAAGTGGACCTGAGAGTAGCGAACGGATCAAGAGTTGTTGTTGTAGCTACCGGGACATATAATTTAGTTTTTCCAAGTGGCCTTATTATACAACTAAATAATTGTCTTTATGTTCCAACTTTGAGTAGGAATATTATTTCAGTTTCTTGTTTGGATATTGATGGTTTTGAAATAAATATTATGAATCAAATTTGCACCATTCATAAAGCTCGTATCTTCAATGGAGATGCCTCTTTGATGAATGGGCTTTATATTCTTAACCTCAATGAATCCATTAAAAGGCACATCTATAACATTAATACAAAGAGGTTTAAATCAAATGACTTAAACCAAACCTACTTTTGGCATTGTCGTCTGGGCCACATCAACGAGAAACGCATATCAAAACTCCATAAAGATGGAATTTTGACATCATTTGACTTAGAGTCTTATGAGACATGTGACTCTTGCTTGTTAGGCAAAATGACTAAAACTCTTTTTATTGTACAAAGTGAGAGAATTTCTGATTTGTTGGGCCTCATACATACAGATGTTTGTGGTCTAATGAACACAAGTGCTAGAGAAGGGTTTTAGTACTTCATCACAATCACATATGATTTCAGTAGATATGGCTACGTCTATCTAATGAAACATAAATCAGAATCTTTTGGAAGATTCAAAGAATTTCAAAATGAAGTACAAAATTAACTTGGTAAAAGTGTTAAGATACTTCGATTAGATCGAGGTGGCGAATACCTTAACCAAGAGTTTGACGAACATCTTAGAGGTTGTGGAATTGTTTCACAATTAACTCCTCCTGGCACACCCCAATGGAATGGTGTGTCAGAACGGAGGAATCGCACCTTACTAGATATGGTTCGATCTATGATGAGTCAAACCAGTCTTCCAATTTCCTTTTGGGGCAACTCCCTAGAAACTGCTGCATTTATATTGAATTGAGTTCCTTCTAAAGCGGTTCAGAAGACTCCATACGAGATATGGACTGGAAACGACCAAGTTTGTCATTGCTCAAAATTTGGGCAAGCGAGGCGTATGTAAAACACCTGTTATCTGATAAACTCGCCCCTAAATCTGACAAGTGTTTGATTGTGGGATATCCTAAAGAAACTAAAGGATATTACTTCTATCTTCCATCAGAGAACAAAGTGTTTGTTGCTCGTAATGGTCTATTCCTTGAAAGGGAATTTGTTTCCACAAAGGATAGTGGGAGTAAGATCCATCTTGCGGAAATTCAAGATCCCCAAATAGCATCTGAACCAGCTTTGGAACTTTAAGCAAGCTCACATGCTAATACTGAGCTTCAATGTTTGACACAAGGCCTAAGGAGGTCAAGTCGGGTACATCAACAGCCTGAGAGATATGGATTTCTCATGACTGATGATCATCACGTTAAACTGATTGATCAAGATGAACCTACTACCTACAAAGAGGTAATTCATAGTTCTGAGTCAGATAAGTGGCCAAAAGCTATGAAGTCTGAGATGCAATCCATGTACGATAACCAAGTGTGGACTTTGGTTGACCCACCTGAAGGGTGTAAGGTCATTGATAACAAATGGTGTTTCAAAAAGAAAACCGACATGGATGGTAATGTACACACTTTTAAATCTCGACTAGTAGTTAAAGGTTACAGACAAATTTATGGTATTGACTACGATGAAACCTTTTCTCCTGTCGTTATGATAAAGTCTATTAGAATTTTACTTTCCATAGCCGCATATTATGACTATGAGATAGGGCAAATGTTTGTTAAGACTGCGTTTCTTAATGGAAACCTTCTCGAGGATGTGTATATGACACAACCTGAGGGGTTTGTTGATCGATCAAATACTAGCAAAGTGTGTAAGCTTCAAAGGTCCATTGATGGATTTAAGCAAGCATCTCGAAACTGGAATCGTCGCTTTGATGAAGCAATTAAAGAATTTGGTTTTAAAAAAATGAAGACGAGCCTTGTGTTTATAAGAAAGTAACTAATAACACAATAGTGTTTTCCTTGTGCTTTATGTTGATGACATCTTACTGATTGAAAACGACATTCCCACATTACAAAGCGTAAAGGCTTGGTTAGGGAAGTGTTTTTCCATAAAAGCCTTAGGCGAGGCTACATACATTTTGGGTATAAGAATCTATAGAGATAGATCTAACAAAATGATTGGCCTAAGCCCCAGTGGGTACATTGACAAGGTACTGAAACGGTACAGTTTGCAAGATTTCAAAAAGGGATTCTGGCCCATGTCACATGGCATTAAACTCAGCAGAACTCATGGACATTCCACAAAGGAGGAACTGAAGGGATTTATGGGCGGAAACTCGTTCCAAACACCCATGGATCCTCCCCTGAAGGATCCGCTCATATGAAATCGAATCGAAAAACAGCGAAAAAGACTTACAATTTTCGGCTCAAGAATCCGATTCTTGAATGGAAGATCCTGTTTCTTGGATGCTTTGCTGCCACCAAAGGAATTCCCTTTGCGGAATTACTCCCTACCGGTATCCACGCGACGAAACGGGCAGGGAGTGCTAGCTCTCCGTTTTTCTGAGTTTCTGGAATTAGGGAGAAAGGGAGAAGGCAGAATACAATTTCTGGTTTCGGTTGTCTTTGGTTAATTGCGGCTAAAAACTTAATACTCTAGGGTTTCGGCCAAGAGATCATTATATAAGGTGTGAGAGTTTGTTCCCATAACCAACTCTCACATCCTTAACTCCTCTCGGCAGTGGGAGTCTTTAACTCCCACGTTCCTTAGACTTGTACTGGTAGTGGGAGTCTTTATCGGATAATAACTCCCACATAATCCCAGCTATTAACCAAATACCGAAAATGCCCCTATCTATAATTCGAATAATAACGCTTTATTATTCTCAGAAAAATAAATGTCAGATACAAGGAACCTAGACACATTCTAGATTCATTGAATCTGGACATGAAGCTCGTTAGCTCGTCTATGCGTGTGACCCTGTAGGTTCATCTCACAATGGCAATGAAGACACACTTAGTAGTAGTATGTGTTCATAAATCACAAGCGGTCCCTAGCAGGACATTGTGACTACCCAAAGTGAATGAATTTACGGAGGAACCTAATATCAGTCTACTATTTAATCCCTTTGTCTTGCGATATCCTAATTAAGCATAAGGCATGGTGGTCGTCACCCTTATTAAGCTTAATTGTATTTATGCTCGATCTCCAGGTAGACTGTTTCGACAAATAGAATTTGATAACCACTTTATCAAATACATTTGAGCACGGCCATGCATTTAAACAGTCTTTCCCTATCGAGGGGCCCATGGATCTCTCTCTCTAATAATAGAGAGGGACAAATTCCTTAGAATGTCTCTCACATTCAAGCTATGATAGGACACTACATCCGATCATCGGTCGTATTGATTACTCTGTTACAAGTAACGTCCCGATCGAGTCAAAAGCGTGGCTCCATTCATACTAGAATCAATGAAGACATAAGGTCTAAGGATTCTAAAATAGTATTGAGGAAGTAATACTTATGACTTAAGACCATGAAGTATTACTTCTCTGACGGATCACGTCGATTCAATGTATCCCTATATATTGCATCTATGATGTGATTTGTATCCATTACACATGATCAGTAAAACAAGATCATCAATCAACAATCATACTAGTTTTATTTCATAGTAATTAAGCATTACATAAAACTAGGGACTTCTAGAATAGTAATTACATAAGCTAATGAGTTTTACTATCAAATCACACATTTGATAATCAAAAGCAAAATTAACTATTCAATTACATGCTCAAAAGATAATAAAACGCACAACATGTGCTAATGGTCCTAGGGCACTACTAACAATCTCCTACTTGCCCTAGGTCCAATCATACATGATCCTCAATCTCATTGACCTAGTATGACTCTCATGTTTAGGCTGTGGGAGTGGCTTGGTCAATGGATCTGCAATGTTGTCGTCTGTATAAACTTTGCAAATACTAACGTCTCCTCTGTCGATGATCTCTCTAATCAGATGGAAACGCCTGAGAATGTGTTTGGATTGTTGGTGAGATCTAGGTTCCTTAGCTTGTGAAATGGCACCAGTACTATCACAATAGAAGTCCACTTTGGGTTCACAGTGCTAGGGACAACACCTAATTCATCAACAAACTTCACGATCCAAACGAGCTTCTTTAGTTTGCTTTGAGAAGCTGACTAGATACTCGACTACATGTTGTAGAGTCGGCCCACGGTTTCTTGCTTTGAGCTCTTCCAGCTCACAGCACCTCCATTCAAACAAAACACAAAACCTGATTGCGATCTATAATCGTCTACGTCGGTCTGGAAGCTTGCGTCCAGTGTAACCATTTACAACTAGACTTCACTTCACGACCTCAGTAAACTAAGAACATATCTTTAGTCCTTCTCAAATATTTAAGAATGCTCTTGACTACGGTCAATGTGACTCACGAGAGTCAGATTGATATCTGCTAGTCATACTTAAAGCAAATGAGACATCCAGGGCGAGTACATATCATGGCGTACATAATAGACCCCGATGGCCGAAGCATATGGGATCTTACTCATGCGCTCTTGGTCCTCCCTTGTGGAAGGTCCTTGAGTTACTGCTCGAGTTTAACGTCATGTGACATGGGCAAGAATCCCTTTTTAGAGTCTTGCAAAGCTGAGCAGCTTTGAGTACCTTGTCAATGTATCCACTCAGCTCGGGCCCGATCATTTTGTTAGATCTATCTCTATAGATTCTTCTACCCAAAATGTATGTGGCCTCGCCTAAGTCTTTCATGGAAAAGCACTTCCCTCGACCAAGCTTTTACGCTTTGTAATGTGGGGATGTCATTTCCAATCGGTAAGATGTCGTCCACTTAAAGCACAAGGAACACTCTGCATTATTAGTTACTTTCTTATAAACACAAGGCTCGTCTCCGTTTTTGATGAAATCGAATTCTTTAATACGTTCATCAAGCGGCGATTACGACTTCGAGATGCTTGCTTCAATCCATAAATGGACCTTTGAAGCTTACACACTTTGCTAGGATTTGTTGGATCAACAAACCCCCTCGGGTTGTGTCATATACACATCCTCGAGAAGGTTTCCATTAAGAAACACGGTCTTAACATCCATTTGCCATATCTCATAGTCATAATATGCGGCTATGGCAAGTAAAATCCTAATTGACTTTATCATCACGACGGGGAAAAGGTTTCGTCATAGTCAATACCATGAACTTGTCTATAACCTTTAACTACTAGTCGCGATTTAAAAAGTGTGTACATTACCATCCATGTCGGTCTTCTTTTTATAACACCATTTGTTATCAATGACCTTGCACCCTTCGGGTGGGTCAGCAAAGTCCATACTTGGTTGTCGTACATGGATTGCATCTCGGACTTCATTGCCTCTAGCCACTTATCGACTCGGAACTACGAATTGCCTCTTTGTAGGTAGAGGGTTCATCTTGATCAATCAATTCAACTTTGATGATCATCATTTACGAGAAATCCATATCTCGCGAGTTGTTGATGTGCAGAGCTCGACCTTCTTAGGGCCTTGTGTCAAAGATTGAAGCTCGAGTATCGGCACGTGAGCTTGCTTGAACTTCCCAAGTTGGTTCGGATGTTGTTTGGGGATCTTGAATTTCCTCAAGATGGATCTTACTCCCACTATCCTCTTTGGAAATAAATTCCCTTTCAAGGAATAAACCATTACGAGCAACAAACACTTTGTTCTACGATGGAAGATAGAAGTAATATCCTTTAGTTTCTTTAGGATATCCCACAAACAAACACTTGTCGATTTAGAGGCGAGTTTATCGGGATAACAAGCGTTTTCACGTACGCCTCGCATCCCCAAATTTTGAGAAATGACAAAGCTAGAGTCGTTTCCCAGTCCATATCTCATATGGAGTTTTACGAACCGCTTTAGAAGGAACTCGATTTAATATAAATGCGGCGAGTTTCTAGGCGTAGCCCCAAAAGGAAAGTGGAAGATTTGTTTGACTCATCATAGATCGAACCATATCTAATAAGGTGCGATTCCTCCGTTTTCGACACGCCATTCCATTGTGGTGTGCCGGGGAGGAGTTAATTGTGAAACAATTCCACAACCACTAAGATGTTCGTCAAACTCTTGGTTAAGGTATTCGCCACCTCGATCGATCGAAGTATCTTAATACTTTTACCAAGTTGATTATGTACTTCATTTTGAAATTCTTTGAATCTTCCAAAGATTGATTTATGTTTCATTAGATAGGCGTAGCCATATCTACTGAAATCATACGTGAATGTGATGAAATACTGAAACCCTCCTCTAGCACTAGTGTTTATTGGTCCACAAACATCCGTATGTATGAGGCCCGATAAATCGGAAAGCTCTCTCACTTTGTCCGAGTAAAGGGAGCTTTAGTCATTTTGCCTAACAAGCAAGAATCACAAGTCTCGTAAGACTCTAAGTCAAATGATGTCAAAATTCCATCCGAATGGAGCTTTGATATGCGTTTCTCATTTATGTGGCCCAAAGCAGCGATTGCCAAAAGTAGGTATGGTTTAAGTCATTTGATTTAAACCTCTTAGTATTAATGTTATAGATGGGCCTTTTATTGGAATCATCGAGGTTAAGAACATAAAGCCCATTCATCAAAGAGGCATCTCCATAAAAGATACGATCTTTATGAATGGTGCAAATTTTATTCATAATATTTAATTCAAAACCTTGATATCCAAACAAGAAAGCGAAATAATATTCCTACTCAAAGTTGGAACATAAAGACAATTATTCAGTTCTATAATAAGGCCACTTGGCAAAACTAAATTAAATGTCCCGGTAGCTACAGCAACAACTCTTGCTCCGTTCGCTACTCTCAGGTCCACTTCTCCTTTTGCCAGTGCTCTACTCCTTTTGAACCCCTGCACATTTGCACAAATGTGAGATCCATAACCGGTATCTAATACCCATGAAGTAGGAGCGAGACATGTTAATTTCAATAACATAAATACACGGAGAGGCAGTCAAAGCTGGCTTTTCCCTTTTTCTTCTCTTCCAAATAGAGCTTGCGATTCAGTTTCCAATGACATGGTTCATTGCAATGGAAGCAAACTCCCTCCTTTAGTGCCTTGGCTTTGAGGCTGGGGCTTGGGCTTGTCATTGCCTTTGCCTTTGCCTCTCTTGGACATGGGCTTTCCCTTGCCTTTCTTCTTGAAATTCCCTTTTTGAACCATTAAGACTTGAGGGGTCTTCTTAATGTTCAATTCAGCTACTTGAGCATCCAGTGTATTTCATGTATGGTCTTACTCCATGGCATGCATGTTGAAGTTCATAACAAATTGGTCATACTCCGGTGGGAGTGAGCCCGAGATCATATCTGTGGCCATGTCATGACCTACGGGAGCCCCCGAAGTTTCTCAAGTTGGTCAAAATAGCCGCTTCGTCTTAAGAACATGTGCACTTACGGATGTGTCGGGGGCCATTTTGCAACTATTTAATGCCTTGGTTGTGAGGAATCTTTCATGGCGAGCTTGCTCTTGGAACATTTCCTTGGTGGCCCATCATCTGGAAAGCCTCAACTCCTTCAAACTGTTTTTGAAGGTCGGTGCTCATAGTGACTAACATGAGACAAGTCACATCGTTAGAGTCATCGAAATGCTTCTTCCAAGTATCTCTTTCAGCTCTGAGGGCGTTATTTGCAGTTGTTCGGGAATGTCACGTATCAAGAACGTGAAGCTTTCTTTCTGCTAAGGACAATCCTTAAGTTGCGGGCCCAATCAAGGAAATTGGTCAGCTTAGTTTTTTCCCTTCTCAGGGACGGATCGCGATGAATTGTGTGATGTATTGGTTGCCATTATCTACATTAAGTTAATTGCAAAGTTATTAGTTTTTGAGCAAAAACATTTTTCCACAATTTCAACACTTGATAATTAGTGGGGAAAAACATTTTACAATAGTTGTATGAAAGCTTTGGCTTAACACCCATAATTAAGGTAAAATCATCTAATGGGAATGACATCTATATGTCCCGACTTTTTCCCATTTTATGCCCTGAGCCCAAAACTATTTTGATGGCCTAGCTAAGTTGAACCATGTCTAAAGCTTATGGAAATCACTATTTTCCCATCTCTCTTTGCTTGGATAACCACTTATGCATTGCTTTGGCAGCGAGACAAAGTGATGATCCAAGCTTCGATGAGTGCTTAGAGTATGGTAGGCATTTTAAGACTTAGTTAAAACCATTTGATGTGACGTCTAAAATAAATCCATCCGGACATAAAATAAATATCACACGCAGGATATGAAGCGAAAATGTAAATGTGATATAGCATGGCCTATTCCTATGATGACTCCCACGAGCCTTGTGGGAGTCAAGGGTCAATCTAGGTCAAAATCCATCTCATGGATAATGTCTTCGATCCAGCGGCCTCGGTCTTGTTACATAATGGCTTGGGCATACCCAGCCTTCAATGACTAATCTAAGAAAGCAATTACAATTTTACATCATAAAGAAAAACGACTCGCTGGTCGTATTATAATATTACAACCCAAACATGTAAAACAAGAGGTATAATAAGCCATGCTATTCACCATGCTAATATCACATAAAACATGACATATATAATTCGCGGACATAAATTTAAAATCTTAAGTCTGCGTAACGACGAATCGGGGCGACGCAGACGGCGGTACCGCTATCATGACTATGAGATAGGGCAAATGTTTGTTAAGACTGCGTTTCTTAATGGAACCTTCTCGAGGATGTGTATATGACACAACCTGAGGGGTTTGTTGATCCATCAAATCCTAGCAAAGTGTGTAAGCTTCAACGATCCATTTATGGATTTAAGCAAGCATCTCGAAGCTGGAATCGTCGCTTTGATGAAGCAATTAAAGAATTTGGTTTAAAAAAAAAATGAAGACGAGCCTTCTGTTTAAAAGAAAGTAACTAATAACGCAATAGTGTTTTCCTTGTGCTTTATGTTGATGACATCTTACTGATTGAAAACGACATTCCCACATTACAAAGCGTAAAGGCTTGGTTAGGGAAGTGTTTTTCCATAAAAGCCTTAGGCGAGGCTACATACATTTTGGGTATAAGAATCTATAGAGATTGATCTAACAAAATGATTGGCCTAAGCCCCAATGGATACATTGACAAGGTACTGAAACGGTTCAGTTTCCAAGATTCCAAAAAGGGATTCTTGCCCATGTCACATGGCATTAAACTCAGCAGAACTCATGGACCTTCCACAAAGGAGGAATTGAAGGGATTCATGGGCGGAAACTCGTTCCAAACACCCATGGATCCTCCCCTGAAGGATCCTCTCATATGAAATCGAATCGAAAAACAGCGAAAAAGAATTACAATTTTCGGCTCTAAAATCCGATTCTTGAATGGAAGATCCTGTTTCTTGGATGCTTTGTTGCCACCAAAGGAATTCCCTTTGCGGAATTACTCCCTACCGGTATCCACGCGACGAAACGGGCTGCGAGTGCTAGCTCTCCGTTTTTCTGAGTTTATGGAATTAGGGAGAAAGGGAGAAGGCATAATACAATTTCTGATTTCGGTTGTCTTTGGTTAATAGCGGCAAAAAACTTAATACTCTAGGGTTTCGGCCAAGAGATCATTATATAAGGTATGAGAGCTTGTTCCCATAACCAACTCTCACATCCTTAACTCCTCTCGGCAGTGGGAGTCTTTAACTCCCACGTTCCCTAGACTTGTACTGGTAGTGGGAGTCTTTATCGGATAATAACTCCCACATAATCCCAGCTATTAACCAAATACCGAAAATGCCCTTATCTATAATTCGAATAATAACGCTTTATTATTCTCAGAAAAATAAATGTCAGATACAAGGAACCTAGACACATTCTAGATTCATTGAATCTGGACATGAAGCTTCGTTAGCTCGTCTATGCGTGTGACCACTGTAGGGTTCATCTCACAATGGCAATGAAGACACACTTAGTAGTAGTATGTGTTCATAAATCACAAGCGGTCCCTAGCGAGGACATTGTGACTACCCAAAGTGAATGAATTTACGGTGGAACCTAATATCAATCCACTATTTAATCCCTTTGTCTTGCGATATCCTAATTAAGCATAAGGCATGGTGGTCGTCACCCTTATTAAGCTTAATTGTATTTATGCTCGATCTCCAGGTAGACTGTTTCGACAAATAGAATTTGATAACCACTTTATCAAATACATTTGAGCATCGACCATGCATTTAAACGGTCTTTCCCTATCGAGGGGCCCATGGATCTCTCTCTCAATAATGAGAGGGACAAATTCCTTAGAATGTCTCTCACATTCAAGCTATGATAGGACACTACATCCGATCATCGGTCGTATTGATTACTCTGTTACAAGTAACGTCCCGATTGAGTCAAAAGCGTGGCTCCATTCATACTAGAATCAATGAAGACATAAGGTCTAAGGATTCTAAAATAGTATTGAGGAAGTAATACTTATGACTTAAGACCATGAAGTATTACTTCTCTGACGGATCACGTCCAATTCAATGTATCCCTATATATTGCATCTATGATGTGATTTGTATCCATTACACATGATCAGTAAAACAAGATCATCAATCAACAATCATACTAGTTTTTATTTCATAGTAATTAAGCATTACATAAAACTAGGGACTTCTAGAATAGTAATTACATAAGCTAATGAGTTTTACTATCAAATCACACATTTGATAATCAAAAGCAAAATTAACTATTCAATTACATGCTCAAAAGATAATAAAACGCACAACATGTGCTAATGGTCCTAGGGCACTACTAACAAATTGTATTTATGGTCGATCTCTGGGTAGACTGTTCCAACAAATAGTATTTAATAACCACTTTATCAAATACATTTGAGCACGGCCATGCATTTAGACAGTCTTCCCTATCGAGGGGCCCATGGATATCTCTCTCTAATAAGAGAAGGACAAATTCCTTACAATGCCTCTCACATTCAAGCCATGATAGGACACTACGTTCAATAACGTCCGACTGAGTCAAAACGTGGCTCCATTCATGCTAGAATCAATGGAGACATCAGGTCTAAGGATTCTAAAATAGTATTGAGGAAGTAATACTTATGACTAAGGACCATGAAGTATTACTTCTCTAACGGATCACGTCCAATACAATGTATCCCTATATATTGCATCTATGATATGATTTGTATCCATTATACATGATCAATAAAACATGATCATCAATCATACATCAAACTAGTTTTATTTCATTGTAAAGAACATTACATAAAACTAGGGACAACTAGAATAGTAATTGCATAAGCTAATGAGTTTTACTATCAAATCACATATTTGATGTTCAGAGACATGCTCAAAAGCAATAAAACGTACAACATATGCTAATGGTCCTAGGGCACTACTAACAATCTCCCACTAGCCCTAGGTCCAATCATACATGATCTTCATTCCCATTGACCAAGTATGACTCTCAATGGATCTGGCTTGGTCAATGGATCTGCAATGTTGTCGTCTGTATGAACTTTGCAAATTTTAATGTCTTCTCTTTCAATGATCTCTCTAATCAGATGGAAACGCCTGAGAATGTGTTTGGATCGTTGGTAAGATCTAGGTTCCTTAGCTTTTGAGATGGCACCAGTACTATCACAATAAAGGTCCACTGGGTTCACAATGCTAGGGACGACACCTAATCCATCAATACATTTTCCTGATCCAAACAGCTTCTTTAGCTGCTTCAGAGGCAGCCAGATACTCTGCTTCTGTTGTAGAGTCGACCACAATTTCTTGCTTTGAGCTCTTACAGCTCACAGCACCTCCATTCAAACAAAAAACAAAACCAGATTGCGATCTAAAATCATCTACGTCGGTCTTGGAAGCCTACGTCTGTGTAACCATTTACAACCAGACTTCCCTCCTGACCTCCATAAACTAAGAACATATCTTTAGTCCTTCTCAAGTACTTAAGAATGCTCTTGACTGCAGTCCAATGTGACTCTCTAGGGTCAGATTGATAAATGTTAGTCATACTTAACGCGAATGAGACATCCGGGCGAGTGCATATCATGGCATACATAATAGACCCAATGCCTAACGCATATCGGATCTTACTCATGCGCTCTTGGTCCTCATTTGTGGAAGGTCCTTGAGTTCTGCTGAGTTTAATGCCATGTGACATAGGCAAGAATCCCTTTTTGGAGTCTTGCAAACTGAACCGTTTCAGTACCTTGTCAATGTATCCACTCTGGCTTAGGCCGATCATTTTGTTAGATCTATCTCTATAGATTCGTATACCCAAAATGTATGTAGCCTCGCCTAAGTCTTTCATGGAAAAGCACTTCCCCAACCAAGCTTTTACGATATGTAATGTGGGGATGTCATCCACATAAAGCACAAGGAACACTACTGCATTATTAGTTACTTTCTTATAAACACAAGGCTCGTCTTCATTTTTTATGAAACCGAATTCTGTAATACGTTAATCAAAGCGACGATTCCAGCTTCGAGATGCTTGCTTCAATCTATAAATGGACCTTTGAAGCGTACACACTTTGCTAGGATTTAATGGATCAACAAACCCCTCAGGTTGTGTCATATACACATCCTCGAGAAGGTTTCCATTAAAAAACGCAGTCTTAACATCCATTTGCCATATCTCATAGTCATAATATGCAGCTATGGCAAGTAAAATCCTAATAGACTTTATCATAACGACAAGAGAAAAAGTTTCGTCATAGTCAATACCATGAACTTGTCTATAACCTTTAACTACTAATCGAGATTTAAAAGTGTGTACATTACCATCCATATCGGTTTTCTTTTTGAAACACCATTTGTTATCAATGACCTTACACCCTTCAGGTGGGTCAACCAAAGTCCACACTTGGTTATCGTACATGGATTGCATCTCAGACTTCATAGCTTCTACCCACAAATCTGACTCAGAACTACGAATTGCCTCTTTGTAGGTAGTGGGTTCATCTTGATCAATCAGTTCAATATGATGATCATCAGTCACGAGAAATCCATATCTCTCAGGCTGTTGATGTACCGACTTGACCTCCTTGGGCCTTGTGTCAAAGATTGAAGTTCAGTATCAGCACGTGAGCTTGCTTGAAGTTCCAAAGTTGGTTCAGATATTATTTGGGGATCTTGAATTTCCTCAAGATGGATCTTACTCCCACTATCCTCTTTGGAAATAAATAACCTTTCAAGGAATAAACCATTTCGAGCAACAAACACTTTGTTCTCTGATGGAAGATAGAAGTAATATCCTTTAGTTTCTTTAAAATATCCCACAAACAAATACTTGTCAGATTTAGGGTCGAGTTTATCAGATAATAAGAGTTTTACATACGCCTCGCATCCCCAAATTTTGAGAAAAAACAAACTAGGTCGTTTCTCAGTCCATATCTCATATGGAGTTTTCTGAACCGCTTTAGAAGGAACTCTATTTAATATAAATGCAGTAGTTTCTAGGACGTAGCCCCAAAAGGAAATTGGAAGATTGGTCTGACTCATCATAGATCGAACCATATCTAATAAGGTGCGATTCCTCAGTTCTGACACGCCATTTCATTGTGGTGTGCCAGGAGGAGTTAATTGTGAAACAATTCCACAACCTCTAAGATGTTCGTCAAACTCTTGGTTAAGTTATTCGCCACCGCGATCTGATCGAAGTATCTTAATACTTTTACCAAGTTGATTTTATACTTCATTTTGAAATTCTTTGAATCGTCGAAAAGATTCTGATTTATGTTTAATTAGATAGACGTAGCCATATCTACTGAAATCATCGTGAATGTAATGAAATGCATGGGACCCTCACTCTAGCACTTGTGTTTATTGGTCCACAAACATGCTGTATGTATGAGGCCCGTTAAATCGGAAGCTCTCTCACTTTGTCCGATAAAGGGAGCTTTAGTCATTTTGCCTAACAAGCAAGAATCACATGTTTCATAAGACTCTAAGTCAAATGATGTCAAAATTCCATCTGACCATTTATGTGACCCAAACGACAGTGCCAAAAGTAGGTTTTTGTTTAAGTCATTTGATTTAAACCTCTTAGTACTAATGTTATAGATGGGCCTTTTAATGGATTCATTGAGGTTAAGAATCTAAAGCCCATTCATCAAAGAGGCATCTCCATAGAAGATCCGTTCTTTATGAACGGTGCAAATTTTATTCATATTAATTTCAAAACCATGAATATCTAAACAAGAAACTGAAATAATATTCCTACTCAAAGTTGGAACATAAAGACAATTATTCAGTTCTATAATAAGGCCATATGGCAAAACTAAATTAAATGTCCCAGTAGCTACAGCAACAACTCTTGCTCCGTTTGCTACTCTCAGGTCCACTTCTCCTTTTGCCATTGATCTACTCCTTTTGAACCCCTGCACAGAGGGGATTCATGGGCGGAAACTCGTTCCAAACACCCATGGATCCTCCCCTGAAGGATCCGCTCATATGAAACAATTCGAAAACAGCAAGAAACAGCAAGAAAAACTTACGTTTTGGATTCAAGAAGCTACTTCTTGAATGGAGGTTGACGTTTCTTGGATCGGATGCTACTACCGATTGATCTCCCTTTGCGGAAAGTCCCTCTACCGGTATCCACGCGATGATACGGGCAGCGATTGCTAGCTCTTCGTCTTTTCTGATTTTCGGGAATTAGAGAGAAAAGGAGAGAGGTGAGAATATCGAAATCGATTTCGGTTTTCTTGTTTAATTGCAGTGAAGCATTTACCTTCTAGGTTTCGGCTAAGAGATGTTATATAGAGTGTGAGAGTTTGTTGCTAGAACAACTTCCACCTCTACTCAACTTCTCTCGGCAATGGGAGTCTCGAATCCCACGTTCACTGAGACTTTTCATTTGGTAGTGGGAGTCCTTATCGGATAATAACTCCCACGTAATCCCAGCTATAGGTAAAATACCGAAATTGCCCTCTATCTCTAATTCGAATAATAAACACTTTATTATTTTTCGAGAAAAGTGAATGTCGGATACAATGAACCTAGACACATTCTAGATTCATTGAATGCGGACTATGTAAAGCTTCGTTAGCTACGATCTATGCGTGTGAAAACACACTTAGTAGTAGTGTGAGTTCATAAATCACAAGCGGTCCCTAGCAGGACATTGTGACTACCCAAAGTGAATGAATATACAACGGAACCCAATATCAATCTACTATTTAATCCCTTTGTCTCACGATATCCTAATTAAGCATAAGGTATGGTGGTCGTCACCCTTATTAAGCTTAATTGTATTTATGCTCGATCTCCAGGTAGACTATTTCGACAAATAGCATTTGATAACCACTTTATCAAATACATTTGAGCACAGGCATGCATTTAAACAGTCTTTCCCAATCGAGGGGCCCATGGATATCTCTCTCTAATAATAGAGAGGGACAAATTCCTTACAATGTCTCTCACATTCAAGCTATGATAGGACACTACATCCGATCATCGGTCGTATTGATTACTCTGTTACAAGTAACGTCCAAAGTGAGTCAAAAGCGTGGCTCCATTCATACTAGAATCAATGAAGACATAAGGTCTAAGGATTCTAAAATAGTATTGAGGAAGTAATACTTATGACTTAAGACCATGAAGTATTACTTCTACTGACGGATCACGTCGATACAATGTATCCCCTATATATTGCATCTATGATGTGATTTGAATCCATTACACATGATCGGTAAAACAAGATCATCAATCAACAATCATACTAGTTTTATTTCATAGTAATTAAGCATTACATAAAACTAGGGACTTCTAGAATAGTAATTACATAAGCTAATGAGTTTTACTATCAAATCACACATTTGATGATCAAAAGCAAAATTAACTATTCAATTACATGCTCAAAAGATAATAAAAACGCACAACATGTGCTAATGGTCCTAGGGCACTACTAACAATCTCCCACTTGCCCTAGGTCCCGATCATACATGATCCTCAATCCCATTGACCTAGTATGACTCTCATGTTTGAGGTCGTGGGAGTGGCTTTGTCAATGGATCTAGAATGTTGTCATGCGTATGAACTTTGCAAATACTAACGTGTCTCCCTGTCGATGATCTCTCTAATCGGATGGAAAGCACTTTGAGAATGTGTTTGGATCGTTGGTGAGATCTAGGTTCCTTAGCTTGTGAAATGGCACCGGTACTATCACAATAGAGGTCAGCTGGGGTTCACAATGCTAGGGGCGACACCTAGTTCATCAACAAACTTCACGATCCCAAGCGAGCTTCTTTCAGTTTGCTTCGGAGAGCGGCTAGATACTCGAAACTACATTGTAGAGTCGGCCATGGTTTCTTGCTTTGAGCTCTTCCAGCTCACGAGACGTCCATTCATACAAAACACGAAAAACTAGATTGCGATCGATAATCATCTACGTCGGTCACGGAAGCTTGCGTCCGTGTAACCATTTACTACGAAACTTCACTTCTACGGCCTCAAGTGCTTAAGAATGCTCTTATTGCGGTCGATGTGACTCTCCGAGGGTCAGATTGATATCTGCTAGTCATACTTAAAGCAAATGAGACATCCCAGGGCGAGTGCATATCATGGCGTACATAATAGACCCAATGGCGAAGCATATGGGATCTTACTCATGCGCTCTTGGTCCTCCCTTGTGGAAGGTCCTTGAGTTACTGCTGAGTTTAACGCCATGAGACATGGGCAAGAATCCCCTTTTTGGAGTCTTGCAAAGCCCGAGACCGTTCGATGCACTTGTCAATGTATCCACTCTGGCTCAGGGCCCGATCATTACTGTTAGATCTATCTCTATAGATTCTAATACCCAAAAATGTATGTAGCCTCGCCTAAGTCTTTCATGAAAAGCACTTCCCCAACCAAGCTTTTACGCTTTGTAATGTGGGGATGTCATTTCCAATCGGTAAGATGTCGTCCACATAAAGCACAAGGAACACTACTTTGCATTATTAGTTACTTTCTTATAAACACAAGGCTCGTCTTCGTTTTTGATGAAACCGAATTCTTTAATACGTTCATCAAAGCGGCGATTCCAACCGAGATGCTTGCTTCAATCCATAAATGGACCTTTGAAGCTTACACACTTTGCTAGGATTTGTTGGATCAACAAACCCCTCGGGTTGTGTCATATACACATCCTCGAGAAGGTTTCAGTTAAGAAATGCAGTCTTAACATCCATTTGCCATATCTCGTAGTCATAATATGCGGCTATGCCAAGTAAAATCGTAATTGACTTTATCATCACGGCGAGGGGAAAAGGTTTCGTCATAGTCAGATAACTTTTAACTACTAGTCGCGATTTAAAAAGTGTGTACATTACCATCCATATCGGTCTTCTTTTTTATAACACCATTTGTTATCAATGACCTTGCACCCTCGGGTTGGGTCAGCAAAGTCCATACTTGGTTGTCGTACATGGATTGCATCTCGGACTTCATAGCTTCTAGCCACTTATCGACTCGGAACTACTGAATTGCCTCTTTGTAGGTAGTGGGTTCATCTTGATCAATCGGTTCAACTTTGATGATCATCGATCCTGAAAAATCCATATCTCTCGGGTTGTTGATGTGCAGGCTCGACCTCCTTGGGCCTTGTGTCAAAGATTGACGCTCGAGTATCGGCACGTGAGCTTGCTTGAACTTCTAAAGTTGGTTCGAGATGTTGTTTGGGGATCTTGAATTTCCTCAAGATGGATCTTACTCCCACTATCCTCTTTGGAAATAAATTCCCTTTCAAGGAATAAACCATTACGAGCAACAAACACTTTGTTCTACGATGGAAGATAGAAGTAATATCCTTTAGTTTCTTTTGGATATCCCACAAACAAACACTTGTCGGTTTAGAGGGCGAGTTTATCGGATAACAAGCGTTTTACGTACGCCTCGCATCCCCCAAATTTTGAGAAATGACAAACTAGGTCGTTTCCCGAGTCCATATCTCATATGGAGTTTTACGAACAGCTTTAGAAGGAACTCTATTTAATATAAATACGGCGGTTTCTAGGCGTAGCCCCAAAGGAAAGTGGAAGACTTGTTTGACTCATCATAGATCGAACCATATCTAATAAGGTCGCGATTCCTCCGTTCGACACGCCATTCCATTGTGGTGTGCGGGGAGGAGTTAATTGTGAAACAATTCCACAACCACTAAGATGTTCGTCAAACTCTTGGTTAAGGTATTCGCCACCTCGATCGATCGAAGTATCTTAATACTTTTACCAAGTTGATTTTTGTATTTCATTTTGAAATTCTTTGAATCTTCCAAAGATTCGATTTATGTTTCATTAGATACACGTAGCCATATCTCACTGAAATCATCTGTGAATGTGATGAAATGCTGAAACCCTCCTCTAGCACTAGTGTTTCATTGGTCCCACAAACATCGTATGTATGAGGCCCGATAAATCGGAAGCTCTCTCACTTTGTCCGGTAAAGGGAGCTTTAGTCATTTTGCCCAACAAACAAGATTCACACGTCTCATAAGACTCTAAGTCAAATGATGTTAAAATTCCATCTGTATGGAGCTTTTGATATGCGTTTCTCGTTGATGTGGCCCTGAGCAGCGAGTGCCAAAAGTAGGTCTGGTTTAAGTCATTTGATTTAAACCTTTTAGTATTAATGTTATAGATGGGCCTTTTATTGGAATCATCGAGGTTAAGAACATAAAGCCCGTTCATCAAAGAGGCATCTCCGTAAAAGATACGATCTTTATGAATGGTGCAAATTTTATTCATAATACTTAATTCAAAACCTTCAATATCGAACAAGAAAGCTGAAATAATATTCCTACTCAAAGTTGGAACATACAAACAATTATCTAGTTCTATGATAAGGCCACTTGGTAAAACTAAATTAAATGTCCCCAGTAGCTACGACAACAACTCTTGCTCCGTTGGCTACTACGAGGTCCACTTCTCCTTTTGCCGGTGATCTACTCCTTTTGAACCCACTGCACATTTGCACAAATGTGAGATCCATAACAGTATCTAATACCCATGAAGTAGGAGCTGAGACATGTTAATTTCAATAACATAAATACACGGAGAGGCAGTCAAAGCGGCCTTTCCCTTTTCTTCTCTTCCAAATAGAGTTTGCGAGTTCCGTTTCCAATGACTCGGTTCATTGCAATGGAAACAAACTCCCTCGCTTTGGTGCCTTGGCTTTGGGGTGCAGGGGCTTGGGCTTGTCATTGCCTTTGCCTTTGCCTTTGCCTCTCTTGGCCATGGGCTTTCCACTTGTCTTTCTTCTTGAAATTCCCTTTTTGAACCATTAAGACTTCGGGGATCTTCTTAATGTTCGGTTCGACCTGCTTGAGCATCCCAGTGTATTTCATGTATGGTCTTCTCCATGGCATGCATGTTGAAGTTCATAATGAATTGGTCATACTCGGTGGGAGTGAGCCCAAGATCATATACGTGGCCATGTCATGACTTATGGGAGCCCCCGAGTTTCTCAAGTTGGTCAAAATAGCCCTTCATCTTGGGAACATGTGCACTTACGAGAGGTGCCATGGGGCCATTTGCAACTATTTAACGCCTTAGTTGTGAGGAATCTTTCATGGCGAGCTTGCTCTTGGAACATTTCCTTGAGCTGGCCCATCATTTGGAAAGCCTCAACTCCTTCAAACTATTTTTGAAGGTCGGGGCTCATTGTGACTAACATGAGACAAGTCACATCGTTAGAGTCATCGAAATGCTTCTTCCAAGTATCTCTTTCAGCTCTAGGGCGTTATTTGCTGGTTGTTCGGGAATGTCAGTATCAGAACGTCTGACTTTCTTTCTGCTTAAGGACAATCCTTAAGTTGCGGGCCCAATCAAGGAAATTGGTCCCGCTGCGGTTTTTCCCTTCTCAGGGACGGATCGCAGATGAGTGTGTGATGAATTGGTTGCCATTATCTACATTAAGTTAATTGCAAAGTTATTAGTTTTTGAGCAAAAACATTTTCCACAATTTCAACACTTGATAATAGTGGGGAAAAACATTTTACAATAGTTATAGGAAAGCTTTGGCTTAACACCTATAATTAAAGTAAAATCATCTAATGGGAATGACATCTATATGTCCCGGCTATTTCCCATTTTATGCCCTAGGCCCAAAACTATTTTGATGGCCTAGCTAAGTTGAACCATGTCTAAGCTTATGGAAATCACTATTTTCCCATCTCGCTTTGCTTAGATAACCACTTGTCTGTTGCTTTGGCAAGCAGACAATATGATGATCCAAGCTCTTGGAGTGCTTAGAATATGGTAGGCATTTTAAGACTTAGTTAAAACATTAAGTTTTGAATAGTCCGTTAATCCACATAAGACAATAATATCATACAAGCATCTCACGCAATATATAAAGCATAAAGTGAATGTGATATAGCATGGCCTAATCCTATGATGACTCCCACGAGCCTTGTGGGAGCCAAGGGTCAATCTAAGTCTGTATTCATCTCATGAATATAGTCTTCGATCCAGGGTCCTCCGGTCTTGTTACATAATTGCATGGGCATACCCGACCTTCAATGTAGAGTAGTAAGACTAATGTAGGAAAGCTATTACAATTTTTACATCATAAAGAAAAAGCGACTCGCGAAGTCGTATTATAAAATTAAAATCCAAATATGTAAAACAAGAGGTATAGTAGGCCATGCTATTCACCATGCTAATATCACATAAAACATGACTTAAATAACAGCGAGTATATATACAAAGTCTTAGGTCTGCGTAACGACCGCATACGGCGGTCCCGCTCCCGGGGGTTTTCCGAGCGGCGCCCACGGGAGAAAATCGATTCTACATCGACTCATCGAATGAGTTTTTCCTACCCGAGTTACCCTCAATTGCCTTACTTACATAATCGGATTATGTATTGGTTAGTCGGATTAGCAAGAAGCAGTTTATGCGAAATAACAGAATTTAATCAAATTAATTTCGAGTTCACAGAAACGGTTTATGCAGAATCAATATTCACAGAAACAGTTTATGCCAAATAATCGAATTAAATACACAGAACTGAATCATGCTGAGGCAGTTCGTGCATAATCAAAACCCGAAAATAGTTTATATCATAAAAGTTCATATAACCGTATAAACATGATTAAACCGAGAGCAATTTATGCATGTACTCATAAAAAGATACAATCTTTAAATGCAGTTAAACAGTTTATGCATTTATCATGATCAAAAAAATGATCTTTTCTGTTTTCAAACATACACATACCAAATCGGAATTGATAGTGTTATTGTCTGATAAACAATATCGAATTGAGTCGTATGAGCAAGGCTCGATACCACTGAAGGGATTCATGGGAGGAAACTTCGTTCCAAAAACCCATGGATCCTCCACGGAAAGAGATCCGCTCATATGAAACAATTCGAAAATAGCAAGAAACGACAAGAAAAAACTTACATTTTGGATTCAGAAGCTACTTTGCTTGAATGGAGGTTGGCGTTTCTTGGATCGGATCTGCTACCGATTGATCTCCCGCTTTGCGGAAAGTCCCTCTGCCGGTATCCACGCGCGACGATACGGGCAGCGATTGCTAGCTCTTCGTCTTTTAGGGTTTTCGGGGAATTAGAGAGAAAAGGGAGAGGGTGAGAATATCGAAATCGATTTCGGTTTTCTTGTTTAATTGTGGCTGAAGCATTAACCTTCTAGGTTTCGGCTAAGAGATGTTATATAGAGTGTGAGAGTTTGTTGCTAGAACAACGCCCACCTCTACTCAACTTCTCTGGGCGGTGGGAGTCTCAGAATCCCACGTTCACTGAGACTTTCATTTGGTAGTGGGAGTCCTTATCGGATAATAACTCCCACGTAATCCCAGCTATAGGTAAAATACCCAAAATTGCCCCTATCTCTAATTCGAATAATAAACACTTTATTATTTTCGAGAAAAGTGAATGTCGGATACAATGAACCTAGACACATTCTAGATTCATTGAATCTGGACATGAAAGCTTCGTTAGCTCGATCTATGCGTGTGACCACAGTAGGTTCATATCACAATGGCAATGAAAACACACTTAGTGGTAGTGTGAGTTCATAAATCAAAAAGCGGTCCCTAGCGAGGATATTGTGACTACCCAAAGTGAATGAATATACAACGGAACCCAATATCAATCTACTATTTAATCCGCTTTGTCTCGCGATATCCTAATTAAGCATAAGGTATGGTGGTGCGTCACCCTTATTAAGCTTAATTGTATTTATGCTCGATCTCCCGGGTAGATTGTTTCGACAAATAGCATTTGATAACCACTTTATCAAATACATTTGAGCACGGCCATGCATTTAAACGAGTCTTTCCCTATCGAGGGGCCCGTGGATATCTCTCTCTAATAATAGAGAGGGACAAATTCCTTACAATGTCTCTCACATTCAAGCTATGATAGGACACTACATTCGATCATCGGTCGTATTGATTACTCTGTTACAAGTAACGTCAGTCGAGTCAAAGCGTGGCTCCATTCATACTAGAATCAATGAAGACATAAGGTCTAAGGATTCTAAAATAGTATTGAGGAAGTAATACTTATGACTTAAGACCATGAAGTATTACTTCTCTGACGGATCACGTCCAATACAATGTATCCCTATATATTGCATCTATGATGTGATTTGTATCCATTACACAAGATCATCAATCAACAATCATACTAGTTTTATTTCATAGTAATTAAGCATTACATAAAACTAGGGACTTCTAGAATAGTAATTACATAAGCTAATGAGTTTTACTATCAAATCACACATTTGATGATCAAAAGCAAAATTAACTATTCAATTACATGCTCAAAAGATAATAAAACGCACAACATGTGCTAATGGTCCTATGGCACTACTAACATGCACATTTGGACAAATGTGAGATCCACAACCGGTATCTAATACCCATGTAGTAGGAGCAAGACATGTTAATTTCAACAACATAAATACCTGGAGAGACAGTCAAACTGGCTTTCCCCTTTTTCTTCTCTTCCAAATAGAACTTGCACTTCCGTTTCCAATGACCTGGTTCATTGCAATGGAAGCAAACTCCCACCTTTGGTGCCTTGGCCTTGGGGTTGTACTTGTTTTCGCCTTTTCCCTTCTTGGCCATGGGCTTACCATTTCCTTTCTTCTTGAAATTCCCTTTTTGAACCATTAAGACTTCAGGGGTCTTCTTAATGTTCAGTTCAGCCTGTTTGAGCATCCCGTGTATCTCATGTATGGTCTTCTCCATGGCCTGCAGTTCAGACCGAATTATGCTATGGCAGTTCATGCGGTATTAATCGAATTAATAACATACATAACAGTTTATGCATATCAGATTCACATAAACTTATAAAAATAGTCAAAGAAACAATCTTTTATGTTTTTCACACACACACATACCAAATCGAATTTGATACGTGTTACGATGTGATTAACAATATCAAGGCTCTGATACCAATGAAGTGATTCATGGGCAGAAACTCGTTCTAAACACCCATGAGTCCTCCCATGAAGGATCAGCTCATACAAAAACGAATCGAAAAGACTTACGTTTTCGGCTTAAAGGTTGTATCTTTTGGCTCTTAGCAGCAACCACCTTGAGTCCTCCCTTGCGGAATTACTCCCTACCGGTATCCACGCGACGAAACGGGCAGCGAGTGCTAGCTCTTCGTTCTTCTGAGTTTTGGATTCTAGAGAGAAAATGAGGCTCCCAGACCAGAAATCTAATTTCGGTTTTTGGGTATTTTGCGGCTGATTTGATTGACTCCTAGGGTTTCTGCCAAGAGAGGTTTATATTGGGTGTGAGAAGTTGTTTCAAAAAACAACTCCCATGTACTTACCACCTCTCTCGGCAGTGGGAGTCTTTAACTCCCACGACCCCTAGACTTCTACTGGTAGTGGGAGTCTTTATCGGATAATAATTTCCACGTAATGCCAACACGAACCAAATACCTAAAATACCCCTCCTTAATCTCTAATTTGAAAAATAACGCTTTATTATTCTCAGAAGAATAAATGTCAGATACAATGAACCTAGACACATTCTAGATTCATTGAATCTGGACATGAAGCTCGTTATCTCGTCTATGCGTGTGACCCTGTAGGTTCATATCACAATGGCAATGAAAACATACTTAGTAGTAGTATGTGTTCATAAATCACAAGCGGTCCCTAGCAGGACATTGTGACTATCCAAAGTGAATGAATTTACGGTGGAACCTAATATCAATCCACTATTTAATCCCTTTGTCTCGCGATATCCTAATTAAGCATACGACATGGTAGTCGTCACCCTTATTAAGCTTAATTGTATTTATGCTCGATCTCTGTGTAGACTGTTCCAACAAATAGTATTTAATAACCACTGCTCATCTCTTGCATGATCATCAACAAATACATACTGGAATAGCAATCTTGTTACAATATGGTCCTTTTTTCTTAAAACAAAATACTTGTGCCTTTTATTCAAATAAAGGAAAGAACATAGAGGGGCATAAAACCTAACCTCAAGGATGATAGAGATAAATTCTCTTCAAATAAGTAAAGTATTGTTAAAAATAGCGATATTATTGACCCAAAGTTCGCTAGCAAATCTAACAAATGGTCTTCATTAGAAACCAATATAATTTCTAGTTGTAGTAACTCCTCCATCCACAACAAGATTGTGACCACTTACATATCTTGATTCATCACTAGCTAGGTAAAGCGCAGCCTCAGCAATATCCGAAGGTTTTAAGGTTACATTCTTTAAATTCCCTAAACTCCTGACAAACTCTTCAATTTCTTCCACTTCTTGTTCACAAGGTAACCCATTGTTTTCTCCTTTGTCCTCGTTGTCCTCCGGTTTCCTCCTACTCATCATTGACGTCGCCACCCCAAACGGAGAAATGCAATTAACTCTAATCCCATACTTCCCGAGCTCGCAAGCCGTGTTGTTCGTAAGTCCAACAATTGCATGTTTGGAAGCAGTGTAAGCATGTGGAGCCGTGCCTCCCATAACACCTGCAACACTACTGGTGGAAATTATGCAACCAGTTCTTTTAGGAATCATCACACGTGCTGCATGTTTCATTCCCAAAGCTACCCCTCTAGCATTGACTGTCATCAATATATCGAATTCGTCTGCATCGAAATCAACAATGCTGATGTGTTTCGATTGTCTTCCGAGAAATCCGGCATTGTTGAAAATTATGTCTAGCTTTCCATATCGAGAAAACTGTCGAGTCAATTACGTTCTTTACGTCTTCTTCAGAGCTGACATCGCAACGGATATAGGTAACTTGAAGGTGACAATTTGTTTGCTAGGGCAAGTCCCAGGACGTGGTCGACGTCTGCAATGACTACTTTAGCCCCGTGCCAAGCAAAAAGTCGCACAGTTGCCTCCCCAATACCCTTGGCTCCGCCTGTGATAATTGCTATTTTTCCTTCCAATCTGGGAATTATAGAAGAAAGAATAAATTAAAAAATTTCAAGGACTCAAGATTGAAAGCAAATGAATAAAAAATGAGACATCAAAAGACAAGTTGTCTCTGCTGTTAGACTTGCACTTTTTAAGCATGAAAAATAAACATATAAAGTGTACATTCAAATTCTTGGTGCCTAATGAACAAGTTTAATTTGGGAGAGTAAATATTCAACTTAACAAATTTAAAAGGGACTACAATTTTGTCTTCTGGGACAAAAATCTATGAAAGAGCTTTACAAAATAACACATAGGTAGACTTTTCAAAAACAAAAAAAAATTAATATTTCCCGTATAAGATCGAATGTCGAATGAATATGAAACTGAACATTCAAATTGAAACGAAAGAGCACAAATAAACGAGATCTAAAAACTGTTTTGAATTGGTGTTTCAAAATCAGTTTAGAAGAAGTAGGAAAAAGATGGGAGTTTATATAGAGTGTGATTAGTTACTTTTTGGCAGAAAGGGTATAAGTGGGATCCTTTCCCAAGGGTGGACTAGTTGGGAAGGATTTCTCAGAATTCATCTCAGACATCACTTGGGCAAGTATGGCCTTTACTACGAGAGAGAAAGAGAGATTTGTGAGCAAGGAATGTTGTGTTGTGTGGAAATATTTATAGGCAAAGTGTGTGTGGTCATACTGGGGAAGGGGGGAATTGATCATGTGAATTGACTGGCTGGTTGGGCACTTGTCCGTCTTCTGGTAAAGGATCATGTGATTTTTGTCTGTGACGGAAAGAGACCAATTCTTCGAAATTTTCTTTATTCTTTATTTAAAAGTTTATGTTATGTTTTGTGATAATAAATATCTTCTTTCGAAGAAGAAAAAGAAAAACAAATCAAATTATTCATTAGAGTTTTATGTAACCATTACATTGGTTATTATTTCAAATTCACGTTTGTTTAACTAGTAATAGTTATCGTGGGATGCACATGTGTGGGACATGTTGGTGAGATTTTAATTTAGTATATTTTGCTGGTTTTTTTTCTATATATAGGTGTTAATTATATTTTATATGTATTATTTTAGATATTTTATTACAAATAAAGAAAGGGAGAGACATAAATTTAATTTATCTCTATACCTAGTGATGGAGTTTAGAACCTGAACTCCGATTACCTGCAAAAGAGGGAAAATGAGAGGCTTACTTCTCTAACCTGCTCCAATGCTTAAGTCATTAATTGAATCAAAAGTAATAAAAGCTTAAGTCATTAGTTGAAATCATGGCTGAATCGTTATATTCAACTCCTGAACGCTCTAGGCCAACTAGGGTTTTTTTTTGTCAACAATAAAAACAAATTACATAAGGTTGCAAATAAAGAATGAAGTAAATTTCGTAGAATTGATCGATATGTTATATAATCTCATTACCTCCCTGAATGATACTACACACCTTTCTTTTTTCTTTTTATTTAGTATTATATCTCGTTCGGTTACAGTTGCTGAAAAAATCACATGATCGTGTACTGGACGGATAAATGCCCAAACTAGCCAGTCACTGATCTTTTCAAGGAGTTTATATAGGACATCTTTTCTTCTTTTGTTTTAGCATCTTTTCAAAGTTCCGTAGACCACAAATTTATCAATCATTTCATTAAACAATTCACTTAACAAAAACAAAATGTGAGGTTTAGTAAATTGTTTGCGATACTGATAGATGTGTCAATTTGTCTCTCTTAACCTGCCAAACTCAAGTTCACCCTAACCTTAGAACAACGGATAATTAGGATGTGGACATGTACTAATAATTTTAATCATTTTCTCTATGTTCACACCTCCCTTTAATGAGAGGAAGTTTGGACTCGAATTATTACATTAACATCCTCTCTTATACCGATCATCTTCAATCTATTTGTCTAATATACTTCTATGGTTTTAACAAATGTTCTAAAAAAATTTAATCTAAACAAATATATAAAGTAAAAGAAATTGATGAACCGTTAGAAGAAGAGTGTAACATGTGGCAAAAAATTAAAAAGTGTGATAATTATCAAAATCATATTTATGTATTAGACAAATGAAGAGGATTCTATAATGCCTGTGCATCATCAAATTTTCCTATAACAAAGAACGAATTTAGTTTGAGTTGGCTTATAAAATAAATAGCACACTACATCGTATAAAAAAGTTTGAAGCCGAATTTGGACTTTGTTCAATCCATTTATTTATTTTTAATGTAGCTGATATTGCACATGTAGTAATGACATTTGGATGTTTTTATTTTCTTTTGCGAGTGTGTTTACTAATGAAAAATATAAATTGTGGCAATTACATATTTTCTTCATTCTTGGATTGTACGTCCCCTTTCTTGGCCCAAAAACATTCTTGGCTGAATCTCACATCCCCGTATGGAGATCGTGATGGTTGGGAGTAAATAAGACCTAACAAAAAGCCGTGGAACAAATTCTGATGGCCAGGAGTTGTGTTTTTCCGTTTTAGCCAACAATATTCTTGGTCTTTTTTGAGATCCTAATTGCATTTGTTGGCTGGTTTGTAACCCTTTATGTTCGGTTGATTCCTTTTTAACACATATATTGAACCTTTGCTGGATCGTTCTATTTACCTCCTGAACATTATAGGACAACTGGGTTTTTTTTGTCAACATTAAGAAAAACATTACATAAGGTTGTAAACAAAGAATGAAGTAAATTCCGTAGAATAGGTCCATATGTTATATCATCTCATTAACTCCCTGAATGATATTGCACGCCTTTCTTTTTTATTTTTTATTTAGTATCATATCTCGTTCGGTCACAGTAGCTGAAAACTTCACATGATCATGTACTAGCGAATAAATGCCCAAATTAGCCAGTCACTAAACTTTTCAAGGAGTTTCTATAGAACATCTTTTCTTCTTTTGGTTTAGCATCTTTTCAAAGTTCCGTAGGCATCATGACTTCTTTCAAGAAAAAACTTAATAATGACCACAAATTTATCAATCATTTGGTAAAACAATTCACCTAACAAAAACAAAATGTAAGGTTTAGGAATATGTTTGCGATACTGATAGAGGTGTCAATTTGTTTCTATTGACTTACCAAACTGAAGCTCGTCCTAACCTTAGATCTAGGATGTGGACATGTACTAATAACTTTAGTCCTTTTTCTCTTCGTTCACAGTTCTCTTTAATCAGCGGAACTTGGGGATATAATTATATAATTATTATAGTGTTCAAATAAGACAACATGTTCATTTTCAAAAGAAATGTTTTATTCTCTTGATAAAGCTTTATATACGATAATTAAATAAATATTTATTTATTTTGTTACTTTTTTCATTTACTTTAATGCCAAATAAATTTGTTTTTATATTATGTTTGACTTTTTTTATTAATTGTATTTCAATATTGAAATGTATGCTTGATGCGCTTCAGTGTACAAAGAGGGGCGGAGCCAAGATTTTGTTAGTATAGGGGCAAATTGTTTACTGATTAATTTTTAGATACAATATATAAAAGGAAATCCCCCAAAAAAAATTAAATTTTCAATATAAAAAATCGGCATTTTCTCAAAATGTTGGGGTTTGTTGCCCCCATCCTCCTGAATCGACGATTATGTACAAATATGATTTTTTGTCCATGTGAAACTTTATATATTGTACAATTAATTTATTTTTTCGCCAACATATGTTAAATGACATTTATGTTATATTTTATTGAATCACATTCCTTTCAAACATTAAATAATAGTTTTCCCAAACACAGAAATGAATCGTCATTCCATTCTGGCTTTGTTTTCTAGTCAATTGAATGGAAAGAGAATTTTAAAATTATTTCAGGTAAAAAGTCATTATGGATGGAAAGAGATTTAATTCAATTTCAATCCAATGTACCAAACCTCCCACAAGGACTTGTTGGCTGAAACAAGCCATATTAATCTACATTGAAAAAAGCTCAAGAATTTCATGCTTACAAGAATCCTTGAAAACTTAGCTTGATAAAAATAAATAAATATGGATATTTAAAAATGAAAAAAAAATCAATTCGCTTCGTTTATACTGTAAAAGTCAAGTGAATCTTTTTTTCTAAACTCTCTAAAACTAAAGTATTAATTTGTAGAAATTTTAATTTGTAATAAAATAAAAAAGTAAAAAATATTAATCTAAAGTCACATAAGAGAATTAACAACAATAAAGACTCCCACATAAAAAAATAGTTATTATTTTTAAAACATGACAAATGACAAGACTATAAAAGAAAATTAATGTGTATAAAATTTATACTCCCTTCGATTCAAAATAGAAACTTTTCTAAGATTTATTTTTTGTTGAAAGATATAGGTCTTTTACAAGAATTGTGCATTTATAGGCTAATTTACCCTTACATTATTTTCTCCATATATTCATTTTTGTCAAAATGTGTAGTTTTCATGCAACTCTTCATTAATTTATTTGTTCTTTTGGAGTATTAATTAGGGGTCACTACAAGAGTGAAGACATTCAGTGACAACTATTTTGTGACCATATACCATTTTGCCACAAATAAAAGATTTATTGTGACAAAATATTCTGTTGTCACTAGTATAAGTACTAATTGTGACAATTTACATGTTTGTCACGGTTGTAGTGTTAATGATGGTGATTTTTTCATAAGTAAGTTGTCACTATTAATATATTAATAGTGCCGTAATTTCTTTTATCACTGAAGTTTTGTAACTAATAGCATATGTGCTCTGGCACCAATTGTTTTTTCGGGGATAAAACTTAGTTGTGACAATAATTATTTTTCTCACTAGTATTCCATGTTATTGTGACAAAAAGTGTTTTCTCACTCTACTTATGCCTTTTTGTGATGAAAATTTGTGACACTAAAGTTCATACAGTTAGTGTTAGCTGAATGTGGTCACAAATAAGAGGTTTATTGTGACAAAACATGGATGGGCACCATTGTTTGTACTAGTGGTGACGACTTATTTGTTTGTTGTTACTACCGAAAATTGTCACGATGAGTCTTTTCCACAGTTAATTTGTCATTATTAATGTATTACTAGTTGTCCTATTAATAATGTCTTCATCATAATCAAATTCATTTTTTTCCTTCAATACTCATTTTATTAGAAGTAAACGGATTTCCTACAACGATTATTACATCAAAATCAGATATATGTTCAGGCACAAAATCATTATTATCATTTGTACACTATTAAAAAAATACTTTTTAAGAAGAAACTTTTCGTGACAAAGATAATTCGTCACGAAAGGTCTTTCTTTCCTGACGAAAACGACTTTGTCACGAAAATCTAGATTCGTCACAAAAAAGTATTTCATCTTCACGAAATGTCGACCAATTGTGACGGAAGACAAATTTTCATCACGATAGGTATGACTTTTGATTAGGAAAATGTTTTTGTCACGAAAAGTTTTGTCCTAAAAAGTATTTTTTTCTTTTCTTTTATAATATATAGTTTGTATATGATGTAGCTATAGTGTTATTCTCCTCTCACGTTCAATATATATATTTTTTTAAATAAAAAAGGGAATGTGGCATTGCGACGGAAATTGAGTGAAAGTATAAATAATTTTTATTTTTTGTAAAAAATAAAAGAATGAGTAGAAATATATGCATGTATATATGCTTCTAAAAACTGGCTCCTAAATTATTTTCTCTAAAATAGTCTCCTATTCGCTATTCAAAAAAAAAAAACTTCATCGTCGTCAAGGGCTTGAGGCTTGCCATGGCTGTCGGCCAACCGGCTACTGGAGCCGCCAACACTCCTACATTTTGACCTAGGAAATCGTTTGCTGATTTCCTCTCTCAGCCGGCCGCCATTTTCCAATCGTTGCCGATCACCCCTTGGATACGTTCAAGGGAGAACCGAATCTCACCATCTCTACTGATAAACATGAGGCCCTCATATCGCCATGGAGATTTGCTTTGGTTGGTAAATTCCATAAACATGTCCCGAATATGGAATCACTGCGAAAGGCTTTCACAAAGTCTGTTTTAAGGGCAGTTTTTAGATTGGATGGATGGATCCAAGTCATGTTTTGACCCGGTTTGATTTGGAGAAAGATTATTGCAGGCTATGGAGGCCAAGATGTTGGGTATTCTGCGGATTGACTATGCGTGTTTTTAAATGGACCTATGATTTTAATTTGTTTGAAGAACCATTGATCGTTCCTGTTTGGATTGGTTTTGAGGGGCTACCAATTAATCTTTACAATAAGTCAAAATTATTCTCTTTGGCACAGGCGGTAGGGCAGCCTTTAACATTGGGTGCGCCGACGGCTAATGCTACCAGACCCAATGTTGCTAAGGTATGTGTTGAATTGGATCTGCTTGGAAAATTGCATAATAGAATACGGATTACTCATGCAAAAACTGTTAAAGGATTTTGGCAACCTATCACTTATGATGAACTGCCTGAGTACTGCACAAGATGTATGAAGATTGGTCAAGGGAACACCAATTGTCACGGTAATATAAAACCCATGCCGGTGACGGCGGCAATTGAAAAGCCGAAACAGAAAAAACAAACTATGGTGGTGGGTGACTTGCGAGACACGATTCTGAAATCAAATAGGTTGGCCGCACCACTAGAGAAATTGAAAGAGGTCTGGCGACGGCTCAAAAGTCGCGGGATGAGGCAGGGATGTCCCAGACGGTGCCCATTGTTCTATCAGAGACAGATGGGGATCCGATCATCCAAGATTTAGTAGAGGTTATCGCTAACCCGAATCAACTGGGGGTTACAGATGAAGCTCATGATTCGGGTGATAACGTAAATGGGGATACTGCACAACCGGTTGAGGGGAAGAGAAAGATTTTGGATTCTCAAGATGACATCAATATTGGCCGCTCAGTAGTCTCCCCGGCACCAATCACGAGAAATATTGTATCCGAGAGTAAGGGACCGGGCCCACAAATTCCCCAACAAGAGTTCACACAATCAATGCAAAATTTCGCATAATGTAATTTGGAAGTACATGCGCCGCCGGCTGATGTCTCGGCACAGTCCGATGTACAGGCTCCTCCGGTTCAGTACGAGCAATCTGGTGCAGACAGAATGAAATCGAGTCAAGGAACAGAGGAATAAAACTTGGTGTTAGAGGAATAACCGGGTCACACATAAATGCGCAGCGGAATAAAACTTGACCCGCCTCTACCAGGATCTTCCACGAGTAAGAACCTACGACTATGGGATAGTGTTTTACCTTATATTGATGCTAGAATGGCTGAAACGCTTTCAGCGGTATGTTGTCACGAACGGAACACCACAATGCAGGCTCCGTCTCTCCCAGTATCCACTCGATCTTCCGGGGATGGTCTTCTACTGCTTGGTGCTAGCCAACGCCTTGTAGAAGCTTTGAAGACACTCTTCAATGGAGTATGTATTTCAGACCTTATCAGAAGAATAAGATACATGATTTCTAACTTCTTTCCTATTAGCAAAAAGCTAGAAAACAAGTCTAGAAATCTATCTTTTCTTTTCTCTCTAAAAATCACTTTTTTCTCTTCTCTCTAAGCTTCAAAAGCTGGAGAAAAACTGATTAGAATGAATGGGAAAAATCAGTATTTTTCCCTTAGTCTATCAAGAGAGAGTGGGGAGAGATAAAGGGGAAAGTGGGAGATCATGGAGGAAACCACTCCTCCACTTTCTCCACTCCTTTAACCTCTAGATAAGAGACATATGAGCTGAAAATATGTGTCCAATTTTCCAGCCATAAGGTCGGTCCAAAACGGGTCGGTCGGCCCAACCCGATTAAGGGCCCAATCCAATCCCGGCCCGGCCCAATCGAATTGGCGCACCTTAGATTAAATGTACTCCAACAATTGGTACGTTACAACGCTCTCCTAGACTGGCCCAAAAGGGCGCTTCTCTTACTCAATAGTCTTGGACTACTCATACTTGATTTTTCAAATATTTTCTGATGAATTGGTTGTTATGGAACATGCAGGGTATTGCGAATGATAGAACTATTGCTAACATTCGGCGATTGAAATTGGAACACCACTTAATTTTTTTGATATTGCTTCAGCCTATGGTAGGATTGGATGATATTAATTTCTATGCACGTTGTTTGGTATTTGATTTCTACTATGGAAACTATACACGTAAAATATGGTTGATGTGGGATGGTTATTTTGATATAGATGTAATTGGGGATATGGAACAGTTGGTTCATGTCAAAATTAATGATTTCACAAGAGCGTCTGTTTATTGTTCTTTGTATATGCTAAGTGCTCCTATGTGCAGAGACGTGTTTTGTGGAATGATCTACGGTCCTTTCAGATGCAACACATCCACCCATGGTTGTTGGGGGCTAATTTCAATCTAGTTCTCCATCAATCAGAAAGTCAGGGATCGGTTCTGCCATGCTACCTATAAGTGAGTTTGCAGACACATTAAGTGATTGTGGACTATTGGAAATGCCTTTTTTGGGGAGTCTGTATACTTGGTGTCGGGGAGGACTACGGCCCCTTCATCGACGTTTGGACATAGTTTTGGTGAACACATCGTGGAATCTAATGTTTCAACATTCCCAGGTATCCCATTTTCCCCGCACTATGTCTGACCATTGCCCTCTTTATATTACTTTTAGTTAAACAACCCTGGAAGAGGCTCGACTTTTCATTTCCAAGAAATGTGGGTAAGGCATGGCGTTTTTATGGATGTGGTTCGCTCTTCTTGGAGGGAGGAAATTACAAATTCTGGTATGTATAAATTACAAAAAAAAATTTTAGAGACTGAAAACTGTGTTGAGCATATGGAATCGGGATGTTTTTGAGGATGTTAATCAAAATATTAAAAAGGTAAAGGAGAGCATGGAGAACCGTGAGATAGAGTACGATGCGGATCCTAATGCAACTAACCTGGCGGCTTTGACTGAGGCCAAACAACAATATCTCACTTTTCTTGAGCGCATGAAAAGGTTTTTAGGCGCCAAAAGTCCCGCGTAAAGTGGGCCAGGGATGGTGATGATAACACTAGTTATTTTCCATCTTATTGCAGGAATAAACAAAAGAGGATGCAAATAGCTCAGATCCTGTCGCCCAATCGCGATTCACTTTCGGATACAACAGCTATTGGGGCGGCATGAGCTGCCTTCTTTGAGGATTTATTCTGCCGTGACCCTCATCAATACAATGATGATTGCGTGCTCGATTATCTCCCTTCCATTATGACAGCCGAAAAAAATCAGCAGATTGACAAGATGCCGTCGGCTAAGGAGGTTTGGGAAGCCGTTTTTTATTTGTGTCCCACAAGTGCTGCAGGGCCTGATGGATTTTCAGGGAGGTTTTACCAGGTTTGCTGGGATATCATTGGTCCTATTGTTATTCAAGCAGTGCATGATTTCTGGGCTGGACTTCCAATTCCTAAGTCAATGGCGAGTGTTCTCCTAGTTATAATTCCAAAGGTGGATAATCCAACCAATTTCTCTCAATTCATACCGATTTCGCTGTGCACGTTCTCAAGTAAGATCATTTTGAAAGTCCTCTCGAATCGGCTCTCAGGTATTCTTCCTTCATTGATCAGTCGTAATCAATTTGGTTTTGTCAACTGCCAAGTTATTTCTGATAATATTTTGCTAGCCATAGAGCTTGTGGGATCTCTGAATAAAAAGGTTTGGGGTGAAAATATGATTATAAAGCGCTTGACATGATGAAAGCTTTTGATCGTGCTTTGCACTCTTTTATTGTGGCAGTGTTATTGAGGTTGGGTTTTAGTGCACATTTTATACATATGGTTCACAATCTTTTGGAGCATAATTGGTTCTCTGTTTTGGTTAATAGGTGTCCATTTGGATTTTTTCGATCTGGTCGGGGTGTAAAACAAGGGGATCCACTATCCCCTTTATTATTTATTTTGGCGGCCGAGGCCTTTTCTCAGGGTCATAATCGTTTGATGGGTATCCATGCTATAGAACCTTACTCTGTTTCTCATTGTTCTATGATTGTATCTCACCAAGCTTATGAAGATGACACTATTATTTTTCGGAATGGTGGGTAGCGCAGTTTGGAAAATCTCATAGTTTTTATAAGAGAATATGAGGCTACTTATATTTTTCGAGCAGAACTCAGCAACGACAAATACAAATGATAGAACTGGTTACAGGTTTTGTTCAAGGATCTTTTCCTTTTACTTATTTGGAATGTCCTCTATTTATTGGGAGATCAAAGGTTACATATTTTGCGCCATTGGTTGAAAAAATTACATCTCGAGTAGCTGGTTGGCAACAAAAATTGCTTTGTTTTGGAGGGAGATTAACACTTGTGAAGCATGTTGATGAAGAACCGCAAGGTTCGACTTAAGTTTGAGCCCGATCTTTCTTCAATTCTCGAACTAGTTTCTATGGGAATTTAATCAACGCAACACTAAGGGAGGTTAATTAACAATGGAGGCTGAAACACCACAATAAGAGAAACTAAACTTATTGATACAGTAACTCAAAAGAAGGAATGACAAGGTAAAAACCTCACATCATGTTCCAAAAATATCTTGTATTAAAACAACTAATCTAAATATTATGTTGGCCGAACCCTCCATTATATAGAGTAATAATTCGGTTCCAAACAACAACAAATAAGTGTCCTTGAAGAATTAGGACTCTTGATTAAACAACTTGCTATCAAGTAAAACACTTAAACAAGAAGAGTCCTAGTAGATGTGGAACTCTTAACAACTAGATAACCAACTAACTAACACATGGACAACATGTCCTTTATTATAGCAATACTACTTGCTATACACAAAAATAATGTAAATAATATGCTGAAAATAATTAAAGTCTAGTATAGACTTTAATTGTACAAAGACTAAAATGCCCTTTAATTTCGTCCCAATTCTGGACAGCTTGTTGGGCCAACTTGTACGACAATTTCGGATATTAAGAAGGCAGAATCTGATCTCGTGATCTTCATGAAAGTTGTAGATCTGCCTCTTATCTTTAATATGCAATTTGAATCAGCTCCATTGGACTCCTGGATTGATAGATATGACGTTTATACCAAAATATTGCAAAGTTGTCCAATCCCTTATCATTCTCTCTTTCTTCAAAAAAAGATTCGTCCTCGAATCTTGATCGTTGTGGTAAGATGACAAGAAGGGAACGATTATTTCTTTTACTTTTGAGCTTACCTTTTTGAGCTTGAATTTTCTGTTACCTTTGGCCGAGAGGTATCAATGAATGAGGCGCGATCACTATCAATTCTTGATGTATTTGGATCTTTTAGAAACGGCTCAAATGGAAGGAGGAACGTTTGCCAATTCTTGGACGAGGCGCGATCACTATCAATCCAAGCAGTTTGCTTATGGCTTTATAGTTCGCTATTCAATCTATACTAACTCGGCTGCCAATTTCTTTACACTGAGAGACTTTTTTATTTTTGACAATCGGCTGCCAATATTCATATAATGCCGCGGCTGTTTTTGTAATTTTTTTCAATTTCTGCAAACAAGAAAAAAAATGTGTGCGTAGGGTACACCGGGAATTAGAGAAGAACCTTTTGCTCTGATACCACCTGATGAAGAACCGCAAGGTTCGACTTAAGTTTGAGCCCGATCTTTCTTCAATTCTCGAACTAGTTTCTATGGGAATTTAATCAACGCAACACTAAGGGAGGTTAATTAACAATGGAGGCTGAAACACCACAATAAGAGAAACTAAACTTATTGATACATTAACTCAAAAGAAGGAATGATAGGGTAAAAACCTCACATCATGTTCCAAAAATATCTTGTATTAAAACAACTAATCTAAATATTATGTTGGCCGAACCCTCCATTATATAGAGTAATAATTCGGTTCCAAACAACATCAAATAAGTGTCCTTGAAGAATTAGGACTCTTGATTAAACAACTTGCTATCAAGTAAAACATTTAAACAAGAAGAGTCCTAGTAGATGTGGAACTCTTAACAACTAGATAACCAACTAACACATGGACAACATGTCCTTTATTATAGCAATACTACTTGCTATACACAAAAATAATGTAAATAATATGCTGAAAATAATTAAAGTCTAGTATAGACTTTAATTGTACAAAGACTAAAATGCCCTTTAATTTCGTCCCAATTCTGGACAGCTTGTTGGGCCAACTTGTACGACAATTTCGGATATTAAGAAGGCAGAATCTGATCTCGTGATCTTCATGAAAGTTGTAGATCTGCCTCTTATCTTTAATATGCAATTTGAATCAGCTCCATTGGACTCATGGATTGATAGATATGACGTTTATACCAAACTGTTGCAAAGCTGTCCAATCCCTTATCACATGTTCTATTATTCATGACATTATATATCCTGGCATGTGCGAATCCTCTGAAGAAAATCTTTGATAATATTGAGTGGATACTCACAAATTTCTTATGGGGACAATCCGCTCATGGCAATAAAAAGGCATTGGGTTTCTTGGCGGAGGCTATGTTGTGATGTTCTACAGAATTTCCTTGGTCTTCATACCTTGAGAACTATTCAAACCGCATTTTCTGTGAAGCTATGGCGGGATTTCCTTATGAACCGGTATTGCACGGTCGGACTTTTCCCCACTATTGTTGGCCCAACTCCAATGGATTCATCAATTTGGCGGCGGCTACTGTCCATCCGTTCACTCACTGAGCCGCATATAGGAGTTTTGGTTAGAGAGGGGGCGGCCTTATTTTGGCATGAAGACTTTACTTTGAATGGTCGCCTTGATTCTCACCAAAACTCTGACTTGGCTGCACCTATACGGAAATATGTGGACTCTAGTGGGTGGGTGCGACATAACCCGGGTCTCCATTCTTCACAACGTAGCAGGTTTCCACGGTTTATTCTTACCTTGGGCCCGAACCAGTGGATATGGAAACTGGAGCAGAACGGCCATTTTTCCATCTCTTCCGCCCTCATTTTCCTTCAGCCGACTGGTGTTGCTCAAGGATCCCGAAAACTTATTTGGACATCGAGCATCCCGCTGTCCCTCAAGCTATATCTTTGGCCATTTTTCAATGGTTTCTTTTCCTTTGATGCAACGAGGCAAGGATGAGGGATTTCATTGGCATCACAATGCTATTGCAACACTGGTAATGATAGCTTTAACCATATTTTCCTTCATTGTCCTTTTGCTAGATTTTTATGGAAAAAGGTATGTGGCCTTCTTGGGATAAATTGGTCCTCTATTCAGGTAGACTCACCAATTTCTTTCTTGAAATTATTATGGTGGAAGGGTAGTGGATCACGACTTGATATGCATACTATTTGTTTTGGTGGAGTTTGTTGGATTTTGTGGAAAGCTAGATGCAAGTTTATTTTTTAAGGAGTTAAATCAAATGGTAGAGGCTTGTTTCGTGATTATGAATTTTATACGCGGCCCATTCTCATTGCTCATGGCATTTTTGCGCAATATATTGGTGAATCATCCCCTTCGTGGACAACCCGAAAAACAGTGAAGCCGATCAAATGTGTATGAGACGGTGGAACTGACCCTGTCATCATTCTCAACATTGATGGGGCGTCGAGAGGTAATCCTGGTCTATCGGGGGCAAGCGGAATTTTGAGACATCGCAATGGAGTGTTTGTTGCTTCTTTTTACCGTTTCATTAGGGACAATGTTAAAAATACCATGGCAGAGATGGAGGCGATGGTAGCAGGCCTGAGACTCTCTGATGAATTAGGCTATGGAGATATTATGGTGCAAACAGATTCGAAGATATTATGTGATTCTATACACCGTCGGAAGATGCAGAATTAGAGGTTAGCTATACTTTTCCAAATTATTTTGAGGCTTTTGCGAACCCACCAAGTGAGGCATGTGATACCCGCTGTTCCCGTGCTTTCTAAGATTTTGACACACTTCCACGACTCATTCGAGGGAAGTGTCGTTTAGATAGGCTAGGGGTATCCCAGCTCCGGCTTGGGAAGTAACTTTACTGTTCTTCTGATAAAAAATTCATGTGAAAGACAATAAGATATCATGAGATTTTTTATAGTGGAGAGGAAGAGAAAAAATGAAATGGACAAACATCATGAGTATTCAATAGAATAAACATATTGAAAAAATGAATAAAATTTAAAAAAAAAGTTCCACAACTTCTGAACTTACTGTGCAAGATGTAGCAAGGGAATATATATAAATTGATTATGAGGAAAACAATAAGTGTGTTTTATGGTGGAAACCTTCCTTTTGTCATTAGATAAATGCATGACTAATGTATTTATATTCTTTTATGCATAGATTTTATATAGTAAATGGAAAATCTCAAATAGATAAGTTCACTCAATCTTGAGTATTAATAGCTAACTCCCTTGAATAAACTAGCTAAAAGGTGCACAACTTTATGATACTCAATCGTAATCTGAATATATCGACGATTTTTATGAGAATCTTTCACGTCATTGTCATCATTGTAATCTGAATGTATCGCCGATTTTTTTCTGGTGAATCGTAATCTGAATGTATCACCGATTTTTATTAGGATCTTTCACATCATTGTCATAGCCTCCTTATTAGAGTGGGCGATGAAGACCCAAAAAAAGAAGTTCCATCCTATAGTAGAATGGATCGCCGATTTTTATTCCTGGAACAAATCCTAGATATTGTTTTTCGCAAATGTAACCAAATTCCTTTTTGATCATTTTTCCTGATTGATAGTTTTCTATAGTGCTCACAAAATATATGTAAAATTGACATCACACGATTGCGTGACTCAACCCCTTTCTCGTTTTCACTACCACTTCAGTGCGAATTGTTATGGGATCCTCTTGGACGATGATTGACCTGAAGCTTAGACGATACTTTTAATTTACTTTCATACTTCCCATTTTCTGTTATCCCCTTTTTTTTACGACAACGAACTAATGAGGAAATACTTGTAGGTTTGTAGTTGGTAGAATAATTGCCCAAATCAAATTTTCGCTTTTCTTTTCTCCTCACCAAGGGAAAAGGTTCATGGCATTGAGTCTTACTCTAGTGCCCCATATGAACTAATCATGAGAAATACAATAAAATATTATGTGATTTTTCATATCGGAGAGGAGGAAAAAAATGAAATGGCCAAACATCAAAAGTATTCAATAGAATAAACATATTGAAAAATTGAATAAAATTTTAAAAAAAGAGTTCCACAACTTCTGAACTTACTATGCAAGACGTGGCTAGGGAATATATATAAATTGATTATGAGGAAAAGAATAATTGTGTTTTATGGTGGAAGCCTTCCTTTTGTGGTTAGACAAAGGGATGACTAATGTATTTATATTCGTTTATGCATTGTTTGAAAATATAGCTAACAAAGTACTAGTGGAAGTGATACCATGAATTCATAAGTTAAGCACATGTATCACAACCAAAAGATTTAGAGGAAGTGTAAGATGAAAATTCGAGTACATTCCTCTAATAAGTTAATGGTTAGCTAAATGAGTATAACAACTCTTGCAGCAAGACTAACCAAAAACTCTAATGAGATCACAAAAGATATGTAAGTAAAGATTATGATCTCATAGTTATTAAGGGAGAGTATATGTGATACCAAATGTAAGAAATAACCAATTGAAAAAAAATAAACATTTATAACACATATAACTTCCAAAATAACTTACACAAGTTGGCTATAAAATAAGAAAGAAGAAAAACAAGCCAACAAGTGATGTGATGATGTAAAATATGAACAATTGAGCATACATCACATATTTTGAGGGAGGTATTTGTTAAAAATATTTGAAAAACTCCCCCTTAGGTTGTGCCACTTCCAAACACTCAAATAGACACAACCCATGGCATAATCAATGCCACAAACACAGTTTACCTCCTAAGTCAAGCATCTAGACGATCAACCACATAAGATTAATGCTATAGACTTGAATATAAACACAAACAACACCCCTATATGCAATAAAGATCAAGTAAAAACTAAACATAGCATTTACAAACTCCCCCAAAGCATAAGACACTAAATAATAGAGGGGAGGGGGTTATAGCACATAAGGATAAAAAACAAAACAATGATCACTAACAAGGGATGAGTTAAGCTATTGTACCTCAATGCTCTTTGAGCTTGGACTTCTTACCATTTTGGTTGATCTTGTTTATCAATCAAGTCCATAGAGGCCTTTTGTGTGATCTTTTTCATGATCATCATTATCTTTTGAAGCTCATTGAGAGGTTGACATGTGATTGCTCCATTTTCTTTGTTGTTCATCCTTGATTGATGAGATGAAAGCAATCTCCTCTTCTATTCATGACAAGTGTAGAGTCATCAATGATGGGTGACTTTTCTTTTCTTGATGAACCCTCTACAATCTTGTAATCCTTGACATTTGACTCTTTTCTTGGAGTCTTAGCTCATTTGTGCCATTCCTTGTAGTTCATATCTTCTTCTTGAAGTTTAGAACTCTTTGTTAACTACAAGGAATTCTTGAGAACAAATATGGTACCTTTTTAAAGGTCCTTCATGATTAGTTCAATATCTCAAGTAACACAAATATGCAAATGGATCATGCAAATCAAAAACCAAGACAACTAGATGGATTCTTAAATGAATATGACATGACAAAACAAGAATCAATCAAGTTGCATATGCTACATCTCATAGATACCTTTGCTAAATAAACATGGACAATAAAGAACGTGCTAAAGGTTATCTATATAAATATAAAATTCAAGAATGTGAGATGCAACATATATAAGAGCAAGCATATATAAAAATATATATATAAAAAACACTTAAACACATTAATTAAAGTGTTAAGAGAAGGTGATTTTGATACCTTTGCTTTCTTACCAAGTGATGAAGATATTGGATTTACACTAAGGCTCTTGTCATCACTTGATGCTTTGCTCTTTGTATTTAAGCAACTTGGTTCTCCAATTGATTAACATTTGAGCTTTGAGAATCCAAGTGTTAAGGAGTGCTTTTGAATTTCTTCTTTTGGCACATCTCCTTTGATCACCCTAATGCCACTTCTCTTCGAATCTATATCAATGAAGCTTTGTGGAATACTCTTCTTCTCCGGTTATGTGACAAAATCATACACATTGAAACATCATAGAGCCGGAGCATCCATCTATCTTATAAGAACCTATAAGATCAAGGGAAGAGTAATTTTTGGTACCCACTTTTGTTTGGGTCCATGGGGGTTAGTTGAAGTGAGCTTAACTCTCCAAATTGTTTTTACTCCCCTTTCAATCTTTTTCTTCACATGGCATCTAACACTAGTGTGACCAAATTTACCACAATATGTGCAACAAGTAGATGGCTTAGCAAATTTGTGAATATGCTCATGATAACTATTTTTCTTATGTGAAGTACTAGCATGCACAAAGTGTTTTCTAGGTAACTTGGAAGAGCTAGCAATATCAATGTGAGTTGAATGTATATAGCCTAATCCATGTTTAACATTTGAAGCACGTTGCACACAAAGAGTTTGATCTAGATCTTTAGTTCCTTTGGTGAACTTATCAACAAGTGAGTTAAGATCAACAACTTTGGCTTTTAAGCTATCAAACTCAACAAGTTTGCATTCAAGGGAAGACAATTTATCAAATGCTTCTTGATATTTCAATGATGATGTTTTGCAAGTAGTCATAATCTTTTCATTTTCGATTTTCAAACAATCAACATCATCACATAGCTTTTTGTTATCATCAACCAACTTAGATCTTTCTACAAGCAAGGATTCAATTTTAAGCATCATTTCCTTGTTTTGCTTTGCACATTTTTTCAATTGATCATACATATCAATTAAAAGCTCATTAGGATCATCCTCATCATCATCATAAGAATTTGAAGTGGAGGGAGAAAGATGTACCTCATTACCAAAAGCCATGAAGCAAACATTTGCATTTTCATCTTCTTCTTCATCACCACTCCCTTCTTGATCCCAAGTGCTTAGCATGCCCTTGGCATTCTTTGGTTTAAGGAATTTTTTCTTTTTGTCTTCCTTGATGGCGGGGCACTCTCCTATGAGATGTTGATTGCTTCCACATTCATAGCATATCATCCCATGAGGATTTTGTTTTCTTTTATTTTGGAAGAGTTTTCTTCATTTCCCGGAAAACATTTTCTTCATGCGCTTTACCAACAAATCCATGGTCTCATCATCAAAGTTGATGTCTTCTTCATCACTTGAATCATTGGATTCATCAAGATCAAGAATAGCCTTTAAAGCAATACTCATCTTTGCCTTTTCAAGATGCTCATCCTTTTTGTGTGTGAGCTCATAAGTGAGAAGAGAACCGATGAGCTCCTCCGTGGGATAAGTTGTCAAGTTCTTTGCTTCTTCAATATCTAGAGCTTTGCCTTCCCAACTTTTAGGAAGTGAGTTGAGGATCTTCCTATTCATTTCACCCATTGAGTATTCCTTTCCATAAGATCTCAACCCATTGACAACATTGGTGAACCTAGTGTTCATCTCATTTATAGTTTCATTGGGCTTCATGGAGAAAAGCTCATATTCCCTCACAAGCAAGTTGAGCTTTGATTCTTTGACTTGATTAGTCCCCTCATGGGTGACTTCTAATGTTTTCCACATCTTGTGAGCGGATTTGCTTCCACGTACCCGATTGTACTCATCCGGATTAAGAGCACAACTAATGATGTTCATAGCTCGATAATTGAGAGTCATTTTCTTGGACTCATCTTCATTAAACTCATTGTTCAATTTTGGAACTTGAACACCATCCACCTCTTTCATAGGTACATAAGGACCTTCTTCAAAAATATGCCATAAGGAGTAGTCTATAGAGCACACATAAATTTTGAATCGGTCTTTCCAAGTATTAAAATTGTTTCCATCAAAGAGTGGAGGTCTAATTGTGGAAGATCCCTCTTGGTAAGTTAATGCGGAATTTCCGGCCATTAATCTTTTCTTCAAGCGATTAAGCTAAAGATGAAGACGAGACTCTGATACCAATTGTAAGGGGGGGGGGGGTGAATTGGGTTTTAATCGATCTTGTAAACTTTTCCGAATCTAAGCAATGCTAGTATAAGTTTGAGCAAGATGAACAATAGCAAAACAAAACCCAATAACAAGACAAAGGATTTAGAGTGGTTCGATTCACTTAGAATCTACATCCACTACCTTGAGCCGCACCCAAGGAATTTCAACAACTTCACTAAGAAGAACTTTTTACACTTGTGGCTAACTTTCTAAGAGTTTTACAATACAACCACAATACACAACTCACTAAGAGTAAATTGCCCACACAAAGTAGGACTTATACAATAATAACCCAATCACTTAGAAAGGGAATTGAGAAGGTTAAAGAGAAAGATAATTCACTCTTCTAAGTGAGAGATATATACCTTTGAAGTACAAGAATGTTAAGCTCTTAGAACATTTGATGCACACTCTTTGTCTTGCTTTTGAAAGAACACTTTAGAATGATTTAGATAATAAGATGAAGTGCATTTGCTTTGAAAGTTTTTGAGACTTGATAAGAAATCAATCTATATTGTATGTGCAAGCCTTAGAGTCATTCTCTAGCTTTGGAGTATTTATACATTTCAAAATATGCTGAAAAACGACTCTGCAAGGGTCATATAACGGCTAGAAATCGCAGAGGTCGGTTGACCGAACAAAGGAGCTCGGATGACCAAACATCACTTCGGTCGACCGTCCAAGGACCTCGGTCGACCGAGGTCATCAACATAGCTCTCTGTTTCTTCTTCGGTTGATCCGAGGAAAGCTCGGATGATCCGACCTTCTGAGCTTTGAGAGATGTTGATTTTTCACACGTTTTGAAATCTATTGAAGTCTAAAAGGTTTTCTCAATATGTAACAAGTAAGGGCATTTAGAAAACCGTTTTAAAAGACTTATACTTTGAAATGAAAGGATTTTGAGATATGAACACATATGAGAATCATTTTGAAACTTTAGCCTTTTGAAAACATGTTTATGAAAACATGCAAGACTAGAGTGTAGAACTTATGTTCATGAGAGCATTGGTTAGAGCTTATAAGTTAAACGACTTATAAAGACAAAGCTATTCTAACCAAACCTAAGTCTTCAATCTTCAATCTCGATGAGATGTGCCTTGAAGTATATGACTTTGAATCTTGATCATGGCTTGATTGAAGTACTTAGAGCTTCCAATATGAATTCCGATATTCTATCAAAAAGATTAAGATCATTAGACACAACATCAAATGTTTGTCCATGATCAAAAACCGAGTTCGTTCGCCCTTAGGGCTTACAGTAGATTTACATTATCCTCGGCTATCACTCTTTTGAGGACTTATAGGGTGGTTCAACATTCTCGCCGATGCATTTGGAATAAGGTTCTTCCCTTATCCCTCTCTCTTTTTATGTGGAAATTTCTAAATAAATTCTTAGCCCTTGATGAGGATCGTATGAGGTTTGGGGTTCAATTAGCCTCCCGTTGTAGTTGTTTGGGGTCTACGGACACTTATGATCATGTCTTTGTACATTGTCCATTAGCTCGTTGTATATGGCAGTCTGCATTTGCTATGACCGGTTTGGTAATGGATACAAATAGAGTCTATACACTTCCTGAATTACTTTCCTTTTGGTGGTTTGCGGGTTCTCATAGCAATTTTAATTTATTGATACTAACCGCTTGTTCGGCATGTTGGACTATTTGGAAGGCTCGTTGTCGTTTTGTGTTTGAGTCAAAATTCACCACCCAAACCGCTTTATTGACTCAGTTCGGGATTATGTTGGGCTATTGATGAAGGCAAAGAATTTACTTCCCACCCCGTCAATATTTATGCCTAGGAAAACTATGGTAATACGCTGGAATTCAGACATTCATAATGGGGCTGCTATTCTGAATGTTGATGGTGCCTCTAGAGGTAATCCGGGATGCTCTGGAATAGGGGGAATTCTTCGAAGTTCAAGTGGAGATTTTATCAGTGGTTTTACTGGCTACATTGGTGCTTTGCGAACCAGTATTGAAGCAGAACTGGAAGCTTTAATTTTTGGGTTACAAATAACTATAAAGTGTGCCATCACTCATTTCGTGATTCAGACAGACTCTTTGGTGCTAGCTACAGCCTTTCGTAAAGGTTCAATCTCATCGGGAAACTCGATTCAACATTTCGCCATGCACTATTTCTTCTCGATGATCGACCGATTACTCATATCTATCGCGAAGCTAATTCAGTTGCTGATGCATTAGCAAATTTTGCATGTGATCATTATCTAACTCAGACCTTTACAGATTCACAATTACTATCGGACAATATTCAAGGTCTTCTTCGACTCGACAGGGTAGGTACTCCTTATATAAGGCTTTTCAAATAGACTAGAGGATTAATATTTCATCTTTGTATTTGTCGGTCAACTTTTTAGTTGATTACCGTCCATTTAATTTCTCATTCTAGCTCGGTTTTACTGTAACACCCTTAGGCATGTGATAAATGCTTAAGGCTGCATTTTATTTGCTAGCTTTTATGTAATGAATGGTTTTCCATTCTTTGGGAGGTTCTGGTTTTATGTCCCCCTCCTTATTTCTATATTATTAATAAACGGGGTCCGCCCCACCACGCTGGTGGCTTTAATTAATATATATATATGGCGGTGAACTATTGATGGTGGCGAAATCAAATTTAGCACCGTGCCAGTCGGATTCAGTGATGGCGGCGGTAGAGGATGAAGAATTTGCTATGCGGTGTAGGATGGCGGTGGCGGGGAAAGTATTGAAAAGGAATTTGGTGACGGGAATGAAATGAAAAGGGATTTGGTTAAGTGTTCGATATAACACTCATATATGTGGATGACATCGTTTTGCTACGACGGTCGCAAAGTCGTCCCTTCTTGCCACCACTTTGCGACCGATCCAAATGATTAGAGCCGTCAGATTCTTAATCAGACGGTGTCGTTTTTACAAAGTAGTCGTAAAGCGGTCCCAAATTGCCACCACTTTGCGACCAACCTAATTATCCGAATATAACAATTTTCAAATATAAATTTCTACTTTTATTCACTTAATTTGAAATGTTCAATATACATATATATCTAGTTATACATTCAATTAATTTTTTTTTGCTGAATAATTTAATATATTCATCAATTTCTAGTTTTATTCACTTAATTTGAAATGTTCCATATACATAATATATATCTAGTTATACATTCAATATACATATAATATATTCAATTTTTTTTTGCTTAATAATATAATATATTCATCAATTTCTAGTTTTATCCACTTAATTTGAAATGTTCAATATATATATATATATATTCATCAATTTGTAGTTTTATCCACTTAATTTGAACATTTATTTTTTTTCTTATATATATATAATGTTCAAATTAAGTGGATAAAACTACAAATTGATGAATATATTATATTATTAAGCAAAAAAAAATGAATATATTATATGTATATTGAATCTATAACTAGATATATATTATGTATATTGAACATTTCAAATTAAGTGGATAAAACTAGAAATTGATGAATATATTATATTATTAAGCAAAAAAATATGATATATATATATATATATACACACACACACACATATAATATATTCATATTATTTAATGAAAATATAATATATTCATCAATTTCTAGTTTTATTCACTTAATTTGAAATGTTCAATATACACATTTTTGTTTTTGTTTTTTTGGAAAAAGCCACCTGTTGTGGTGGGTGTTTGGCATGGACCCCTACCCGTTTATTAAATATTGGCCAAATAGCCGGAAAAAATACATGGAGGGGGACTTGACCAAAACCTCCGCTTTGGTGGAAACAAATCCACTTAGTACATAAATTAATGCAAAAAATGTAAATGATGCAAGCCCGAACCATTTATAAGTATGGTTCAAGCCATTACAAGATATTAGAAAGAAAAAATGCAAAGAGTGCGGCTTTCAACCATTTATAATCATGGTGTTAAGCCATTACAAAGAAATGCATAATAAAAACCTATACTAAGAAGCTATAGTACCAGAATCATGCGGTTGGTTCATCTAAGGTAAGGGATCCCTTGTCGTTCGAGCGCGCAAAGTCCCTTGACCAAATCAGGGAGGGTGTTCCACGTCATGTAAGTCCTCGTCGTGCGTTGATCACATGCAATGTTCGCAAGGCTGTCCGCTACCTTATTTGCTTGTCGAAATATATCACTCACCATATTAGTGCCCATTAAATGTAGCGCTTGCTGAAAAAGATTATCAGGTGCCCAAGAACGAATGCACCGACTTGAGATTGAATTCGCCAAGAATTTAGAATCGGTTTGGATAACAACATTTGGGTATCCCATCTTCCTTGCTAATTTGATACCGCAATTCAAGCCATGAAGCTCCCCTTTGAGTTGGTCTCGTTCTGTCCCAAAAAACTGTGAAATGCAGCCCAAACTCCCCCGACCCAGCCGTATAATGCCCCCAGCTCCATCTACCCCAGGATTCCCTCGAGAACCTCCGTCAACATTGAGAGTTATGAGCTGCATTGTGTCCATTTCTCGCCAACGGACAATAGTAGATGTATGACGAGCCTCCCAAGATGGTGAATACCCACGACTGTCTAAATCATAGAGACCCGCCACCTGCATCAATGGTCTAATGTAGTCATCAAGCTCCTTGTTGAGGCCTCGCACTGTACCACGCGTCCCTTCATACATGTATCGACACCGGGCTCGCCAGAAAACCCAACACACTGAAGTGGAGATAATAATATAAATCTTGTGCCATATTCCTGTTCCATTCCACCACAAATAATTAAGCACAAGAGTTGGAGGATTAAACCTGAAATCACGGAGTAGGTGGCCGCAAGAAGACCAAACATGTTTCCAAAGCGAATTGGCAGCAACACACTCGAGAATTATATGATGGAATGAATCCCCTCCTTGGATGCAGTGGCAATGTGAGGCGAGATGAGTGCCCCACCACTGCCTCTCCTCATCAAGAGCCCAAAATTTATTAAACATCGCCACAAAAATAGTTTTAAAGTGAGGGTACGAAAGCCGACCAAACAATAAGGCGCGTAGTCATAATAACCACTGCTGCCTCGGCCCTTTCCACCATCGATTTCATAGAGAACTTGTTAGCCTTAAGGGCAAAGTGATCAATTTTGTTTTGATGATAACAAACCATTGATAGTTCTGATATTTGTGTGAGCATGTTCTCAATGATAGGATCCTTAGCACTCACACCAACATTGATGAAAATTGTAAGTTAGCTCCTTGTTTACATAAAAGGTATGATCATACACACAAGGAAGCTGCACTTTGCAAGACTCCATAACACAAGCATGAAGTCAATCCACATACTATGGAAGTACTTGCAAAGTCAATGTAGAAGGAAGATCAATATGTCAAGAGCTACTCAATCCAACAAGAGTACAATCAAGTGGTCGACTCTATGACAATAAGAAGTATGAAGTCCAATACACTACAACTAAAGATTTCTATAGGACTTCATCACTCAAGAAGATGTTGATCAAAGGTTTCAATGTCCAAGCTCCAAGAAGATAAACAACTGGAAGACTTGAAGAACATAGGAAGATTAGTGTAAGCTTTATAGGTAATATTTTGTGAGTAATCTTTCCCTTGAGAATACTAGAATACATAGATGTTTAAAGCTCAACTATGCATGTTTTCAAAACCTCATGTTTTACTTTGTTCAATTCTTTGAAAACTAGTTTACGTGTTGGTCAATGCCTAAGTACTTTAGTTTTATATCTTTACAAAACACTTAGGCATGTGCCTAAGACCATTAGAAACTTGACTGAGTGGAAAAACCACTTTGGAATTGCATTTCGGTCGACATAGGCTTAGCCTCGGCAGACCAGAGCAGTTTGTCGACCGACCAATGTTGAGTCGGTCAACCAGTGTGTTTTTGTCCTTATTCAAATTTTGAATGTTCCAATGCTCCAAAGACTATATTCTCTCCGGACGACTGAGATTATATAGGTCGACTGAGATGAGGACAGAGGGCCTTTAACTTTGATTTAAGGCACTCCAGTCGACCTACTGTCTTGTAGCTATCGACCGATGTTGTCATTTCTAGGCAAAAAATATAGCCGTTGTGACCAACATTGCTTGTGTATTCTTTCCCTATAAATAGATTGTAAAGCTGACTTTTCATAACCAATCAAGCCATAAGAGGGCATAGGCATATACACTTCATAGACACACAAGCAGACACTTTTTAGCTTAATTTCATATCATTCAAAAGCATTTGTGTTGAGCTATAGACGTCATCTATATTTCTATTCTCAATAGTGATTAGAGCTAACATTTGTAATATTCAATCCAAAAGGGATTTGTGTGTAAGAGAGCTTAAATTGTAAAGTCTCATTTGAAAGAGACTAGTTACCCATTCTCTTTTTTTGAGAACTAGTTCTTTGTGAACTAGCAAAAATCCCTTTCTGAGCTTCACTCTTGGTAGTGTTTGTAAGTCCCATGTGTAGGAAAAAGTCTTCTTTGTGAGGCAAGTGTCTCATTAGCGAGATTGGCTCTTTGTGAGCTTAACACTCTTTGTGAGTGGAGTCTTCTTAGTGAAGCACAAGTCCTCATTTGTTGGGGGAATTGTAAAAGGTAGAACCCACCTTGCAGTTGTTGAAGTCTTCTTTGTGAGTGGATGTTGAAATCCTTGGGTTTGTCCTAAGGTAGTGGATGTAGATTCTTTTTTAATCGAACCACTATAAATCCTTGTGCTAGTTTTCTCTATCCCACTCCTTTACTTTATAGTTCATGAATTGCTATAACTTGTTTACTTGATTACATGAACTATTTGCTTAGGATAAAAAAACTCACCCATGCTTCCTTGCTTTATACAATTGCTTCACTTAGTCATCTAAGTTTCCTTGAACATAATTGAATCACCTTACTGCTTAAACAACATACTTGTTGTTAAGGTGAACACTTGGGCAAAAGAAGTTTTAGAAAAGGTTAAGAAGTTTTTAAGAACCTAATTCACCCCCCCCCCCCTCTTTGGGGTCTTTCAATTGGTATCATAGCTTAGTCACCTTTTCATTGGACTTACATCCTAGGAGGATCCATGGCTCATATCTTTCCTAACTTAGATGGCATATCCCCATATAGACCTCCCTTTGAAAAACACAAGAATGGGGGGGGTGAATTGGGTTTTTATAAAAGTGGCTTCTTTTTATTTTCAAAATGCTTGAATGTGAAACTCACAAAGAGTTTTACACAATTAACCACAATTATAAACTCCACTCACTAAGAGTACAAAGCCCACACCAAGTAGGACTTGACACAATAAATACCCTATCACTAAGAGAGGGAAAGATGGATATATAAAGAGAAAGTTACACACTCAAAAAGTGGAGGATAGATACCTTTAAAGATCTTACTTTAATGCTCTTAGAACTTGTGACTCAACAACTTGTGTCTTGCAGGAGAGATGGTGATTTTGAACTTTTCAACACATGAATAAAGTTGGATATCCTTTGAAAGTGCTAAAGCTTTTTGTATAATCAATGTATATTCTCTCTGGTTGTTGTGAGAAGATTCCTCTGCAACAGAGCTTTTATACTTTTCAAAAGGATCCAAAAAACAGCTTTTAAAACGGTCATATAATGGCTAGTTTTCGCAGAGTTCGGTTGACCGCAAGTTACCTTGGATGATCCGATCAAAAGGATCGGACGATCCTAAGTCTACCTAGGTCAACCGGGACAACTGGTTCCCAAATACTCAACTCTCTGTTTCGGTCCGGATGATCCGTGCAAAGCTCGGATGATCCGAATTTCATGGATTCAAGAGATGTTGATTTTTCACAAGTTTTGAAATCTTTTAAGGTCAAAATGGTTTTCTCAAAAGGATAACTAATACTTGAAATACAATTTTTAAAGTCTTAGACAATTAAACCAATGGCTTCTGAGAAGGGAACAAGTTTTAAAGACCATTTTTGAAACTGAGCTTTAAGAAATTTTTTTTTAAAAGTGCAAGACAATAGTGTTGTGATCCTAAGTTCATGTGAGCAATGGTTAGAGCTTTAAGATATATATAACGATATGCTAAGCTATTCTAACCACACCTAAGCCTTCAATCTTCAAGTCTTGAGAGATGTGCCTTAAAGAATGTAATCATTTAGTCTTGAGCATGGCTTGATTGAAGTACTTAGAGCTTCCACTTTAGTGAACCATTATTCTATCACAACGATTGAAACCATTAGATACAACATCAGTGTTTGTACATTATAAAAAACTGAGTTTGTTCGCCCTTAGGGCTTACACCCTTATTTGATGGCTCCAACTTTGATACTTGGCAATGTGATTTTAAGTTGTTTTTGTCTTGTAGTGACATTTCCTTGTTGTGCATTTTAGAAGAAGGTCCTTTTATTCCTTCAATCTACACACAAGGTGTCATGGCGCCAAAATCTAGGAAAGACTACAATGAAGAAGACTACAAGAAGATGACTCTCAACTTCATGGCCATGAATGTACTTTGTTATGCACTTAATCAAGAATCTCTCAACAAAGTACATGAATGTGAAGATGCTTATTTCATGTGGAATATGCTTAAAGCATCATATCAAGGCGAAGTTGAGAGGAAGAGCCAAGGGTGGAAAGTCTAGGATTGGGGACTCAATCTCGTGAAGGCATTGAAGAAAACTCAATCACACTCCAAGCAAATCTTGATATATTCAAAGAGTGTGATTTAGGAGAAATCAAAAGTCAATCTTCAATGAGCTCAAAAGACATACAACTTGAGCCTTCACAAGATGAGATAGGAGAAAAGATTGAGGAAGCACAAGATGATGATCTTCACATGGACACAAACTATGATGGAGATAATGAAGATCAATCATCTTGCAAAAGGAAAAGAAATAGATTGCCACAAAGCTTCGAAGAAAGACTTACAAGAAGAAGTGGTTTGAAACATGAAAACTTTAAATGGAGATGTACACAAATGATGAAATCTCAAGCACTCCATAGCACTTGGATTCCTCAAACCTCAGAGGAAAAAATATTCAAGGAACCAAGATGCTCAATTACAAGTGATGATCAAGACATCAATGCTAATCCCAAACTTTCATCACTTGGTAAGAAAAATGTATCAACCTCACTCTCTCACGGCACTTTAATTAATGATATTAATAGTATGAGAAGTAAGTTTGATGCTTACACCAATGATCTTGTTGACGTTACATCATTTCCTTTTGATGAACCTTTACCTTTAGATAACTTAATGCATGATCTTTATATGCTTTATGTTTCTCTTGCTAAGGTATCTAAATTGTTCAACATCAGAAGATTTGATGATTCTTGTTCTTATTTCTCATCACATGACAATCATCCATGTGGTTTTATAATTGATAATGTTGACCCCTCTGCACACACACATGCCACTTGAGAAATGAAATTAACAATGAAGGACCTTTACAAAAGGTACCTAGAAAGTCTCAAGTTCCCCTTATAGGTTCAAAAAGATCTAAGCTTCACAATGAAGAGTTGAACCCTAAGGAATGGCATGGAAAGGTTAAGACTCCAAGAAAATAGTCATGTGCAAATGTCAACGAAGATATAGAGAATTCATCAGGAAGCTTAAACTCATCCATCTAAAATGAATCTACAAAAGACTACTCAAGGTTCCTCAATGGACTAATTGATGAAGAAGATCAACTTGCAATCCAAAGTCTAAAATCCATGAGTAATGAGGTACAAAGCTTAAATTCAACTCTAAATAGTGATCAGGATGATGATGATGATTCCTATTTGCTTCTTATTGATTTATATGATGAGTTGAAGAGGATGGCTAAGAAGAATAGAACTATTTGTAAAGAACTTACTTGCTTGCTCATTAAAAGGAAGATCTTGCATACAAGTAGAATATAATGAACTTCTTACCTCCTACACTAAGCTAGAAAAATGCGTTGTTATCTGTTGATGTTTTATCTCTTGAATACCATTTACTTGACAATGTGCATAATGTTGATTTTAAACTTGTTAAGTATGATATCTTGAGGCACAATTTTGATGTTTTAACTTCTTATGTCAATAAGTGTACATGTGCTAGAGATATCCTTGGTAACGTGCTTGTTTCTCCTCATGCTTATATTGCTATTAATTGCCAAGAGCACAAGCACACACAAAAGTTTGCACTCTCCACTTCTATTAATGCTAGAACATCACATGCCACTATGTTAAATGCTAATTGCTCTTATTGTGGTAAATGTGATCATCATGCTACTCGTTGCATTAAAAAGAAGAAAATAGAAAGAGGTGCAAAGTCAATTTGGGTTGAAAAGATCCCCAAAAATAACCCCCCGAGGACCCATAAGAAAATGGGTACCAAGCATTGAATTGTTTTGTGGTAAACAGGGGCAAACCGACCGACCGCACAAGGCAACGGTCGACCACAAAAATGGTCAAATTGCCTCAGTCAAAGAAAGGATATCACGGTCGCACCTAAAGGGTTTTCAGTAAAGGGTATCCCGGTCGACCGATATCCCTCCTCAGTCGTTCGAAGTCTGGACAGAAAGAAAATAATTTTTTAAATTAGATGAGGGTGACAAACCGGAAATGACCTCTGGTTGACCGAGCTGTCGCGATTTGAATAAAATAAAGGGTTTTCAGTTCAGAACAAAGTTGTGAAGCTTCAAAAGTTATCGCGGTGTCGCGACGCGGTACTTTTTCGCGGTTTCTGATATGACATATTTATATAGATATATGACACAAAATTAGTAATACTTGTAAACATTTAGTTAAATTCTTCCATGTTTATTGCAAAATATCAATTACATATTCTATTAAATTATATTCAATTACAAAAATTAAGAAACTCATCAATACATCACAAAATTATATCACAAACGTATAACAATTATAAACACATTAATCATTATATCACAAAGTATAAATTAATCAATATAAATTAATACATATATATATATATTATTATATCACCGTTATATATCAAATTAACAAATTAATAAAAATAGATTATCAAATTACGGAAAAACAAATGGAAAAAAAAGCGAAAAAAATAAAAAAAAAGCAGGAAAAAAAAATTAAACCACCGGGATTCCCGATTTTCCGCGATAGCGCCGCGACCGCGAAACCGTGATAGCGCCGCTAAGTGCCGCTATAGCGGGATTTCTCGTTGTCGACCGCGACGCGCCACGACACCGCGGTAAAGCTCCGCGACGCGCCGCGATACCGCGATAGCGCCGCTATTCACAACTATGGTTCAGAATTTCAAAAGTTCATCTTCCCTCTTCAAAATACTCTCAAACCCTCTCACAAAAGTTCCTAAAATTCGAAAGCTACACTATTCCAAACTTCAATTCCTTCCACAAACATCATATTCCAACAATCATTGATAAAAATCTAACAATTAGAGAATCAGTTGAACCCGCTCCAAATAGAGCAAACATCAAAAGAATGGTTGATCGGAGCAGAGGAAAAGCGAAAAGGACAAGCTACTCCGACGAAGACACGAAGTCCGATGACAATCATCCAATTCCACCTCCTTCTTCTCAATTTCAAGGGGAATCTTCCTCTTATACTACTAAGAAATTAAATTCAAGATTTTTTAAAGAGGAAGTTAGACCTATGTATGAGAATTTAGTCAATAATAGGAGAGGTATAATCAATGGGTACACATTGGTTAGTGACATGTACCATGGACCTTTGGAAGAAGTAGTTAAATACTACATTGATATGGGATGGTTACCCCTTTTCTCTCATAATTGTGAAATTTACCCTTTAATCGTATATGAATTTGGAGCCAATTTGAGAGAAGATGGATTAAAGGAGGATGAGATGTATTGGTGGACTTCAAGGGTAGGAAACTTGTAATTTAGCTTCTCGGAAGGTATGCTTAGCGAAATACTTGGGATAGGATTTGAGTTGGACTCAATTAGGCATTTTGATAATTCCGGGAATGTGCCAAGTGATGTAGTTTTGAACATTGAAAGGTTCAAGCTCTATTTCAATATCGAAGGGATTTTCAATAATTCTAAGGAAAGAGAAACCAACAAGTTGGATGAATATGGGCTAATTATACATCACATGGTATCCAACCCCCACTCCAAGAGAGTCAAGGTCAAGCTTACAACCCCCACTCCAAGAAGTGATAAACAACTAGAAGACTTGAAGACCTTAGGAAGATTAGTCTAAGCTTTATAAGTAATCCTTTGTGACTAATCTTTTCCTTGAGAATACTAGGATACATAGATTTTTAAAGATCAACTATGCATGTTTTGAAAATCTCATGTTTAAAAGAAAACTGATTCATGTATAAATTACGAATCGGGTGATACATAGTTCCTTATTGATTCTAGGATGCCGAGCCTAACAGTCTAAAAGAGAAATAAATTCCATTCCACAAACAGGAAGGCGAGAACATCGTGCAAAAGGGTCAAGAACTATATCTAAAAGAAGGAGTTACAGATTGGTCTAAAACACACAAACCTCGAGTCAAATGAGGTAAACTTGAAAATCTCAGAAAAGTTGTTGACGCTCAAATATCACATGCTTCATTAGCTAAACTGTCGGCTACCTTGTTTGCCTCCCGATAAACATGTACCACAGAATTCGAACCCAGAAGCCTCAATAACTGCTGAAATAAAGTGTCGAACCACTATAAATCCTTGTGCTAGTTTTCTCTATCCCTACTCCTTTACTTTATAGTTCATAAATTGCTATAACTTGTTTACTTGATTACATGAACTATTTGCTTCGGATAGAAAACTCTCACATGCTTCCTTGCTTTATGAAATTGCTTCACTTAGTCATCTAAGTTACATTGAACGTAATTGAATCACCTTACGTGCTTAAACAACATACTTGTTGTTAAGGTGAACACTTAGGCAAAAGAAGTTTTAGAAAAGATTAAAAGTTTTTAGGAGTCTAAATCACCCCCCCTCCTCCTCTCTCTCCCCCCCCCCCACCCCCTTCATATGTTCAATACCCTCGAAGGGGTCTTTCAGAACAGGCCACCAGAGTCAGCATCCAAATCCATTTGTCCTTACGAATGCCAATGTTAACTTGTGGCAGTGCTTTAAACTCAAAATGATTTTACACGTCTTTTACCTCTTGTTTCCAACCACTTGAATCTAGATAATGAGAAATAGGTATTGTTGCATTTATAGGCTCGAATTGTGTAGAAAAGGAAGATAAAGTTGTTGAAAGAGTAAAGTTTTCTAACCAAAATGACAAGGACCCATCACGAATTACCAAGCCAATGAAAGGTTCAACCAAATGTTTAACGCTCAAAAGGCACTTCCAAACATTGGAATCCAAATGTGACGGGAAAGCTTGACTTGGGTGATCCAAGTGTTTATAATACACGTTGAGAAAGAAATCCCTCCAAAGAGAATCTGAAGTGCGAAAGCGCCACCACAATTTACATGAGAAAGCGTGATGATAAACAGATAAGGAAGAGACGGAGCCGGCATTGTGGTGTTCCGTTCGTGACAACATACCGCTGAAAGCGTTTCAGCCATTCTAGCATCAATATAAGGTAAAACACTATCCCATAGTCGTAGGTTCTTACTCGTGGAAGATCCTGGTAGAGGCGGGTCAAGTTTTATTCCGCTGCACACTTGTTTATGACCCGGTTATTCCTCTAACAATTGTGACTACCCAAAGTGAATGAATATACAACGGAATCTAATATCAATCCACTATTTAATCCCTTTGTCTCGCGATATCCTAATTAAGCATAAGACATGGTAGTCGTCACCCTTATTAAGCTTAATTATATTTATGCTCGATCTCCAGGTAGACTGTTCCAACAAATAGTATCTGATAACCACTTTATCAAATACATTTGAGCACGGCCATGCATTTAGACAGTCTTTCCCTATCGAGGGGCCCATGGATATCTCTCTCTAATAATAGAGAGGGACAAATTCCTTGCAATGTCTCTCACATTCAAGCTATGATAGGACACTACATCCGATCATCAGTCGTATTGATTACTCTGTTACAAGTAACGTCCGACTGAGTCAAAACGTGGCTCCATTCATACTAGAATCAATGAAGACATAAGGTCTAAGGATTCTAAAATAGTATTGAGGAAGTAATATTTATGACTTAAGACCATGAAGTATTACTTCTCTGACGGATCACGTCCAATACAATGTATCCTTATATATTGCATCTATGATGTGATTTGTATCCATTACACATGATCAGTAAAACAAGAGCATCAATCAACAATCATACTAGTTTTATTTCATAGTAATTAAGCATTACATAAAACTAAGGACTTCTAGAATAGTAATTACCATAGTTGTGAATAGCGGCGCTATCGCGGTATCGCGGAGCTTTACCGCGGTGTCGTGGCGCGTTGCGGTCGACAACGAGAAATCCCGCTATTGCGGCACTTAGCGGCGCTATCACGGTTTCGCGGTCGCGGCGCTATCGCGGAAAATCGGGAATCCCGGTGGTTTAATTTTTTTTCCTGTTTTTTTTTATATTTTTTCTTTTTTTTTTCTTTTTTTTTCTGGTAATTTGATAATCTATTTTTATTAATTTCTTAATTTGATATATAATGGTGATATAATAATATAGATATGTATTAATTTATATTGATTAATTTATACTTTGTGATATAATGATTAATGTGTTTATAATTGTTATACGTTTGTGATATAATTTTGTGATGTATTGATGAGTTACTTAATTTTTGTAATTGAATATAATTTAATAGAATATGTAATTGATATTTTGCAATAAACATGGAAGAATTTAACTAAATGTTTACAAGTATTACTAATGTTGTGTCATATATCTATATAAATATGTCATATCAGAAACCGCGAAAAAGTACCGCGTCGCGACACCGCTATAACTTTTGAAGCTTCACTGCGACGGACCGCGAAACGCTATTAACAACTTTGGTAATTACATAAGCTAATGAGTTTTACTATCATATCACACATTTGATAATCAAAAGCAAAATTAACTATTCAATTACATGCTCAAAAGATAATAAAACGCACAACATGTTCTAATGGTCCTAGGGCACTACTAACACAAAAAACTGCATATGAGATATGGACTGGGAAACGACCTAGTTTGTCATTTCTCAAAATTTGGGGATGTAAGGCGTATGTAAAATGCTTGTTATCTGATAAACTCGCCCCTAAATCTGACAAGTGTTTGTTTGTGGGATATCCTAAAGAAACTAAAGGATATTACTTCTATCTTCCATCAGAGAACAAAGTGTTTGTTGCTCGTAATGGTTTATTCCTCGAAAGGGAATTTATTTCCAAAGAGGATAGTGGGAGTAAGATCCATCTTCAGGAAATTCAAGATCCCCAAACAACATCTGAACCAACTTTGGAAGTTCAAGCAAGCTCACGTGCGTCATCGAGCTTCAATCTTTGACACAAGGTCGAGGAGGTCGAGTCGGGTACATCAACGGCTGAGGGATATGGATTTCTCGTGGTCGATGATCATCGGAGTTGAGCGATTGATCAAGATGAACCCACTACCTACAAAGAGGCAATGCGTAGTTACGAGTCGGATAAGTGGCTAGAGGCTATGAAGTCCGAGATGCAATCCATGTACGACAACCAAGTATGGACTTTGGTTGACCCGCTCGTAGGGTGCAAGGTCATTGATAACAAATGGTGTTACAAAAAAGAAGACCGACATGGATGGTAATGTACACACTTTTAAATCTCGACTAGTAGTTAAAGGTTATAGACAAGTTCATGGTATTGACTATGGCGAAACCTTTTCCCTCTGTCGTGATGATAAAGTCAATTAGGATTTTACTTGCCATAGCTGCATATTATGACTATGAGATATGGCAAATGGATGTTAAGAGCTGCGTTTCTTAATGGAAACCTTCTCGAGGATGTGTATATGACACAACTCGAGGGGTTTGTTGATCCAACAAATCCTAGCAAAGTGTGTAAGCTTCAAAGGTCCATTTATGGATTGAAGCAAGCATCTCGAAAGCTGGAATCGTCGCTTTGATGAGCGTATTAAAGAATTCGGTTTCATAAAAAAATGAAGACGAGCCTTGTGTTTATAAGAAAGTAACTAATAATGCAGTAGTGTTCCTTATGCTTTATGTGGATGGCATCTTACTGATTGGAAATGACATCCCCACATTACAAAGCGTAAAAGCTTGGTTGGGGAAGTGCTTTTCCAAGAAAGACTTAGGCGAGGCCACATACATTTTGGGCATAAGAATCTATAGAGATAGATCTAACAAAATGATTGGCTCTGAGCGAGTGGATACATTGACAAGGTCTTGAAGCAGTTCGGTTGCAAGACTCCAAAAAGGGATTCTTGCCCATGTCACATGGCATTAAACTCAGCAGAACTCAAGGACCTTCCACAAGGGAGGACCAAGAGCGCATGAGTAAGACCCCATATGCTTCAGCAATTGGGTCTATTATGTACGCCATGATATGCACTCGCCCAGATGTCTCATTTGCTTTAAGTATGACTATCGAGATATCAATCGACCACGGAGAGTCACATTGGGACTGCAGTCAAGAGCATTCTTAAATACTTAAGAAGGACTAAAGATATGTTCTTAGTTTACGGAGGTCGGGAAGGTAGATCACGGTTGTAAATGGTTACACTGAGACACAAGCTTCCCGGGACCGACATATATGATTATAGATCGTAATCTGGTTTTGTGTTTTGTTTGAATGGAGGTCTTTGTGGTGGAAGTGCTCAAAGCAAGAAAGCGTGGCCGACTCTACATCGAAAGGCTGAGTATCTAGGCGCCTCACGAGCGACTAAAAAGCTGTTTGGATCGGGAAGTTTGTTGATGAACTAGGTGTCGTCCCCTAGCATTGTGAACCCGGTGGACCTCTATTGTGATAGTGCTTGGTGCCATTTCACAAGCTAAGGAACCTAGATCTCACCAGCGATCCAAACACATTCTCGAGCGTTTCCATCGATTAGAGATCATCGACGGAGGAGGCGTTAGTATTTACAAAGTTCATACAGACGACAACATTGCAGATCCATTGACCAAGCAACTCCCACAGCCTAAGCATGAGAGTCATACTAGGTCAATGGGATTGAGGATCATGTATGATTGGACCTAGGGCAAGTGGGAGATTGTTAGTAGTGCCCTAGGACCATTAGCATATGTTGTACGTTTTATATCTATTTGAGCATTTCATATGAATAGTTAATTTTGCTTATGAACATCAAATGCGTGATTTGTTAGTAAAACTCATTTGCTTATGTAATTACTATTCTAGTTGTCCCTAGTTTACATTGAAATAAAACTAGTATGATGTTTGATTGATGATTACGTTTTACTAATCATGTGTAATGAATTCAAATCATATCATAGATGCAATATATAGGGATGCAATATACTAATCATGTGTTTTCATTGCCATTGTGATATGAACCTACAGGGTCACACGCATAGACGAGCCAACGAGCTTCATGTCCGGATTCAATGAATCTAGAATGTGTCTAGGTTCATTGTATGTGACATTCATTTTTCCAGAGAATAGTAAAGCGTTATTATTCGAATTAGAGATAGGGGCAATTTCGACATTTAACTATAGCTGGGGTCACGTGGGAGTTATTATCCGATAAGGACTCCCACTACCAGCGGAAGTCTAGGGGACGTGGGAGTCAGAGACTCCCACAGCCGAAAGGGGACCAGATACGCCCCAGACGCAACGTGAGAAAGCATATTATGAAAGAGAAGGTGCCGCTGGTGCGCTAGCTCACAAGAGAACAACACCTGGAGGTCATGAAGCTTTAACTACCCGATCTTGCAGTGACAAATGAATGATGTACGTTGATGTACAAATCAACGGGATGCCTAGCCATGCTGGATTCTGGTTCTGCTCACAACTACATAAACAACTTGGAAATGGAGAGATTGGGTCTCTCTTTGGAAAGGACCAACCAAATGGTGAAGTCCATAAACACACCACCACAAACGGTTGTTGGAGTTGCGAATGCGGTGAAGACAATGGTGAGACCTTTTGAAGGGAGCACAACCCTCGCAGCGGAACGGAGGGATGATTTCAAACTCATATTGGGCCTCCAATTTATGAGGGATACTAAGACTCAAGTACTCCCTTATGTCGATTCTATTATTGTCGACGGGAACATTGTGCCAGTAATTGTTGGGAAATCGGCCAACCCCAAGATTTTTGCCCTCCAATTGGGGAAGGGCCCTAAACATAGAGAACTAACATTACTTGCCCACCTGATTTGGGAAGAGGTGGTGAAGAAATCAGGATCTATATCACAGGTGGTGACGCAGTTGCTACACAAATATAAAGATGTCATGCTGAAAGACCTCCCCCGGGAACTTCCTCCTAAGAGATACATGAAGGGATTCATGGGTAGAAATTCGTTCTAAACACCCATGAGTCCTCCCCTGAAGGATCCGCTCATACAAAAACGAATCGAAAAATCAGGAAACGACTTACGTTTTCGGCTTAAAGGTTGTATCTTTCGGCTCTCAGCAACAACCACCTTGAGTCCTCCCTTGCGGAATTACTCCTAACCGGTAGCCATGCGACGAAACGGGCAGCAAGTGCTAGCTCTTCGTTCTTCTGAGTTTTGCATTCTAGAGAGAAAAGGAGGCTGCCAGACCAGAAATCTGATTTCGGTTTTTGGGTATTTTGCGACTGATTTGATTGACTACTAGGGTTTCGGCCAAGAGAGGTTTATATAGGGTGTGAGAAGTTGTTTCAAAAAAAAACTCCCACGTACTTACCACCTCTCCCGGTAGTGGGAGTCTTTAACTCCCACGTCCCCTAGACTTCTGCTGGTAGTAGGAGTCCTTATCGGATAATAACTCTCACGTAATCCCAGCACGAACCCGATACCTAAAATGCCCCTCATTAATCTCTAATTCGAATAATAACGCTTTATTATTCTCAGAAGAATAAATGTCAGATACAATGAACCTAGACACATTCTAGATTCATTGAATCTGGACATGAAGCTCGTTATCTCGTCTATGCGTGTGACCCTGTAGGTTCATATCACAATGGCAATGAAAACATACTTAGTAGCAGTATGTGTTCATAAATCACAAGCGGTCTCTAGCAGGACATTGTGACTACCCAAAGTGAATGAATTTACGGTGGAACCTAATATAAATCCTATATTTAATCCCTTTGTCTCGCGATATCCTAATTAAGCATAAGGCATGGTAGTCGTCACCCTTATTAAGCTTAATTGTGAAGGGATTCATGGGCGGAAACTCGTTCCAAACACCCATGAGTCCTCCCCTGAAGGATCCGCTCATACAAAACGAATCGAAAAAGCAGTTAAAAACTTACGTTTCTTGGATTCAAGAAGCTACTTCTTGAATGGAGGAAGGCGTTTCTTGGATGCTAATCGCCTGCAACGGAATTCCCTTTGCGGAATGTCCCTCTACCCGGTATCCACGCGACGAAACGGGCAGCGATTGCTAGCTCTTCGTTTTTCTGGGTTTCGGGAATTAGAGAGAAAAGGGAGAGGCAGAAAACTATTTTCTGGATACTAAGGTATTTCGGCTAAAAAGCATTAGTATCCTAGGTTTTCGGCCAAGAGTTTATTATATAGGCAGAACTAACTCTCACGTCCTCAACTTCTCTCGGCAGTGGGAGTCTGAACTCCCACGTCCTATCAACCTCTTTTGGCAATGGGAGCCTATAACTCCCACGTGCACTAGACTTCTGCTGGTAGTGGGAGTCTTTATCGGATAATAACTCCCCACGTAATTCCAGCTATACCGAAAATGCCCTTTTATCTCTAATTCGAATAATAACAATTTATTATTCTCAGAAAAGTGAATGTCAGATACAATGAACCTAGACACATTCTATATTCATTGAATCTGGACATGAAGCTCGTTAGCTCGTCTATGCGTGTGACCCTGTAGGTTCATATCACAATGGCAATGAAAACACACTTAGTAGTAGTGTGAGTTCATAAATCACAAGCGGTCCCTAGCAGGACATTGTGACTACCCAAAGTGAATGAATATACAACGGAACCTAATATCAGTCTACTATTTAATCCCTTTGTCTCGTGGTATCGTAATTAAGAATAAGGCATGGTGGTCTTCACCATTATTAAGCTTAATTGTATTTATGCTCGATCTCCAGGTAGACTGTTTCGACAAATAGCATTTGATAACCACTTTATCAAATGTATTTGAGCTACTGACCATGCATTTAAACAGTCTTTCCCTATCGAGGGGGCCCTATGGATATCTCTCTCTAATAATAGAGAGGGACAAATTCCTTACAATATCTCTCACATTCAAGCTATGATAGGACACTACATCCAGATCATCGATCGTATTGATTACTCTGTTACAAGTAACATCCGATCGAGTCAAAAGCGTGGCTCCATTCATACTAGAATCAATGAAGACATAAGGTCTAAGGATTCTAAAATAGTATTGAGGAAGTAATACTTATGACTTAAGACCATGAAGTATTACTTCTCGGCGGATCACGTCGATACAATGTATCCCTATATATTGCATCTATCATGTGATTTGTATCCATTACACATGATCAGTAAAACAAGATCATCAATCAACAATCATACTAGTTTTATTTCATAGTAATTAAGCATTACATAAAACTAGGGACTTCTAGAATAGTAATTACATAAGCTAATGAGTTTTACTATCAAACCACACATTTGATAATCAAAAGCAAAATTAACTATTCAATTACATGCTCAAAAGATAATAAAACGCACAACATGTGCTAATGGTCCTAGGGCACTACTAACAAATTGTATTTATGCTCGCTCTCTGGGTAGACTGTTCCAACAAATAGTATTTAATAACCACTTTATCAAATAAATTTGAGCACGGCCATGCATTTAGACAGTCTTCCCTATCGAGGGGCCCATGGATATCTCTCTCTAATAAGAGAAGGACAAATTCCTTACAATGCCTCTCACATTCAAGCCATGATAGGACACTACGTTCAATAACGTCCGACTGAGTCAAAACGTGGCTCCATTCATGCTAGAATCAATGGAGACATCAGGTCTAAGGATTCTAAAATAGTATTGAGGAAGTAATACTTATGACTAAGGACCATGAAGTATTACTTCTCTAACGGATCACGTCCAATACAATGTATCCCTATATATTGCATCTATGATATGATTTGTATCCATTATACATGATCAATAAAACATGATCATCAATCATACATCAAACTAGTTTTATTTCATTGTAAAGAACATTACATAAAATTAGGGACAACTAGAATAGTAATTGCATAAGCTAATGAGTTTTACTATCAAATCACATATTTGATGTTCAGAGACATGCTCAAAAGCAATAAAACGTACAACATATGCTAATTGTCCTAGGGCACTACTAACAATCTCCCACTAGCCCTAGGTCCAATCATACATGATCTTCATTCCCATTGACCAAGTATGACTCTCAATGGATCTGGCTTGGTCAATGAACTTTGCAAATTTTAATGTCTTCTCTTTCAATGATCTCTCTAATCAGATGGAAACGCCTGAGAATGTGTTTGGATCGTTGGTGAGATCTAGGTTCCTTAGCTTTTGAGATGGCACCAGTACTTTCACAATAAAGGTCCACTGGGTTCACAATGCTAGGGACGACACCTAATCCATCAATACATTTTCCTGATCCAAAGCGACTTCTTTAGCGCTTTGCGTGAGCGACCGAGATACTACTGTACATTTGTAGAGTCGACCACAATTTCTTGCTTTGAGCTCTTACAGCTCACAGCACCTCCATTCAAACAAAAAACAAAACCATATTGCGATCTAATATCATCTACGTCAAGCCTACGTCTGTGTAACCATTTACAACCAGACTTCCCTCCTGACCTCCATAAACTAAGAACATATCTTTAGTCCTTCTCAAGTACTTAAGAATGCTCTTGATTGCAGTCCAATGTGACTCTCTAGGGTCAGATTGATAAATGCTAGTCATACTTAACGCGAATGAGACATCCGGGCGAGTGCATATCATGGCATACATAATAGACCCAATGCCTGACGCATATCGGATCTTACTCATGCGCTCTTGGTCCTCATTTGTGGAAGGTCCTTGAGTTCTGCTGAGTTTAATGCCATGTGACATAGGCAAGAATCCCTTTTTGGAGTCTTGCAAACTGAACTGTTTCAGTACCTTGTCAATGTATCCACTCTGGCTTAGGCCGATCATTTTGTTAGATCTATCTCTATAGATTCGTATACCCAAAATGTATGTAGCCTCGCCTAAGTCTTTCATGGAAAAGCACTTCCCCAACCAAGCTTTTACGATATGTAATGTGGGGATGTCATCCACATAAAGCACAAGGAACACTACTGCATTATTAGTTACTTTCTTATAAACACAAGGCTCGTCTTCATTTTTGATGAAACCGAATTCTGTAATATGTTAATCAAAGCGACGATTCCAGCTTCGAGATGCTTGCTTCAATCCATAAATGGACCTTTGAAGCGTACACACTTTGCTAGGATTTAATGGATCAACAAACCCCTCAGGTTGTGTCATATACACATCCTCGAGAAGGTTTCCATTAAAAAACGCAGTCTTAACATCCATTTGCCATATCTCATAGTCATAATATGCAGCTATGGCAAGTAAAATCCTAATAGACTTTATCATAACGACAGGAGAAAAAGTTTCGTCATAGTCAATACCATGAACTTGTCTATAACCTTTAACTACTAATCGAGATTTAAAAGTGTGTACATTACCATCCATATCGGTTTTCTTTTTGAAACACCATTTGTTATCAATGACCTTACACACTTCGGGTGGGTCAACCAAAGTCCACACTTGGTTATCGTACATGGATTGCATCTCAGACTTCATAGCTTCTAGCCACAAATCTTACTCAGAACTACGAATTGCCTCTTTGTAGGTAGTGGGTTCATCTTGATCAATCAGTTCAACCTGATGATCATCAGTCACGAGAAATCCATATCTCTCAGGCTGTTGATGTACCGACTTGACCTCCTTGGGCCTTGTGTCAAAGATTGAAGTTCACTATCAGCACGTGAGCTTGCTTGAAGTTCCAAAGTTGGTTCAGATATTGTTTGGGGATCTTGAATTTCCTCAAGATGGATCTTACTCCCACTATCCTCTTTGGAAATAAATTCCCTTTCAAGGAATAAACCATTTCGAGCAACATACACTTTGTTCTCTGATGGAAGATAGAAGTAATATCCTTTAGTTTCTTTAAAATATCCCACAAACAAATACTTGTCAGATTTAGGGGCGAGTTTATCAGATAATAAGAGTTTTACATACGCCTCGCATCCCCAAATTTTGAGAAAAAACAAACTAGGTCGTTTCTCAGTCCATATCTCATATGGAGTTTTCTGAACCGCTTTAGAAGGAACTCTATTTAATATAAATGCAGTAGTTTCTAGGACGTAGCCCCAAAAGGAAAATGGAAGATTGGTCTGACTCATCATAGATCGAACCATATCTAATAAGGTGCGATTCCTCAGTTCTGACACGCCATTTCATTGTGGTGTGCCAGGAGGAGTTAATTGTGAAACAATTCCACAACCTCTAAGATGTTCGTCAAACTCTTGGTTAAGGTATTCGCCACCTCGATCTGATCGAAGTATCTTAATACTTTTACCAAGTTGATTTTATACTTCATTTTGAAATTCTTTGAATCGTCGAAAAGATTCTGATTTACGTTTAATTAGATAGACGTAGCCATATCTACTGAAATCATCTGTGAATGTAATGAAGTACTGGGACCCTCCTCTAGCACTTGTATTTATTGGTCCACAAACATCTGTATGTATGAGGCCCATTAAATCGGAAGCTCTCTCACTTTGTCCAGTAAAGGGAGCTTTAGTCATTTTGCCTAACAAGCAAGAATCACATGTTTCATAAGACTCTAAGTCAAATGATGTCAAAAATCCATCTTGATGGAGTTTTGATATGCGTTTCTCATTTATGTGACCCAAACGACAGTGCCAAAAGTAGGTTTTTGTTTAAGTCATTTGATTTAAACCTCTTAGTATTAATGTTATAGATGGGCCTTTTAATGGATTCATTGAGGTTAAGAATCTAAAGCCCATTCATCAAAGAGGCATCTCCATAGAAGATACGTTCTTTATGAACGGTGCAAATTTTATTCATATTAATTTCAAAACCATGAATATCTAAACAAGAAACTGAAATAATATTCCTACTCAAAGTTGGAACATAAAGACAATTATTCAGTTCTATAATAAGGCAATATGGCAAAACTAAATTAAATGACCCAGTAGCTACAGCAACAACTCTTGCTCCGTTTGCTACTCTCAGGTCCACTTCTCCTTTTGCCAGTGATCTACTCCTTTTTGAACCCCTGCACGAGAGGGATTCATGGGCGGAAACTTCGTTCCAAACACCCATGGATCCTCCCACTGAAAGGATCCGCTCATATGAAACAATTGAAAAGCAGCAAGAAAAAACTTACGTTTTGGATTCAGAAGCTACTTCTTGAATGGAGGTTGGCGTTTCTTGGATCGGATCTTGCTACCGATTGATCTCCCTTTGCGGAAAGTCCACTCCACTCGGTATCCACGCGGCGATACGGGCGGCGATTGCTAGCTCTTCGTCTTTTCGATTTTCGGGAATTAGAGAGAAAAGGGAGAGGTGAGAATATCGAAATCGATTTCGGTTTTCTTGTTTAATTGCAGTTTGAAGCATTAACCTTCTAGGTTTCGGCTAAGAGATGTTATATAGAGTGTGAGAGTTTTTTGCTAGAACAACTCCCACCTCTACTCAACTTCTCTCGGCGGTAGGGAGTCTCGGAATCACGTTCCCTGAGACTTTATTTGGTAGTGGGAGTCCTTATCGGATAATAACTCCCACGTAATCCCAGCTATAGGTAAAATACCCGAAATTGCCCCTATCTCTAATTCGAATAATAAACACTTTATTATTTTTGAGAAAAGTGAATGTCGGATACAATGAACCTAGACACATTCTAGATTCATTGAATGCGGACATAAAGCTTCGTTAGCTCGTCTATGCGTGTGACCACTGTAGGTTCATATCACAATGGCAATGAAAACACACTTAGTAGTAGTGTGAGTTCATAAATCACAAGCGGTCCCTAGCGGGACATTGTGACTACCCAAAGTGAATGAATATACAACGGAACCCAATATCAATCTACTATTTAATCCCTTTGTCTCACGATATCCTAATTAAGCATAAGGTATGGTGGTCGTCACCCTTATTAAGCTTAATTGTATTTATGCTCGATCTCCGGGTAGATTTGTTTCGACAAATAGCATTTGACAACCACTTTATCAAATACATTTGAGCACGAGGCATGCATTTAAAGCATGATCTTTCCCAATCGAGGGGCCCATGGATATCTCTCTCTAATAATAGAGAGGGACAAATTCCTTACAATGTCTCTCACATTCAAGCTATGATAGGACACTACATCCGATCATCGGTCGTATTGATTACTCTGTTACAAGTAACGTCCAGTGAGTCAAAAGCGTGGCTCCATTCATACTACAATCAATGAAGACATAAGGTCTAAGGATTCTAAAATAGTATTGAGGAAGTAATACTTATGACTTAAGACCATGAAGTATTACTTCTCGACGGATCACGTCGATACAATGTATCCCTATATATTGCATCTATGATGTGATTTGTATCCATTACACATGATCGGGTAAAACAAGATCATCAATCAACAATCATACTAGTTTTATTTCATAGTAATTAAGCATTACATAAAACTAGGGACTTCTAGAATAGTAATTACATAAGCTAATGAGTTTTACTATCAAATCACACATTTGATGATCAAATGCAAAATTAACTATTCAATTACATGCTCAAAAGATAATAAAACGCACAACATGTGCTAATGGTCCTAGGGCACTACTAACAATCTCCCACTTGCCCTAGGTCCAATCATACATGATCCTCAATCCCATTGACCTAGTATGACTCTCATGTTTAGGCTGTGGGAGTGGCTTTGTCAATGGATCTGCAATGTTGTCATCTGTATGAACTTTGCAAATACTAACGTCTCCTCTGTCGATGATCTCTCTAATCAGATGGAAACGCCTGAGAATGTGTTTGGATCGTTGGTGAGATCTAGTACTATCACAATAGAGGTCCACTTTGGGTTCACAATGCTAGGGGACGACACCTAGTTCATCAACAAACTTCACGATCCAAAGCAGCTTCTTTAGCTGCTTGGGAGGCGACTAGATACTCGAAACTACATTGTAGAGTCGGCCACGGTTTCTTGCTTTGAGCACTTCCAGCTCACAGAACCTCCATTCAAACAAAACACAAAACTAGATTGCGATAGATAATCATCTACGTCAGTCTGTAAGCTTGCGTCTGTGTAACCATTTACTACCAAACTTCCTTCCTGACCTCCGTAAACTATGAACATATCTTTAGTCCTTCTCAAGTACTTAAGAATGCTCTTGATCTGCAGATCGATGTGACTCTCCGAGAGTCGATTGATATCTCGCTAGTCATACTTAAAGCAAATGAGACATCCCAGGGCGAGTGCATATCATGGCGTACATAATAGATCCAATGGCCGAAGCACATGGGATCTTACTCATGCGCTCTTGGTCCTCCCTTGTGGAAGGTCCTTGAGTTACTGCTGAGTTTAACGCCATGTGACATGGGCAAGAATCCCTTTTTTGGAGTCTTGCAAAGTGAACCGTTTGAGTACCTTGTCAATGTATCCACTCAGCTCAGGGCCAATCATTTTGTTAGATCTATCTCTATAGATTCTAATACCCCAAAATGTATGTAGCCTCGCCTAAGTCTTTCATGAAAAGCACTTTCCCCAACCAAGCTTTTACGCTTTGTAATGTGGGGATGTCATTTCCAATCAGTAAGATGTCGTCCACATAAAGCACAAGGAACACTCTTTGCATTATTAGTTACTTTCTTATAAACACAAGGCTCGTCTTCGTTTTTGATGAAACCGAATTCTTTAATACGTTCATCAAAGCGGCGATTCGACTCGAGATGCTTGCTTCAATCCATAAATGGACCTTTGAAGCTTACACACTTTGCTAGGATTTGTTGGATCAACAAACCCCTCGAGGTTGTGTCATATACACATCCTCGAGAAGGTTCAGTTAAGAAACGCGAGTCTTAACATCCATTTGCCATATCTCATAGTTATAATATGCGGCTATGCCAAGTAAAATCCTAATTGACTTTATCATCACGACGAGGGAAAAGGTTTCGTCATAGTCAATACCATGAACTTGTCTATAACCTTTAACTACTAGTCGCGATTTAAAATTGTGTACATTACCATCCATATCGGTCTTCTTTTTTATAACACCATTTGTTATCAATGACCTTGCACCCTTCGGGTGGGTCAGCAAAGTCCATACTTGGTTGTCGTACATGGATTGCATCTCGGACTTCATAGCTTCTAGCCACTTATCGACTCGGAACTACGAATTGCCTCTTTGTAGGTAGTGGGTTCATCTTGATCAATCGAGTTCAACTTTGATGATCATCGATCCACGAAATCCATATCTCTCGGGTTGTTGATGTACCCGAGCTCGACCTCCTTGGGTCTTGTGTCAAAGATTGAAGCTCGGTATCGGCACGTGAGCTTGCTTGAACTTCTAAAGTTGGTTCGGGATGTTGTTTGGGGATCTTGAATTTCCTCAAGATGGATCTTACTCCCACTATCCTCTTTGGAAATAAATTCCCTTTCAAGGAATAAACCATTACGAGCAACAAACACTTTGTTCTCCGATGGAAGATAGAAGTAATATCCTTTAGTTTCTTTTTGATATCCCACAAACAAACACTTGTCGGGATTTAGGGGCGAGTTTATCGGATAACAAGCGTTTTACGTACGCCTCGCATCCCCAAAAATTTTGAGAAATGACAAACTAGGTCGTTTCCCGGTCCCACATCTCATATGGAGTTTTACGAACCGCTTTAGAAGGAACTCTATTTAATATAAATGCAGCGAGTTTCTAGGGCGTAGCCCCAAAAGGAAATTGGAAGACTTGTTTGACTCATCATAGATCGAACCATATCTAATAAGGTGCGATTCCTCCGTTCGACACGCCATTCCATTGTGGTGTGCCGGGAGGAGTTAATTGTGAAACAATTCCACAACCACTAAGATGTTCGTCAAACTCTTGGTTAAGGTATTACGCCACCTCGATCCGATCGAAGTATCTTAATACTTTTACCAAGTTGATTTTGTATTTCATTTTGAAATTCTTTGAATCTTCCAAAAGACTACGATTTATGTTTCATTAGATAGACGTAGCCATATCTCACGAAATCATCTCGTGAATGTGATGAAGTACTAAAACCCTCCTCTAGCACTAGTGTTCATTGGTCCACAAACATCTGTATGTATGAGGCCCAATAAATCGGAAGCTCTCTCACTTTGTCCAGTAAAGGGAGCTTTAGTCATTTTGCCCAACAAGCAAGATTCACACGTCTCATAAGACTCTAAGTCAAATGATGTTAAAATTCCATCTGTATGGAGCTTTGATATGTTAGTAGTGCCCTAGGACCATTAGCACATGTTGTGCGTTTTGTTATCTTTTGAGCATGTAATTGAATAGTTAATTTTGCTTTTGATTATCAATGTGTGATTTGATAGTAAAACTCGTTAGCTTATGTAATTACTATTCTAGAAGTCCCTAGTTTTATGTAATGCTTAATTACTATGAAATAAAACTAGTATGATTGTTGATTGATGATCTTGTTTTACTGATCATGTGTAATGGATACAAATCACATCATAGATGCAATATATAGGGATACATTGTATTGGGCGTGATCCAGTCGGGAGAAGTAATACTTCATGGTCATAAGTCATAAGTATTACTTCCTCAATACTATTTTAGAATCCTTAGACCTTATGTCTTCATTGATTCTAGTATGAATGGAGCCACGTTTTGACTCGGTCGGACGTTACTTGTAGCGAGTAATCAATACGGTGATGATCGGATGTAGTGTCCTATCATAGCTTGAATGTGAGAGACATTGTAAGGAATTTGTCCCTCTCTATTATTAGAGAGAGATATCCATGGGCCCCTCGATAGGGAAAGACTGTTTAAATGCATGGCCATGCTCAAATGTATTTGATAAAGTGGTTATCAAATGCTATTTGTCGAAAGCATGTCTACACGGAGATCGAGCATAAATATAATTAAGCTTAATAAGGGTGGCGACCACCATGCCTTATGCTTAATTAGGATATCGCGAGACAAAGGGATTAAATAGTGGATTGACATTAGGTTCAGTTGTAATTCATTCACTTTGGGTAGTCACAATGTCTCGCTAGGGGGCCGCTTGTGACTTATGAACTCACACTACTAACAAGTGTGTTTTCATTGCCATTGTGATATGAACCTACGGGGTCACACGCATAGGCGAGCTAACGAGCTTCATGTCAGATTCAATGAATCTAGAAAGTGTCTAGGTTCATTGTATCGACATATGTTTTTACGAAAATAATAAAGTGTTTATTATTCGAATTAGAGATAGGGGGCAAATTTTGGTATTTAGCCGTAGGCTGGGATTACGTGGGAGCCATTATCCGATAAAGACTCCCACTACCCAGTGAAGTCTAGGGGACGTGGGATTGAGAGTCTCCCACGGCCGAGAGAAGTTGAGTAGACATGGGAGTTGTTCTGGGAACCAACTCCCACACTCTATATAACATCTCTTAACCCGAAACCCTAGGCACTAGTGGTTATCAGCCGAAATACCTAGACAAAAAGAAAAACCGTTTTTCTTTTCTGCCTTCCCCTTTTTCCCTTCTTTAATTCCCGAACTTGAGAGAGGCGAAGAGCTAGCAATCGTTGCTCGTTTACGTCAGCGTGGATACCCGGTAGAGGATATTCCGCAAAGGGAAATCCGGTGGTGGCAAGAAACCGATCAGAAAGCGTCATCCTCCATTCAAGAAGTAGCTTCTTGAATCCGAAACATGTAAGTTCTTTATCGCTGTTTTCGGTTCGGTTTCGTATGAGCGGATCCTTGAGGGAGGAGTCATGGGTGTTTGGAGCGAGTTTCCGCCCATGAATCCCTTCGATGGTATCGAGCCTTGCTCATATGATTCGAGTCGACATTGTTAATCAAATCATAACGGGTATCAAATTCGATTTGGTATGCGTGTGTATGAAAAAAAACATAAAAGATTGTTTCTTTGACTTTGTTTTTGCATGTTTTCGTGATTACTGTTTTGATGATCAGATTATATGCATAAATTGTTTATGGACATATTATTAATTCGATTAATATTGCATAAAGCTGTTTAATTGAATTTAAAGAATGTATCTTTTGATGAATATATGTGATATATGCATAAATTGCTCTCGGTTTGTTATGTTGTACGGTTTTGTGAAATTCAGTATAAAGCTGATTTCGATTTCTTGATTATGCATGAGCTGCCAAAGCATGATTCGAGTTTACCGTATTTAATTTGATTAATTGGGATAAAGCTGTTTGGTTAATCGAGTTAACCAATACATAATCGATTATGTAAGTAAGTCGATTGAAGGGGTAAATGCGGGAGGAAAAAACTATTATGCTCTGCGTAGTGGCAACACATATGAATTTGTGTTTATATCATGAAATTATTATGCTATGTTTTATGTGATTATTAGCATGGTGAATAGCATGGCCTACTATACCTCTTGTTTTACATATTTGGGTTGTAATTTTATAATACGACTGCGAGTCGTTTTTTCTCTATGATGTAAAATTGTACATGCTTTCTTAGATTAGTCATTGAAAGTTGGGTATGCCCATGCAATTATGTAACAAGGCCGGAGAGTTGCTTGGATCGAAGACATTATCCATGAGATGGATTTTTGACCTAGATCGACCACTTGACTCTCACAAGGCTCGTGGGAGTCATTATAGGAATAGGCCATGCTATATCACATTTACATTTTCAGCTTTATATCTTTGCGTGTGATGTTTATTTTATGTGCGGATGGATTTACTTTAAAGCGTCACATTAAATGGTTTTAATTAAGTCTTAAAGTGCCTACCATAACCTAAGCACTCCACAAGCTTGGATCATCATTTTTACGCTTGCCAAAGCAGCGAGATAAAGTGGTTACCTAGGTAAAGGGAGATGGGAAAATAGTGATTTCCATAATGCTTAGACATGGTCAGACTTAACTAGGCTATCAAAATAGTTTTGGGCCTAGGGCATAGAATGGGAATAAGCAGGGACATATACATGTCAATCCCGTTAGATGATTTTACTTTAATTATGGGTGTAAAGCCAAAGCTTTCCCATAACTATTGTAAAATGGTTTTTACCCACTATTTATCAAGTGTTGAAATTGTGGAAAATATTTTTTGCTCAAAACTAATAAACTTTGCAAATAATTTAATGTAGATAATGGCAACCAATTCATCACACAACTCACTGCGATCCAGTCCTTGAGAAGGAAAAAGCAGGCGGGACCAATTTCCTTGATTGGGCCCGCAACTTAGAATTGTCCTTAAGCGTGGGAAAAAGAAGGCATGCACGTTCTTGACACGGACATTCTGAACGACTGCACCCAATGCCCCCAGTGAGAGAGATGCTTGGAAGAAGCTCTCGATGACTCTAACGGCGTGACTTGTCTCATGTTGGTCACAATGGCCCGATCTTCAAAGCGGTTTGAAGGTGTTGAGGCTTTCCGGATGATGGGCCAGCTCGAGGAAATGTTCCAAGAGCAAGCTCGTCATGAAAGATTCCTCACTACAAAGGCATTGAATAGTTGCAAGATGGCCCACAGCACTCTCTGTAAGTGCTCACGTTCTAAAGATGAAGGGCTATTTTGACCAACTTGACAAACTTAGGGGCTCCGTAACTCATGACATGGCCACGAGATATGATCTTGGGCTCGCTCCCACCGGAGTATGACAAATTCATTATGAACTTCAACATGCATGCCATGGAGAAGAACATAAATGAAATACACGGGATGCTCAGCGAGCTGAGCCCGAACATTAAGAAAACCCACGAAGTCTTAATGGTTCAAAAAGGGAACTTCAAGAAGAAAGGCAAGGGAAAGCCCATGGCCAAGAGAGGCAAAGGCAAAGGCAATGACAAGCCCAAGCCCCGACCCAAAGCGAGGCACCAAAGGAGGGAGTTTGCTTCCATTGTGGCGAACTAGGCCATTGGAAGCGGAATTGCAAACTCTATTTGGAAGAGAAGAAAAAAGGGAAAGACCGGTTTAGTTTGCCTCTCCAGGGTATTTATGTTATAGAAATTAACATGTCTGCTCCTACTTCATGGGTATTAGATACCGGTTGTGGATCTCACATTTGTGCAAATGTGCGGGGGGTTCAAAAGGAGTAGATCAGCGGCAAAAGGAGAAGTGGACCTCGAGTAGCCAACGGAGCAAGAGTTGTTCTTTGTAGCTACGGGGACATTTAATTTAGTTTTGCCAAGTGGCCTTATCATAGAACTAGATAATTGTTTGTATGTTCCAACTTTGAGTAGGAATATTATTTCGAGTTTCTTGTTTGGATATTGAAGGTTTTGAAATTAATATTTTGAATAAGATTTGCACCATTCATAAAGATCGTATCTTTTATGGAGATGCCTCTTTGATGAATGGGCTTTATATTCTTAACCTCGATGATTCCATTAAAAGGCCCATCTATAACATTAATACTAAAAGGTTTAAATCAAATGACTTAAACCAAACCTACTTTTAGCAGCTTTGTCGTTTGGGCCACATAAGCGAAAACGCATATCAAAACTCCATACGAGATGGAATTTTAACATCATTTGACTTAGAGTCTTATGAGGCGAGTGAATCTTGCTTGTTGGGCAAAATGACTAAAGCTCCCTTTCTTGGACAAAGTGAGAGAGCTTCCGATTTGTTGGGCCTCATACATACGAGATGTTTGTGGACCAATGAACACTAAGTGCTAGAGGAGGGTTTCGATACTTCATCACATTCACGAGATGATTTCGAGTAGATATGGCTACGTCTATCTAATGAAACATAAATCAGAGTCTTTTGGAAGATTCAAAGAATTTCAAAATGAAGTACAAAATCAACTTGGCAAAAGTATTAAGATACTTCGATCAGATCGAGGTGGCGAATACCTTAACCAAGAGTTTGTGAACATCTTAGAGGTTGTGGAATTGTTTCACAATTAACTCCTCTGGCACACCACAATGGAATTGTTTCCAATTTCCTTTTGAGGGCTCACACCCAGAAAGCTGCTGCATTTATATTAAGCAGTACCTTCTAAAGCGGTTGAGAAAACTCCATATGAGATGTGGGTGAGGAAAGCGACCTAGTTTGTCATTTCTCAAAATTTGGGGATGCGAGGCGTACGTAAAACGCTTGTTATACGATAAACTCGCCCTCTAAATCGACAAGTGTTTGTTTGTGGGATATCCTAAAGAAACTAAAGGATATTACTTCTATCTTCCATCGAGAGAACAAAGTGTTTGTTGCTCGTAATGGTTCATTCCTTGAAAGGGAATTTATTTCCAAAGAGGATAGTGGGAGTAAGATCCGTCTTGAGGAAATTCAAGATCCCCCAGAACAACATCCCAGAACCAACTTTAGAAGTTCAAGCAAGCTCACGTGCGATCTTGAGCTTCAATCTTTGACACAAGGCCCCGAGGAGGTCGAGTCGGGTACATCAACGGCTGAGAGATATGGATTTCTCGTGGTGATGATCATCGAGTTGAGCTCGATTGATCAAGATGAACCCATTTACCTACAAAGAGGCAATTCAGTAGTTACGAGTCGGATAAATGGCTAGAAGCTATGAAGTCGAGATCACGATCCATGTACGACAACCAAGTATGGACTTTGGTTGACCCGCTCGAAAAGGGTGCAAGGTCATTGATAACAAATGGTGTTATAAAAAAGAAGACCGACATGGACGGTAATGTACACACTTTTAAATCGCGACTAGTAGTTAAAGGTTATAGACAAGTTCATGGTATTGACTATGGCGAAACCTTTTCCCCTGTCGTGATGATAAAAGTCAATTAAGATTTTACTTACCATAGCGCATATTATGACTATGAGATATGGCAAATGGATGTTAAGACTGCGTTTCTTAACGGAAACCTTCTCGAGGATGTGTATATGACACAACCCGAGAGGGGTTTGTTGATACAACAAATCCTAGCAAAGTGTGTAAGCTTCAAAGGTCCATTTATGGATTGAAGCAAGCATCTCGAAAAAGCTGGAATCGTCGCTTTGATGAGCGTATTAAAGAATTCGGTTTCATCAAAAAGCGAAGGCGAGCCTTGTGTTTATAAGAAAGTAGCTGATAATGCGGTAGTGTTCCTTGTGCTTTATGTGGGACGACATCTTGCTGATTGGAAATGACATCCCCGCATTACAAAGCGTAAAAGCTTGGTTGGGGAAGTGCTTTTCCATGAAAGACTTAAGCGAGGCCACATACATTTTGGGTATAAGAATCTATAGAGATAGATCTAACAAAATGATTGGCACTGAGCGAGTGGATACATTGACAAGATGCTTGAGGCAGTTCGGTTTGCAAGACTCCAAAAGGGATTCTTGCCCATGTCACATGGCGTCAAACTCAGCGAGAACTCAAGGACCTTCCACAAGGGAGGACCAAGAGCGCATGAGTAAGATCCCGTATGCTTCGGCCATTGGAGTCTATTATGTGCGCCATGATATGCGCTCGCCCTGAGATGTCTCATTTGCTTTAAGTATGACTAGCTGAGATATCAATCGACCACTGGTGAGTCACATTGGACTGCAGTCAAGAGCATTCTTAAGTACTTGAGAAGGACTAAAGATATGTTCTTAGTTTACGGAGGTCGGGGAAGGAAAGTGCAGTAGTAAATGGTTACACGAGACGCAAGCTTCAGAGCGGCGTAGATGATTATCGATCGCAATCTGGTTTTGTGTTTTGTTTGAATGGAGGTCTTTGTGAGTGGAAGAGCTCGAAGCAAGAGACCGTGGCCGACTCTACAACGTAAAGGTGAGTATTTGGGCTGCCTCTGAAGCGGCTAAGGAAGGCTGTTTGGATCGGGAAGTTTGTTGATGAACTAGGTGTCGTCCACTAGCATTATGAACCCAGTGGACCTCTATTGTGATAGATGCTGGGTGCCATTTCACAAGCTAAGGAACCTAGATCTCACAGCGATCCAAACACATTCTCGAGCGTTTCCATCGATCATAGAGATCATCGGCGAGAGGAGGCGTTAGTATTTGCAAAGTTACATACAGAGCGACAACATTGCGAGATCCATTGACCAAGCCCACTCCCACGGCCCTAAACATGAGAGTCATACTAGGTCAATGGGATTGAGGATCATGTATGATTGGAACTAGGGCAAGTGGGAGATTGTTAGTAGTGCCACTAGGACCATTAGCACATGTTGTGCGTTTTGTTATCTTTTGAGCATGTAATTGAATAGTTAATTTTGCTTTTGATTATCAAATGTGTGATTTGATAGTAAAACTCGTTAGCTTATGTAATTACTATTCTAGAAGTCCCTAGTTTTATGTAATGCTTAATTACTATGAAATAAAACTAGTATGATTGTTGATTGATGATCTTGTTTTCTTGATCATGTGTAATGGATACAAATCACATCATAGATGCAATATATAGGGATACATTGTATTGGGCGTGATCCGTCGGAGAAGTAATACTTCATGGTCATAAGTCATAAGTATTACTTCCTCAATACTATTTTAGAATCCTTAGACCTTATGTCTTCATTGATTCTAGTATGAATGGAGCCACGTTTTGACTCGAGTCGGACGTTACTTATAGCGAGTAATCAATACGGCTGATGATCGGATGTAGTGTCCTATCATAGCTTGAATGTGAGAGACATTGTAAAGGAATTTGTCCCTCTCTATTATTAGAGAGAGATATCCATGGGGCCTCGATAGGGAAAGAGCTGTTTAAATGCATGGCCGTGCTCAAATGTATTTGATAAAGTGGTTATCAAATGCTATTTGTCGAAAGCTTGATCTACACGGAGATCGAGCATAAATATAATTAAGCTTAATAAGGGTGGCGACCACCATGCCTTATGCTTAATTAGGATATCGCGAGACAAAGGGATTAAATAGTGGATTGACATTAGGGTTCAGTTGTAATTCATTCACTTTGGGTAGTCACGATGTCTCGCTAGGGGGCCGCTTGTGACTTATGAACTCACGCTACTAACAAGTGTGTTTTCATTGCCATTGTGATATGAACCTACTGGGGGTCACACGCATAGGCGAGCTAACGAGGCTTCATGTCGGATTCGATGAATCTAGAAAGTGTCTAGGTTCATTGTATCGACATATGTTTTTACGAAAATAATAAAGTGTTTATTATTCGAATTAGAGATAGGGGCAAATTTTGGTATTTAACAGTAGGCTGGGATTACGTGGGAGCCATTATCAGATAAAGACTCCCCACTGCAGGCGGAAGTCTGGGGGACGTGGGATTGAGAGTCTCCCAGCGGTAGAGAAGTTGAGTAGACATGGGAGTTGTTACGGGAACCAAGCTCCCACGCTCTATATAACATCTCTTAACTCGAAACCACTAGGCACTAGTGGTTATCGGCCGAAATACCTAGACCCGAAAAGAAAAAACCGTTTTTCTTTACGCCTTCCCCTTTTTCCTTCTTTAATTCCCGAACTCGAGAGACACGAAGAGTTAGCAATCATTTGCTCGTTTACGTCAGCGTGGATACCGGTAGAGGGATATTCCGCAAAGGAAATCTGGTGGTGGCAAGAGCCCGATCAAGAAACGTCATCCTCCATTCGAAGTAACTTCTTGAATCAGAAGCATGTAAGTTCTTTATCGTTGTTTTCGGTTCGGTTTCGTATGAGCGGATCCTTGAGGGAGGACTCATGGGTGTTTGGAGCGAGTTTCCGCCCATGAATCCCTTCATGATATGCATTTCTCGTTGATGTGGCCCAAGCAGCGATTGCGCAAAAGTAGGTCTGGTTTAAGTCATTTGATTTAAACCTTTTTAGTATTAATGTTATAGATGGGCCTTTGAATTGAATCATCGAGGTTAAGAATATAAAGCCCATTCATCAAAGAGGCATCTCCATAAAGATACGATCTTTATGAATGGTGCAAATTTTATTCATAATACTTAATTCAAAACCTTGATATCAAACAAGAAAGCTGAAATAATATTCCTACTCAAAGTTGGAACATACAAACAATTATCTAGATTACATGATAAGGCCACTTGGCAAAAACTAAATTAAATGTCCCCAGTAGCCTACGGCAACAACTCTTGCTCCGTTGGCTACTACGAGGTCCACTTCTCCTTTTGCCCGGTGATCTACTCCTTTTGAACCCCCTGCACATTTGCACAAATGTGAGATCCATAACCGGTATCTAATACCCATGAAGTAGAGGCTGAGACATGTTAATTTCAATAACATAAATACACGGAGAGGCAGTCAAAGTGGCCTTTCCCTTTTCTTCTCATCCAAATAGAGTTTGCGAGTTTCGTTTCCAATGGCACGGTTCATTGCAATGGAAACAAACTCCCTCGCTTTGGTGCCTTGGCTTTGGGGCGGGGGCTTGGGCTTGTCATTGCCTTTGCCTTTGCCCTTTCTCTTGGCCATGGGCTTTCCACTTGCCTTTCTTCTTGAAATTCCCTTTTTTGAACCATTAAGACTTCGGGGGTCTTCTTAATGTTCGATTCAGCTCGCTTGAGCATCCAGTGTATTTCATGTATGGTCTTACTCCATGGCATGCATGTTGAAGTTCATAATGAATTGGTCATACTCCGGTGGGAGTGAGCCCGAGATCATATACGTGGCCATGTCATGACTTATGGGAGCCCGAGTTTCTCGAAGTTGGTCAAAATAGCCCTTCATCTTCAGAACATGTGCACTTACGAGAGGTGCCAGGGGGCCATTTGCAACTATTTAACGCCTTAGTTGTGAGGAATCTTTCATGGCGAGCTTGCTCTTGGAACATTTCCTTGGTGGCCCATCATTTGGAAAGCCTCAACTCCTTCAAATTGTTTTTTGAAGGTCGGGGGCTCATTGTGACTAACATGAGACAAGTCACATCGTTAGAGTCATCGAAATGCTTCTTCCAGTATCTCTTTCAGCTCTAGGGCGTTATTTGCGAGTGCATTCGGGAATGTCAGTATCAAGAAACGTCTGACTTTCTTTCTGCCTAAGGACAATCCTTAAGTTGCGGGCCCAATCAAGGAAATTGGTCCCGCTCGGTTTTTTCCCTTCTCGAGGGACGGATCGCGATGAGTGTGTGATGAATTGGTTGCCATTATCTACATTAAGTTAATTGCAAAGTTATTAGTTTTGAGCAAAAACATTTTCCACAATTTCAACACTTGATAATAGTGGGGAAAAACATTTTACAATAGTTATAGGAAAGCTTTGGCTTAACACCTATAATTAAAGTAAAATCATCTAATGGGAATGACATCTATATGTCCGGCTATTTCCCATTTTATGCCCTAGACCCCAAAACTATTTTGATGGCCTAGCTAAGTTGAACCATGTTTAAGCTTATGGAAATCACTATTTTCCCATCTCGCTTTGCTTAGATAACCACTTGTACATTTGCTTTGGCAAGCGGACAATATGATGATCAAGCTC
>JAOCZM010000224.1:0-141082 GCA_026122235.1 Vinca minor
ACCATCGGGCCAATATATCGCTCCCGTAGTTGTTGTGCACAAGTTATATGGATTAAGCACACTTTACTTGAATTTAGTCTTGTTTTCAAATAATGTGCCTATTTTATGTAACAACACTAGTGCCGTTAATTTGACTAAGAATCCCATTCAACACTCTAGGACAAAACACAAAGAAATTAAGCACCATTTCATAAGAGACCATGTTGCAAAAGCGAGATGTGTGCATTGGGTTTTGTTAGCACCGATGATCAACTTGTCGATATTTTTACTAAAGCATTGTGTTTTGAAATATTTGATTACCGAAGGCGATGCCTAGGAATCACAAAATTGCAAAGTTGATGTGTTTGTTGAGAATGTGCAGGAAACAGGGCATTTCGGTCGACCGCAAATATGGTTCAACCGATCGGAGAAATGGTCAATATTTTACAAGGAAAACATTAAGGCAGCTCGGTCGACCGAAACGCAATATATATATATATATATATATATATATATATATATATATATATCAAAATAACCATCTTATTTGTTTTCCACTCAAAATAATCTTTAACAATTTACTGGTTTTAAAAAATAACCACTTTATTTTTTTCACCGCAAATACCTTATAGCAATTATTGGTTCTCAAAATAATGATCCTCCACATCCTACTGAGAGGTTTCTCACATGGGGAACAAATGAGGTAAATTGATCACTCTATATCATTCCCCCAAACCAACAAGATGAAATGGTGATGGGGTAGAACCCGACCCGATATGGTTCATCTCATCCTCTTCTAACACATCCAATCGTCGACACCACCTATTTTCCCAATAATTTCTCGCCTGAGGCACTATGCTTCGGGATTCCTTCCTAATGCAACTCCACCGCCACCGGCGTGGCTCCCTAGTCTCCTACCACCTTTATTCATAACAAATATTCTATAATCACTGGCACTAACTCCATATCCGACCACCACTTCCAACACGAACCTCCATCTCCGACTTCAATTTTCCATCTAATATCTTATTTCATTTTCAATTCCCCCAATTTTTATCTAATCTCCTATCTAATTTTAATTTTTCCAAAATTACCCTCTTCTCATTTTAAAACTCGTCACACACACACTTACCCAATCTAACTAATGGTAGGGGCGGTGGATAGGGGAAGCTTGTACAAGTTGGAGATGCGTGCAACTGGGCAAGTGTGTGTATTTTTCATTTTTGTATTATTTCACATTTATATTGACGAAATATTAAATTTTGTATAATTTGAAGCGAATCATATAGAGAGATACTCGTAAAGAGAGAAAGACAAATTCGAAATGAGGGGAATGAGGGTGTGCACTTATGCCGATAAAGGCATGCAAATATATTACATCTAAATAATTTAGAAAACATATCCTTGTTTAATTAGGATTTAAAGTCAATTTTCTAATTATTTTTGGAAGTTCAGTTTTTCTTATAAAATAGGAGTTGGTTTAAATTTGAAGAAAAACAAACAACAAGTTATTCATATTTTGCTACATTATCATAGTTATGTATGTAATTTTAGAAAATTATTAATTTATGATATTGATGAGACTACGTAATTCATATAAGGATCTCTCTAAAATTAATAATTATCTTAAGGTTATCTGACTTTAAAAAAAAATATATATATATATATATATATATATATATGTATGTATGTATATATATAAAAGGATCTCTCTAAAAATAATTATTATCTTATTATTTATAGAGAGAAATCCGCTATCCGTGTACACCAACTTTTTTTGTTTTTCTCTAAATAGCATTAACTTTAATTTAGAGCAGTAGTAACATAACTATTTTGTGGATATGCTCCGATTGTCAAATTAAGAAATCCCAAAGAAAAGGCAGTAGTCATGTGCCATGCACATGTGACCCATTTTAAGGGCAAAATTGTCTGAAATCTTGTTCCCTCCAAAAACCCAACTATCTCCCTCTTCTCGTAGTAATGAATCAAGAGGCCACAACGGCGAAAACCTTTCATCAAGGGAGCAAGACAAATTCTTACCTATAGCAAATGTGAGCAGAATTATGAAAAAGGTGTTGCCAGCGAATGCAAAGATATCCAAAGATGCAAAAGAGAAAATACAAGAATGTGTTTCCGAGTTTATCAGTTTCATCACCGGCGAGGCTTCCGATAAGTACCAGAGAGAAGAGAAAGACAATTAACGGAGAGGATTTGTTGTGCTATGAGTACTCTTGGATTTGAAGAGTATGTGGAGCCTTTGGAGATTTATTTGGCTAAGTACAGAGAATTAGATGGGGAGAAAACTTTTATAGGGAGACCAACAGGAGGGGAGAATGATGGAAGCGGCGGTGGTCGCGGTGGTGGCGAGTACCGGTGCGGTGGTGGAAGTGGCTGGGTTAATCTTGTGGTGGAAGTAGTGGGATCAATGGTGGGATCGGCGGTGGTGATGTTATTTATCATCCTAGTGGTCAGATGTATGTTTCTGGATCTTTTCATCATATGGGTTTGAGTGGTGGTGGAATTATGAGGAAAGAAAATGGCGGTGTTGTCGGTGGAGGTTGTAGTGGAGGTGGTGGCGCCTTACAGGCTGCTGGATATAAATAGGTAAGATTGGTCGGACAATTTTGCCCTTAAAATCTGTCACATGTGCGAGGCACGTGATCATTTTGGCACCTTTTTTGGTCGGATTCCTTAATTTGACAAACGGAGCATATCCGTAAAATAGTTAGGTTACAACCGCTCTAAATTAATGTTAATTCTATTTAGAGAAAAGAAAAAAAAATTGGTGTATACATATAGCGATTTTCTCTATCTTTAGAAATAACTAATTTTTGCGAAAAAATATTATTTTAGAGAAGTAATTAATTTATCGAGTATTAGCTTATAGAGGTTGTATTGTATTCATAGCGACCTCTTATAGAAAATAGCTATCTTAAGAATCACTCCATCTATTTCATAATAGAAATCCTCGTACATGTGTAGTTTATCATAAATTAAAGGAATGAGGAGACAATATGCATATTTGTTATAATATCCTTAAACAATTTAAATCATCACCATTAATTCTCAATCACCAATTTATTTCTCTTTCTCTCCATTCCATAATATGAGTAAAGGTAATTTTATAAATAAAATTTTCAAAGTTGAAAAATAACATATATTTTGTAAGAGATATAGAGGCTAAAAAGATTCATATTATGAAAGAGAAATCCGCTATTTATATCATCAACTATTTCCCATTTTCAGAATTCTAGAAAAAATAATTTATTAGGATATTTTTAGCATTAACTATTTACGGGCTACTAAATATGATCAATTAGTGATTCCGACGAACTTTCAGGCCAAAAAAGTGCACATGACTCCGACATTAAGGGCAAAAATGTCAAATTCTTTCATACTCTTCAACCACCATCATCATCTTCATCTTCTTCAATAAAATTTTAGGATGTTCCCCATTTTCATTCCCAAAATCAAACCAATGTTCAATTATTAATACATCATCATCTTCTTCTTCCCTCATCGTTTTTGTAAAACACAAGAGGGGGGGGGGGAGGGGGGTGAATTGGGTTTTAATCGATCTTGCGAACTTTTTCAAATCTATTCAATGCTAGTGTTGGTTTGAGCAAGATGATTAAAAGCAATATGAAAGCCAATCACAAGACAAAGGATTTAGAGTGGTTCGATTCACTTAGAATCTACGTCCACTACCTTGAGCCGCACTCAAGGATTTCAACAACTTCACTAAGAATGATTTTACACTTGTGGCTAACTCACTAAGAGTTTTACAACGCAACCACAATACAAAACTCACTAAGAGTCAATTGCCCACACAAAGTAGGACTTAACAATTTGCCCACACAAAGTGGGACTTTTACAAGAATAACCCAATCACTTAGAAAGGGAATAAGAATGTTTAAAGAACAAGGTTGTTCACTCTTCTAAGTGAAAGATATAAACCTTTGAAGTACAAGAATGATAAGCTCTTAGAACATATGAAGCACACTCTTTGTCTTGCTTTTGAAATTCACCTTTGAATGATTTAGATCATGGCAATGAAGTGCATTTTACTTTGTGAGTGTTTAGACTTGATAAGAAATCAATGAATATTGTATGTGCAAGTCATTTGTCATTCTCTAGCATTGGAGTATTTAAACATATGAAAATATGCTGAAAAACGACTCTGCAACGGTCAAATAACGGCTAGTTTTTACAGAGTTCGGTTGACCGAACAAAACACTTCGGATGACCAAAGCATATGGTCGGTCGACCGTCCATGACCTCGGATGATGGTTCGGATGATGGTTCGGATGACCGAGGCTTGACAGATTCCAAAACTCAACTCTCTGTTTCTCTTCGGTTGATCCGAGCTAATCTCGGTCGACCGACCTCCTGATCTTTGAGAGATGTTGATTTTTCACTTGTTTTGAAATCTTTTGAAGTCTAAAAGGTTTTCCCAAAAAGGTAACAACTAAGAACATTTGGAAAACCATTTTAAAGGACTTAGACCTTGAAAACAAAGGCTTTTGGAAATAAGAATCCTTTTGAAACTTAGCCTTTTGAAAACGTGTTTATGAGCATGCAAGACTAGAATGTTGTATGGTTATGTTCATAAGAGCAATGGTTAGAGCTTATAAGATAAAGACTTATAATGGCAAAGCTAATCTAACCAAACCTAAGTCTTCAATCTTCAATCTCGATGAGATATGCCTTTAAGTATAACTTTGAATCTTGATCATGGCTTGATTGAAGTACTTAGAGCTTCCATTACGATAACCATTATTCTATCACAAAGATTGAAACCATTAGACACAACATCAAATTTTGTCCATTATCAAAAACTGAGTTTGTTCGCCCTTAGGGCTTACAGTTTTACTTAGAGCTTTAATTTAGTGAAAAATATGGATCCTTTAAGAGAAATTCAGATAAACAGGGTTACAAAAATGATTACCAGGAAATCTTTTGTTCCAATCAAAGTTTAGAACATGAGGGATTACTGGTAAATTACCATTGAAACCCACGATTATGGCGTCTACGAGGGTTTCAGGAGGTACAGTAGAGAAGAAGGTGATGGCCATAAGTAGTCTTCTTGGAGTTTCTGAGAAACCCTTGTTCAAAAAGGGGGAAATTGAAGAATCAAGAATCAAGAAAGATGATGCCTTTCCAAGATTGAATAATTCATCTGTTTCAAAGAAACCTTGTAAAGAACACAGGAAATCCTGAATAAATTACAAATTCAATTTCTGAAGCGTCATCAAGAACCATTCTTTAGTTGCAATTAAACAATCATTGTTGTCAAGAAAAGTTGGTTCAATTTTACCCGCGAAATCAAATTTCCATGCTTCAAAGCAGCCGCTATTATTAAGAAAGCAAACAACTTTACCCCAAAAATCATGGTAAAAGTTACAGAGTGAGACCAACAATGGACATGACAAGAAAACTAAGAAAAAAAGATGAGGGAAGAAGAAGATGATGATGGATTAATAATTGAGCATTGGTATGATTTTGGTCATTAAAATGGGAAAAATCTTAGGGTTTTATTGATGAAGATGATTGATGAGGAACCTTGAAAACTTGTATCAAGATTCAACAACAAAAGGGTTGAACGGATCTTTCTCTTGAATTAGTTTCAAAGGAGAATATAATCAAAGCAACTCTAAGAAGGTTAATTATCAATGGGGACTGAAACACCACAACAAGAAGCACCACAACAAGTGCGACTAGCTTGTTGATACAGTAACTCAAGAATGAATGAAAATATAAATAGAAGTTCAATTCACAAGTATATAAGGAATAACCTTACCAAATATCATATATCTAACGTAAATAATAAGTTGGCCGAATTCCCTCTTAAATAGAGTAGGAATTTCGGCTCAAAAGAACCCACAAAGGAAGAGTCCTATTCTAATCAGGGCTCTTCAATATCTAACATAACAAACTTGCTATAAAAGAAACACTAACTAAACACATAGACAACATGTCCTTTATTCTAGCACCACAAACTTTATGCGGCCTAAAATACTTAATAATAATAAATATAAAATCTGAAAATCTAATTAAAGTCTAGAATAGACTTTAATGTACAAAGTTCTTAAAATGCCATTTAGCCATTTTCCTTCTAATTGTGTACTTTGCCTGCAAACGAGATTAAATGGATTTGATCTTTGTGTCTTTCATTCTTTGAAGGTTTCTTTGTCCCATGAATCTTTAGATTAAATGTTTTAAGAACTTGGCTCATTGGCTTTCTTCGGGAGCTTGGACTTGGAATGAATGAGTTAAGAACTTGGTTATTTGGATGAATGACCTTAGTTAGCTTTATATATGAGTCTTTTAGCTTCATGGATGGATCCTCATCATTCTCCCCTTCTTTAAAGAGATATATCCTCGAATCTTCTAAGCCTTGTAATGTAAGTGTATGATCACTCTTGATTTTCAACTTATCACTCATTAATCTTTCTTTGGCTAGATTGCCCTCGGCTTCTTTCTTTTCTTCTTGACCAACCCAATTGTCATCATCTTGTATTATCATCATACTTTTATTTGGGCAGTCTATATCAAGATGGCCTTGTTCGTGACACTTAGAGCATTCCGTTGGAATTCAAAATGAACAATTTGTCTTCCAAGTTGAAGAAAAGATGGCGGCTGTTTGGACAACCTTTATTTGAGCCGTGGCTATTTTGGCAGCTTCTATTGGTTCTTTATCCTCTATCTTGCTCAGCAAATAATGTGAATTAGAAGGGAGTTGATTTGGTCTTTTTCAACATTGGAACTTGGCCGAATTTGCCCCTATTTTTTTCTCTTGGATTTGTCTTTCAATTTGTCCCGCATAATACACCATATCATGAAGCGCAATGTGATGAACTCTTTCCATCTTTGACCTTATTTCCTCATTTAAACCCGCCAAGAATCGATTCAAAGTATCTTCCATATCTTCTTGAATATCAACCCGAATCATGGCTAATTTCATCTCTTTATAATATTCATCTATTGATTTAGTACATTTTTTAAGCATTTGTAAACGATTGACATGTTCCCTAATGTAATGTTGGGAAACAAATCTACGTTTCATCTCAGCTTTCATATCATTCCAACTATCAATAGGTCGTTGACCAGCTCTTCTCCTAAGTATACTCTCTTCTTCCCACTACTTTGATGCATAATTATAGAATCCCATGACTGCCATTTTTACCTTTTTACCCTCCGAATAATTATGAATAGCAAATATATGATCAAATTTATGTATCCATTCAAAAAAGATTTAGGATCATTCATACTTTCAAAAGATGGGATCTTAATTGTACCAATAGGATTGTCAAATCTCTGAAAATTCCCTCACATTCTTGGCCTCATAGGTTCAAAAGGACAATTATCACCAAACCTTTGAAATTGTTCCCTTTCTCTCGGATTCTCTTGCAAATGATCATCTTCGTGTCTTTGATGTGCTATTCTTGAGTTTGTTGCATGTTGAGAATCATACCTTTTATCATCATAATCAAAGTTTCCCTCTTCTTCATCAATTTGTTGTCCCCTTCTTGGAACATAAGGCTGCCTTTGGGGGAATTTCGGTCTTACCACTGTTTGCTCAACAAGAGTCATTTTGTTGCCTAATTCATCCAATCGATCCATGATCTTTTGGAATTGTTCCCTTGAGAGCGTATCATCCATAAAGTTTTCATCTTGTCTTGATGTATAGACTCCCTGTTGAGACATGATTACTAAACACTCAAATTTGTTACATAGAAAAAAAAAACAATTCACTTAATATTCCAATAATACTTGTAAAAGAACTTCAACTCTGGATGAATTAAAGATTCCTAATTTGTAGAGTTGAGACAAAGCTGAAAAATAGAGGAAAAGAAATCCTAGACCTAAACAAATTGTTTAAAGAAAGAAAATATAGAGTAATCTTGAAAATCCTAGACCTAACAAGAAAAAGAAGATACTTTTAGGTATCCTTTTGTGTTTAGGAAAAGGAAAATCTCAATCTTTATGCTTCTTGATTCTTGTTCTTGAATCTTTTCTTTCATTCTTTTACTTTTGGTAACCCTTTTTCTTGGCCGAATACTATCAAGAATAGAGGCTCGAACGCTATCGATTCTTAATTTTGGATTGTATTTCACGGCTCAAAGAAACAAAGGGGGTGAACTTGTGCCAATTCTTGAAACGAGGCTCGAAACACTAGGGATTAAGAAGTTTTCTTTTGTCTTATATTCACTACATAAAACACTCTCGGCCTTGAATTATTTTTTTTCTTTTCGATTTTTTTTAATCCAAGCAAACAAGAAAATTTTCATGAAAGCAGTAAAGGTACACCAAGAAAGAGATCAACCTACATCTCTGATACCTAAAATACTAAATAATAATAAATATAAAAGCTGCAAATCTAATTAAAGTTCTAGACTTTAATGTACAAAGTTCCTAAAATCCCATTTAGCCATTTTCCTTCCAATTGTGTACTTTGCCTTAAAACGAGATTAAATGGATTTGATCTTTGTGTCTTGCATTCTTTTAAGGTTTCTTTCTCCCATGAACCTTTAGATTAAATGTTTTAAGAACTTGGCTCATAGGCTTTTTTCGGGAACTTGGACTTGGAATGAATGAGTTAAAAACCTGTTAATTTGGATGAATAACCTTCGTTAGTTTTAGATATGAGTTTATTAGCTTTATGGATGGATCCTCATCAATGATGATGATGGTTGAAGAATATGACAAAATTTGATATTTTTTCCTTAATGCAGAGGCACGTGATTTTGTTGGCCTGAAAGTTCGTATGAATCTCTAATTTGTCATATTTAATGGCCCGTAAATAATTGATGATAAAAATAGTCTAATAAATTATTTTTGCTAAAAATCGAAAAACGGAAAATAATTGACTTTAAAATTAGAGGATTTCTCTATTATGAAACGAGGGGAGTTACTATTTTTGTACCAGTAGCTACTATTCAATTTTTAAACTCTACCGTGAAATGGATTGACTAAGAAGTTAATAATTAATCTGCAAATGATGAGAAAAACTCTCATAAACACCTTAACTTTTTACTGCCCATACGCTTGGACGAGGTTTGTCTACGGTCCACGTGTTGGTGAACCTCCATACTAGCTTGCCGGCTGACCTGACTCGGGGCTTCCCGGCTCCTATGCGGAATAGCTTTTTGTTCCGCACTGCGGGACACGATCTAAACCGTCGGATGAGATTTTTTAACGGTCCAGATCTAGAGAGAAATTTTTTTATTTTTTATTTTTTAAGTCCAGCCGCAACTTTTTCTTTCTCCAGATCTGGACCGTTCAAAATCTCATCCGACGGCTGAGATTGTTCCGCATGTATGGAAAAAAATCTGTTCCGCATAGGAACCGGGCTGGACTCGGGGACCAAGTTGTTTCACTCTTCGCCTTATAAATCCATGTACATTTTTATTTTATCAAGTACACAATTGAATTTAAATTGTTTTCCTTTACAAATTTTATTATATAGAAGATTTGATTTTAGAATCTTAATAGAATTTATTCATTTCCCAACACTTGAGCCTTTAGGGAAAATATGAGAAAGGTAAAAAAAGAAAAGAAAATGAATGTTGTATTCAGTAAAATGAATCTATGTAAAAGTTTCATTGATGAAAAAAAGGAAACTAGTTATGAAAGAATAAAACAATATTAGAGAGAGAGCCAAAAGAATACTGATTTTCAAAATTTGCGAGCTTCAGTTACTCATCAATGTTTGTACTCGTGTATTTTTTCTTTTTCTAACATAAAATGTCAGAATTGTTGGGGCTTCAAAAGTCATGTTTTCAATTACCGCATTTGCTTGATGGTGGATTCCGGCCCAAGACTTGTTATTGGACCCGGGTTGAACTCGATCCAGTGGATCCGCGCTAATATTTGACGTATACTAAATAAGACATGCTTGGTTAATATGATGATATTTGATTTCTTTCGGTTTTGAGATTCTTTATTCTATATCCGACTACAACACTTATACGGTAATCGTAATTCTAATAGATAACTACTATATTCATGGCATTTCTCTACCATAAATACCAGACATCAATTAATGCTTTCATTATTACGAGTTACTTGCTTATCATGTATTGAGTTCTTTATCTGTGTCTATTTCTCTCTAAAAAAGTTAACTTTAGCATCACAGAGTGGTTGAGATTATCCCAACCACCCTTTGACCGTTTCTTTTCTCATAGTTTACTCTCTTTCTTGTTAGATTCGTTCGCTGGTTTAGAGGTTTACTCTCTTTCTTGTTAGATTTGTTTGCTGGTTTAGCGGAAGAAACTCCGAGATACGAACCCGTTTGTTCCGTACGCATCACTTGACATGGAATATCATCAATCAATTAAATGTATATATGAATAAAGTGTCAATGAATGAAAACAAAAAAACACAAAACAGATAAAACAAAAAGGAAAAAGAAGAAACCCAAATGGGCCATATCAAAGGCAAAAATCAAATGACTTGATCACCAATGACCCTGATCCTCTAACACCATCTCAAAGACCTGATTTGAAGCTTGCACCAGCTGCAGTAATCCACTTATCTCCCTTAAGGAAGGACTTAACAGTAAATTTACCAACTTGTTTAGCATTTAAATTAAGCTTCAAGCCCTTCCATTTGACCCTATTTTTTGTCACAGCACCAGCACCAAAGTTCTGATATTCAGCATAAAATATAGTATCTGGTGCAGTGGTCCCTACCCAAGGCAACCATCCTTTGGGATCAATGAAGCTTCCCATGAAACTTTTTATAAAAACAGTAGTTGAATAAATTTTCCATGGCCTTCCTAAGAATGTATTGACTCCAGTGAGATTTGCAGAGGGCCAAATGGTGCAATTCTGAAAGGAAATTCCAGTGTTTTGATTTGGATCAATTTTTCCTTGTGCTCGTTATGGTGATTTGCTGCCCAGGCATTGGTTTTTTGGGAAGAATGTTGCGCTTTTGGAAGACAACTGCTGAGTTTCCAAAGATGAAATCCACGACTCAGTAAATATTACAATCTTTATAAAATTGGCGATTTGAGTGAGAATAGAGTGTATCCTGCATATGGATGGAATAAAAAAATTAAGTTAAAATGTAACATTTATAAGAATATATAAGTTTTACATCATTTTTTAGGACAAAATTAAGTTTTTAATGATATATGAAAAAGTTAGTATTTATAAAGGGGAAAACAAATTGGTAAGTCCAAAAGATAAACTCAAAGGTTATATATTTTCAAAGTTGAAAATTGGATAGAAGACCAAAAATTGACAGAATAAAAGGGTTGGAAATCGACCTTTTTAAACTAGTGTAATATTCAAAATTTCGCTCCTAACATGCAGTCTCTGTCTTTTTATTATGTCAATTTTCAATCACCTAAGTAATAACTAGTTGCTCAATTGTCAACTTTGAGAGAACTAATACTCAATTGTCAAACTCCAAAGTTCAGTTTTTAAATTAAATCATCCCCATCCTCACAAGAAAAAGAAAAAGAAAAAGAAAAAGGTATATTAAATTTTTGAGTACATCCAATACCTGGAAAGCGTCCATTTTGCAACGGTAGAAGACAGACTGCGTCACTGTTGACATTAGGGCAACCGCTCGATGCTTGGCCAGGGCCAGCAGATTCACGAAACCCATATCACGACCAACAAATCCCTTCCCAAACACAGCTATATATATGAGAAAGAAAATAAAAACTCATATTAATTAATGTTCAATACAGTAAACTTTTTTGTTATCTCATTTTTTAGATAATATTTATAACAATATATAAGAGTAGATAAAATAATATTTTGATTAATTATTTCAATTAAGCAAAAGTATTCTTTACTAAGCAAAAGTCCTGAACTCGAATTACATCTTCATCACTTATGTATTACAAAAATAAATAAATAATTAGAAATGCAAATTAATTATGTAGGAACTTACCAAATGTTGCACTTTGGAAGGTAGGAGTTCCATCCACAACATTGAGATTACCAGAAACAATAGTAGCATCCTTTCCATCACCAATCATCATAACGTTCCACATTTTCTTCTCAATCCTAACATTTTCCAAATATACCCCTTTCTTCACATAAATCACAAACCTCTTATCACTCTTTTCAGGCACAGCCTTGAGTGCTGCCTTAATTGTCTTATATTTTCCCGATCCATCTTTTGCCACTACAACATCAGCCTTTATAATTTTTGAACTACTTTTACTCTGTAAAAGCTTCCTATCCATGGAAGATAACCATCTTGGCCCTTCTTCTTCTTGACTCATCAAACGCCGCCCGATCCCTCCCAATCTATTAATTGACGATTCCAGCTCTGTAACTATGGCAAGACTATTGCTAGTGAACTCAGTAGAGTTTTTCAAGCTTTGATGAACAAGTTTGCTCAATTCTGAATTTGCATTCTCAAATCCATCAATGCATGTTTCCTGATAAGTTCCAGCTGAACTTAACCATGTTCTAAAATCGTCGAATACCTCTGGTAATGATTTTTTGTTGAGAAGAGATAATGAACTGTTGAGATGATCCAATGCAAGAGAAACTAACTCCTGGCAGCTTTCAAGGGATTTAATGGTCATTTCATCAGTGATATTAAGCTTCTTGAAACCACCATTTTCGTCAAAATCTTGAGAGGCTTTAGAGAGCTCGTTTAAGGCTACTTGAGCTGATAATTTGAAGATATCTTGAGGTTTTAGAAGATTACCAGATTTAACATAAGGAGAAAGGCTACTGTAACACGAGTCGGGATACAAAGTGATGCTACAAACAGACTTTATTTGACTTGTAATCGATTGATTTTGACTTTCTGTTTTGCCATTTTTGCTAACATGTGTAGCTCCAACAACAGCAGCAGCAACAACGGCGACAAGAACAATGGACGAGAGAGCGATAACGGTGATTCTTTTCCTCGTCTTTCGACAAGCCATTAGTCTCTCTTGATCAGCTTCATTGAGTTTGCCATAGGGATTGAGAGAGGCCATATTAATTGTTTTTGTGTTTTTGGTTGTTGTTGAGAATATTGTTGTTATATGGAGGACATAATGGGCTGCTTTATATAGGGGTAATATGTTATGTTATGCGTGGAAAATAAATATTACGTGCAAGGCATGAACCCTTTGGTGTTTGAGGACATGATCATTTGGTTTTTAGTGCTTCTCATGTTTTGTATCAATTTTGCTCCTATAAAAATGAGGTTTTAATTAAGTCAAACAGGACATGGGTATGTTTCCTGGAAACTTTTTTTTTTTGGGGGTTGGGGGGAATCCCTATGGCTTGCACCTACTACTGAGTCAACAGACCACCCTGGGGATAAGTAAAATCTTACATTAAGAGAAGGAATTTGTGGACAATTTTATTTTTAATTTTTTTATGAATAAAGGAATTTCTGGACAAGGACAGTTATAATAAACATTCATGTTACTAATTGTTTATTAATATGGGTAGGGTTAGGCAACTCAAATTGATAAATTTCTTCTTCTTTTTTATCTTTCAAAGCCTTAATACAAAATTATTGTGTTCGGCTATATGACTAGGAGAGGTACAACACAATCACTTTCTAAAAGGTCTCACATTTCAGTAACACTCTTCCTCAAGCAAGCTTAACTTCAGAATTCGGGTAGGATCTGGTGCATTAGTGCGGGCGTGATCGCACCCTTTATTTTATATTTGGGATATGACTAACTTTTACGTTGACTCTCACGAAACTTACCGCTACTCTCATTCTTTGTTCAGGCATGAGGCCAACAGTAAATATTATAAACTAGAGTACGTGACACCCATAAGCGAATTCGAAGTTACAAGTGTAAAAATGAAACTAATATGTTTAGATAGATTAATTCAAGAGGTAAATCTGTAAAAGTGTAAAATACTACAAAAGTCTTCTTACAAACATATGTTAATAGCACTCTATTTTTGTTTTGAAAATTTTATTCAAAATTACTACAAATTTTATACACTCTTCTTGAGTCATACATCATCTCTCTTTTAATATTTTAAGTTTGTGCTACAATAATTGAGAGAAAGTTGAAATGATTATAACTTCAGAAATTAGGACATGTGCTGATTCATATACATCTTATGGCTTAGAATTCTAAATATCATCACAAAATTGTATCTCTTCTTATCTTGTAATGATATGAATATTTTTTAAGCACAAGATAATTAGGTATATGACAAAATTATCATATAACTTAAAAGTCAAGTTAAAGAATTTGCTATTTGTTCTTTTCATTTTTTAGGAATCTATGTTTAACTTTGGTTAGAGGAGAAATGAAGTTTGCAATTAAATCTTTCAGAAAAAGTAAAAATATTTAGATTAAATTACAATACAAATATATTGCCGTGCTAAATTATTCTAAAATATGAATAATTATCATTTTCCTTTTGTGATTTTTGAAGTGTTACTAAGCATATTTTTGTATTTGAGACTTATGCTAGAGTCGTGAGGTACATGTTGCTAGCCATCTTGGCATAATTTTTATTTATTTCGAAGGAATGGGAACAGTGAGAACACACGGTTCATCAGTATTCTTGATAAAATCGAACTCACGTACTACTTCGTCAGAACGTCGATTCTAGCTTCTAGAAGCTTGATTTAGTCCATAAATATATTTGTTTAGCTTACATAGTTTATTGGCATTTTTTGAATCGACAAAACTTTCGGGATGTATCATATACTCATCCTCATCAAGGTTTCCATTAAGGAAAGGTGTTTTGACTTCCATTTGCCAGATCTCATAATCATAGTACGCTTCTATTTCAAGTAAGATCCGAATAGATTTGAACATAACAACATGGGAAAAGGTTTCATAATAGTCAATACCATGAATTTGTTTAAAACCTTTCGTGACAAGTCGTCCCTTGTAAGTTTGAATGTTCCCTTCCATATCAGTTTTTAATTTAAAAACCCACTTGCACCCTAATGTGGTCACCCTTCAGGTGCATCAACCAAGATCCATACTTAGTTAGTGTACACGTAATCCATCTCGGACCTCATGGCCTCAAGCCATTTCACAGAATCTGAAATTGCTTGTTTGTAGGTTGTAGGCTCATCGTGATCAATAAACATAACATCACCATGTTCTGTTACAAAAAATCCAATTTTTTCTGGTGCTCTACGAGCACTACTTGACCTACACAATTCTAGTGTTTCTTGAACCTGCTGCACAATAGCTTGTGAAGCTTGTTCATTTTCCATCTGATCACTAGTGCTTGGTTGAACTTCAGTAAGTTTTAGAACTTCATTACGCTCCACTTGGCTCCAACTAGTTTTCCCAGAGAGAAACTGTTTCTCTAGAAAAACTCATCAATGAGGCCCTAGGAGATGATGCTACTGAAGAGGAGGTATAACAGCGGGTCAGGGCTCTGATTTTCCTCCTGATGTCCACTTTCCTCTTTCTAAACAAATCCGGGTCCCGGGGGAACATGCGGTGTCTCCTACTAATCAGCGACGGAATCCTTGCTGAGGACCAGCATTCCTGGTCTAGGGGTGTCCTTGCACATTTGTACCGCCAGATGTGCACCTCTACACATGCCGTCTCGAAGGACATAGCTGGACGCTGCCTATTAATTCAGGTTTGTGTAAATTTTTATACATTTTTATTGCTAGCATGTATTTTTATTATTTGCTGACTAATTCATGTTTTTTCTGTAACAGTTGTGGGTGTTAGAGGAATAACCGTGTCGAATCACATTGTGCAGCGGAAATAAAGTGACCTCGCCTCTACCCTGATCTATCACGAGTAAGAACCTAAGACTACGAGATAGTGTTATACCTTTATCGGTGCTAGGATAGCTGAAACGGTTTCATGCGGTATGTTGTCACGAACTGAACGCCACCAACGCAGCTCTGCCTCTCCCGAAAGATCCACTCGATCTTCGGGGATGGTCTTCTACTCGCTTAGTGCTAGACAACGCCTTGTAGTAAGCTTTGAAGACACTCTTCAAGATGGAGTATGTATGTATGACCTTTTAGAAGAATTCAAATACAGCTTTTTCTTACTTCTTTTCTATTAGCCAAAGCTAGAAAACAAGTCTAGAAAAAGTCGTTTTTCTTTCTCTCTAATGTTCTTTTTTTTCTCTCTCTCTAAGCTTCAAAAGCTGGAGAAAAATCTGACTTGAATCATAAGGAAAATCAGTATTTTTCCCTTAGTCTATCAAGAGAGAGTAGGGAGAGATAAAGGGGAAAGTGGGAGATCATGGAGAAAATCACTCCTCCACTTTCTCCACCACTTCAACCTCTAGATAAGAAATATGAGCTGAAAAATATGTGTCCAATTTTCCACCATAAGGTCGGCCCAATCATATTGGTTTCGCCCTAACCCGATTAAGGGCTCAATCTAATCCCAGCTCGGGCCTCGAAGTCCGGCCCGCCCAATCGAATTGGCGCACCTTAGATTAAATGTACTCCAACAAGCCCAATCAGCTTGATCTATGAGTGCGACTCCAAGAGGTATCTATGATGTTGGTCGTGACATCATATATCACAGGTAATGAGAGGTATCTAGCAACGCATCATTACCCCCAATTCATAAATATCTGGTGATTTATCATAATCACAACATTTGACATTTGTAGTTAAATCCTTTTGTCCTTGATATCTAGATTGAACACAAGTCATGGAAAAGTCACACTTGTATTGTCCAATCTTTTAGTTTCTTGATTCGCGAGTAGACTAATCAAATGACAACAATATCATATACTGATTCATTTGTTCATGGCCATGAATTAGTCAGACTCCATCAAGGGGCCCGAGATATCGCTCCTGCTATATAGGAGGGACAAATCCTTTCTGCATCCCACTCATCCTGAACAAGATTCGTGATATACCCAATAAATGCCTTTATTGCTCACCCTATTACGGATAGCGTTTAACAATATCAAAGCATAACACTAGTCATGCAAGAACTCTTGTGAGACCTCTAGTCGAAGGATCTCATATACAACCAAGTCAAAAATTTGAGAAACAACGCTGACTATTATATAACAACCCATGGTGTGTTTCTCATGTCGGGTTTGTCCAGTATAATGATTCTCTAATCATATATACCCATGTGACGATCCGATATCTTATATCAATCACTGCACATACTAGTCTTACGCATTATTATTGTCCTCAAGATTCCATAATAATGTTCGACTAGGGGACGCTTCGTAATAAGTATCTCATTACAATCAATTATGAATACTATTCTAAGGGCATATTATTTATTTATGTTGTTAAGAACACAGAAACATAATGAATAATATTGGAATTAATGCCTTTTTATTCATCAAAATGAAAATTACATAAATACGGTTACAATAATCTCCCACTTGCACTAAAGACCCAAATTACAATAAATGGTCTTTAGGGCATACTAATGACTGCCTCTAAAGATCAGCCCTCCAGATATCTGGATACCCATGGAGCTAGTGTGACGATCATGTCGCTGCCGCGATAGCTGGCTTCGCTGATGGGATCGGCGACATTGTCTCGCCGAATCTACTCTACATATATGCACATCACCTCTCTCTATAATCTCACGGATTAGGTGAAATCGCCGTAGTACATGTTTGGACCTCTGGTGAGATCTAGGTTCCCTAGATTGGGAAATAGCCCCGTTGTTGTCACAATAGAGGTCTATCGGGTTCGCAATACTAGGAACCACATCGAGGTCGGAAATAAATTTCCCGATCCAAACCGCTTCTTAGTCGCTTTCACAAGTTGCTATGTACTCGGCCTCTCGTCGAGAATCGCGATGGTTGATTGCTTTTGGAATCGCGCCAGCTCACAAGACTTCCATTCAAGTTAAACACATATCCCGATTGCGATCGGAAATCATCTCTCGCTGTTTGGAAACTAGCATCGATGTAACCACTTACAACGAGCTCATCCGCCTCCATAAATCAAGAATGTATCCTTAGTCCTTCGTAAGTACTTGAGGATATTCTTGACCGAGATCCAGTTGACGTTCACCGTAATTAGACCGGTATTTGCTCGTAACGCTTAAGGCAAACGAGACATCTCAAGCGAGTACATAACATGGCGTACATGATGGATCCTATGGCGTAAGCATAGGGATCTCTTTTCATGCGTTTCTAATTCGGCAGCGTTTTAGAACACTGCTTTGTTTGATGTAATCAGCATTTCATGTGCCATAGACAAAGGCCCTTCTTAGACTCTCGCATGCTAAACCGCTTTAGCACCTTGTCTATATATGTACTCCGACTTAGGCCAATGAGTCTCCCCGGATCTATCTCTATAGATCTTGACTCCCTGTAATATAGCCGGCATCGCCTAAGTCTTTCATAGAGAAACACGTACTCAACCAAGCCTCGACAGACTTTTAAGGTTGGTATGTCGCTTTCCAATGAGTAGTATGTCATCTACATACAAAACCAGGAATACGATTGAGCTCCCACTAACCTTCTTGTAAACACAAGGCTCATCCTCATTTCTAATGAATCCAAACTCACTGGATCGGCATCATTAAAAACGGATGTTCCAAATTTTCTCGAGAAGATCGCTGAGTCCATAAATGGATCTCTCAAGCTTACATACTTTTCCAAAGATTCTCTGGAGTGACAAAAACCTTCAGTGCTGTGTCATATACACATCCTCTTCAAGTTTTCCATTAAGGAAAGCGGTTTTGACATCCATTTGCCGATTTCATAGTCATAGTAAGCCGCAATAGCAAGCAAAATCCGAATGGATTCTGAACATAACTACAGTGGGAAAAGGTCTCGCCATAGTCAATACCATGAACTAGTTTGAAACCTTTACGCACCGAGCCGCCTCTGTATGTTTGTACATTCCCTTCCATGTCTGCTTAATCTTAAAAACTCCATTTGCACCCTATGGGAGTTACCCTTCAAAGTGGATCAACCAAGATCCGAGACTTGGTTTAGTAGTACATGGAGTCCATTTCATATCTCACGGCCTCAAGCCATTTCTCAAATCTGGGCATTACACTGCCTCGCTTTGTAGGTTGAAGGTTCATCGTGGATTCACAAACATAACATCACCATGTTCTCATATGAAAAATCCAAATTTTTTCCCGGAGGTGGACGCACTTTAACTCTACTGCATCTCACGCAATTCTTGTGTTTCTTGAACTCGGTGTTAGCCGCAAAACTCGCTTGTGGCACTCGCCGCACAACAACTTATGGAGTCTCGTCTCAATTTCCATCTCATCATTAGTGCTAGTTTGAGAGTCTCGAACTTCGAAAGTTCTACGCTACTCCCACTCGCTGTTTCTAGAAACAAATTCTTTTTCTAGAAAGACTCCCGTACGAGCAACAAACACTTTGTTCTCGTAGGGGATATAAAAGTAGTATCCTTTAGTTTCCTTAGGATAACCTACAAATATGCACTTTTTAGATTTTTGGAGCCACTTATCGTAGTCGAGCTGCTTTTACAAAAGCTTTCACAGCCCCAAATCTTGAGGAAAGACAATACGGGACGCTCCTCACCCATAACTCAGTATTGCGCCTTTGCAATCGATTTAGATGGAACGCTGGCTAAGTGTTAAAGCCGCTGCCTCTAGTGCGTGTCCCCCAAAAGGAATCGCAGTGCTCGTGTGACTCATCATAGAACGAACCGTATCTAATAAGGTTATGTTCCTTCTTTCGTATACACCATTACATTGTGGAGTAAAGCTGAGGAGAAAGTTGTGAAACGATTCCACAAGCTTTTAGATAGTCACGTACATTCTTGACTCAAGTATTCTCCTCCTCGATCGTATCGAAGAACCTTAATACTCTTGCCAAGTTGGTTTTCTACTTCTAGTTTAAACTCTTTAAACTTAGCAAATGCTTCGATTTGTGTTTCATCAAGAACACATATCCATACCTACTCAAGTCATCAAGCAAAGGTAATGAAGCAGAGGTAACCACCCCTCGCATGTATATTAAAAAGTGGCCACATACATCACTATGTATTAGTCCTAATAAAGCATCGGCTCTCTCACCTAGCTTAGTGAAAGGTGATGTCATTATCTTACCCAACAAACAAGATTCGCATCGATCATAAGACTCAAGTCAAATGATTCCAATAGCCCATCTTTATGGAGTTTGGATATGCGATCTTCGCTTATGTGGCCTAAGCGACAATGCCGTGAGGTATGTCTGATTAGAATCATTAGTCTTAATGCTTTTGGTATTTATATTTAAAATTGGCATATCAAGATCTAAAACATATAGACCATTAATCAAAGAGGCGCTGCATAAAACATATTATCCAGTAAATAACGATAATCGTTGGTTTTTGATCGAAATTCAAAACCTTTCTTGTCCAAACAAGAAACCGAAATAATATTCTTAATTAAACTAGGTACATAGAAATAGTTTTCTAAACCCAAAACAAGCCCTCGAAGGCAAAGTAAAAGTACAAGTCCCTGCAAACTAGTGGCCGCAACACGTGCTCGCTGCCAACTCGTAGTTTAACTTCACCCTTTGCCAACTCTCTACTCCTTTGCAGCCTCCCGCACATTAGTACAAATGTGAGAACCACATCCTGTATCAAATACCCAAGAAGTAGTTGTATTTAAATTGATATCAATCATATTAATATCTACAACATAAATACCCTGAGCCCGAAACAACATTTGCTTTCTTTTTTCCAACTTTTTCCCTCGCAAGATAGCTTTTGCGCTCCTTTTCCAAAGGACCCTTCTCACCACAGATGATGAAAGATAGAGTCCTTGGCTACACCACCCTTAGGTTTCAAAGCAGCATTGTTGAAAGTGGTTTGCTTTGCCCTCGGGCTTACCTTTCGGCTTGCCTGATCTCACAAAACCTTTGCCTTTTACTCCTTTCGCACCATCGCGATGGTGTTGGGCTTGACTCTGCCTATTGCCTTCTCGGCAGTCCTCAACATATTCAACAACTCAGTAATGGCTTGTCAATTTCATTCTATGTGATAATTCGTAATGAACCGATCAGTATGATTCAGCAACGATCGCAAGATCAAATCGAGCCGACACTCTTGTCCCAAAGGAAATCCCAATTTTTCAAGGTTCTAACATAACCTATCATCTTAAGAACGTGAGTTCCTACCGCATTCCTTCGTACATTTTAGCATCGAAGAGAGATTTCGATACATCGACTTCTCTCGGCGTGCTTCGCTTCGATATAGCCGTCTGTCGTGAGCCAACATCTCATAAGCCCCCATGTCCTCATGTTGCTTCGAAGCTCGTAGTTCATGGTGACAAGCATGAGGCTAGACACATCTAAAGCATCACTAACATGCTTCATAAGCACTTCTATCGGTGGCCAAGCGCGAGCCTCCGTGTAGCAGGAATAAGTCTGCTCCATGACATACATCTTTCTTTCATGCTTGAGAACGATTCTCAAGTTCTCGAACCAATGAGGAAGTTAACTCCTCTAATTTGTCCTTCTCAAGGACGTAACGCAGAGGATAGTGTTTGGTTTGAATTTGCCATTTTTCTACAACAAAATACATATGCAAAGTAAAGCACCGTGAAAAATCATTATTAGGTCTTTTATCTTTTTAATGATTTCTCCCTCTATTTTCTTCGAGTGAATAACCCTCATTATCAACTTGGAAAGTTCGTTAACTTTCTAGCGGGCCAAGATCCATATTTCACCTCGTTATGAGTCAGCTTTGGCTGATCGCCCAAAACTTGGTTATTTAGGTAGGCAATGTTTGCCAATTACATCAAATTATGTAATTCTTGGTTAGTTGAGTGAATAACATTTATTCAAGCGTATCATTATACACTTTTCTCAACTCTTTTGCCTCTAGATCCTCAATCCATTTATCGAGATAATCCAATTAACTAGGACCCTAAGTTTTAGCCGGGCTGGATATCACAACTTATCCTTCGCGCCTCACTCCTGATAGACACGTATGCACATCTTTGGCATGTCCCATACTAATGTCGATCTAGGCCTTGACGAGGGCCAAACTAAGGAAGGCACTAATTAATATTTAATTTAGGATTTTGTTTTTAACAATCTCACCGTAAAAGCATAAATAAAAATCAGCTTTATGCTTATATACATATGCATCCAATACATAAAAGTAAAATGCAATAGTAATCGCTCATATCCTATTCGATTTTTCCAAGCCAATGGAAAAACCGTGGGAAGTCACTTCATGGTGTGAAAAGAAAATACTCTATTCTACACCGTCTTGACCTTCGTGTGGTTGCCTTCTAAATCTTCATCACAGCTTGTACCTTCTCCTAATCTAGAATATTACATGATTCTAAGGAAACCTCGAGTTACATTCGAGGGGATTTAATGAGAAGAAAAATTACAACTTTTGATAGAAAAATAGGCAATCGATACACGTGATCGTATTATAAAATAAACCAACAGGTAAAGGTGACTACTATGCATCATGCTCAATTAACATAACACTTTATGGAAAAACGAGCAAACAAGAAATGAACATTTCAAATTCTCGCCTGGTTCGGTCGACTCGTCGATTGACCAAACAGAACTTGTCGACCAAGATCAACTCGCTGATCCGAACCCAATTATTTAGCTATCGATTTATTCTCGGTCGACCGGAGATGAGTCCCTATCGACCTAAATGCCGTAAAATGAGTTTTTTTTTCAACTTTTGAAATGACTTCAAACCGGAAAATCTCAATTCTCATACATTAAAAATGATGAAAAAATATGTCATACATAATATACAACATTTCTAGCAATCCTAAGGCATGCAAAACATAGATTCAAAATCTATACGCAAACACTATAACACATTAAGTCTATAGGTACTGGGAACCCTCGGCTCGATACCACTGCTAGAGGAATAACCGGGTCGAATCACATCAGGCAAACTGGAAATAAAGTAACCCGCCCTACCGTGATCTATCACGAGTAAGAACCTAAGACTACGAGAGAGTGTTATACCTTTATCGGGTGCTAGGATAGCGTAAACGGTTTCAGCTGGTATGTTTTCACGAACTGAACGCCACCAACGCAGTCTCGTCTCTCCCCAAAGATCCACTCGATCTTCCGGGATGGTCTTCTACCGCTTGGTGCTAGCCAACGCCTTGTAGAAGCCTTGAAGACACTCTTCAAGATGGAGTATGTATGTATGACCTTTTAGAAGAACCAGATACGCTTTTTCTTACTTTCTTTTCTATTAGCCAAAGCTAGAAAACAAGTCTAGAAAAAGATGTCTTTTCTTTTCTCTCTAATGTTCTTTTTTTTTCTCTCTTCACTAAGCTTCAAAAGCTGGAGAAAAATCTGACTTGAATCATAAGGAAAATCAGTATTTTCCCTTAGTCTATCAAGAGAGAGTGGGGAGAGATGAATGGAAAGTCGGGAGATCAGCGAGAAAACCACTCTCCACTTTCTCCACCACTTCAACCTCTAGATAAGAAATATGAGCTGAAAATATGTGTCCAATTTTCCAACCATAAGGTTGGTCCAAATGGGTTGGTCGGCCCAATCATATTGGTCGGCCCAACCCGATTAAGGGCCCAATCCAATCCCGATCCGGCCCGGGCTAATCGAATTGGCGCACCTTAGATTAAATGTACTCCAACAGTAGGCGTGGGAGCGAATATCGTGTCTCCGGCCCGCGAACCGCGGCTCCATTCTACATGATATTCCCGATGACGGGAGAGCTGATGGGTCGCGATGGAATACGGGTCGGTGTTTCCGCGACGCACCCAAGGGGTAAGTATATTTCGGTAATTTCGTATTTTATGTTGAAATTATGTCATTTGTTTTACACTAAGTCCTTTTTTTTTATGCAGTTTATGTGGAGGCCGTACTCGATTTGGGTAATTGCCGAGAGGGCGGCCCTGATCGACGGTTCCAGCGCATATGCTCGCACGCAGCCTCTCGCTTGCTTTCAGATGGTTGAGTACTACATGCCCCGGATAGTGTTTCAGAAATTCGGGTTCCAAAGAGAGGATACCGATCTCGGGCGGAGGCAGAGGGAACTAAAGCGGTATTGACTTCACTCGCTCAAAGCTGACCAAAGAAAGAATTGGGAAACCGAAAACGCCACCTACATAGCTATGTGGGAAGAGCGCACGGATGCACCAAGCGGACGCTGCTCCTGCTCCCTGTAATGTTATTTTACCTACCCCCGAGTACATGGAGTGGTACAATCGCATTACCGCTCCACCTTCCGACCAATCCTGCATCAGTGGATCTCGGTCCCACTCTCGAGGGGCATTCAACCCATCGCCACGCCCCAAAGCATTTTTGTAAGTTTCATTATTTCCGTTGTTAACATTTTTATTTTTATTTAAAGTATACTAATATGAATATCTATGTTGCAGGAGGAATCGAACCGACTGATTCTTGAAGAATTCGAGAAGCCTGCCTCTTGAACCAACAGTCAGTACAAGTCTCTCATCTCCTGGGCGGCCAAGACAATAAAGAAAGCATTCGTGGCAGCTGGGAAAAGTGTTTCGTGCCGATCCTGTGCAGCCGATGTAGCAGAAGCTGCTGTTATGCAACCCGTTACACAACCGAGGGAGCATGTCCCGGGAAGATCTCAGATTGGGAGGCAAGGTACTCGGAGGAACCTGCAGGTCACCCAGGAGGACTTTGCAGCGAGGCGTCTCCGGCAGCGTGGCTGGGCACCGGACTCGGCTCAACCCGAGGAAGATCCGACTCAGTCTCCGGCCCAGAGTCAGTTCCCTAGTCCGGCCGACGTAACCACCCGTTTTGAATACCAATATCCGAGCTTGGGTACTTATTCCCAAGGTATTCAGACGGGGGGCATCCAGGTGCAGGGCCCTCTACATCGGCACAGCCGGGCTTATTTTCGGGTGGGTCTCCTCCGTATAGCCTCCACATCCCTCAGACGCAGCATCATACTCCGTTGCCCTTTCCGTTTTACCTCGAGGAGCCAATATTTATCGACCCCGGAGGGGCGAAAGTCATCGCAATTGATCTTGGTAGCGCCGTGTGAGCGAGACATGGCCGCATTTACTATCTGCGACAAGACCCAAGAAGCCCCGATTGATACACACCTTCGGGGCCGTAGATAGCATTTCATTTAATTTGTTTACGTTTCATTCATTGATTTTACAAAATATTTAACATTTTTTCGTTATAAAATATTTTTTCGATTATTACATTGTTCGTTTTATATTAATACACAATGTGTTTTGGGCATTTTTTATGTTGTTAGAATACCAACACAGGAAAAAAAACCTATAAAAACTGCAGCCTACTAAAAAAAACTAGGTGTTTTTGGCACAACACAATGCCAGGCCAAGACGGAAGTCCCACTTCCGTTCTCAACTGGCCGAAAAAAAAAACCCTACAAACCCTAATTTTGCCCGTGACCTGAGGACTGAATTTTCACTTCCGTCCTCAAATTACAGGCTTTATGCAGTGTCTAGTCTTTTCTCACTTTTTCTTTTTTGACCATGCATTATTGAACGGTTTTGGCACTTTCGTTCACATTTCTGATCGATTTCCAGAGACTTGTCCAATTCAAAAATTCAAATATTTAATTTTTGAATTTCCCATTATATCTATAAATAACCCCTCAAAACCTCTCCACAATCTACAACATTCTCAACTCTCAAGCCTAAAATTTCCTTATCCTCTTCACAATTCCTTTTTTCCAAATCTATTTCCACAAAAACCCTATCTTCCCTAATATAATTTCATAATGAATAGAGAAATGGATCCCGCCTTGGAAGAGTATTTCAGACACCAATTTAGAATTGCGGTCGAAAATCAAACCGATGGAAAAATGGTAGTATTTTATTTTGTAATGTGTAAGTTTTTCTTCTATGAAATGTGTTTAGCTATCTAAGTCATTATTTTTTTGTAGCGTCTTCCATCAAAGTGCACAAGTTGGTTGGAGCAAGCTGGTCTCGGGTTAGCAAGTTCTGTCAATCTAAAGGACGACTTTGGGAATCAATGGTGCGTTTATGTAACCAAAATAGATGATACGTACTACATAGACGGAGGATTACAACAATTTTTGCGTGACAACAATCTTCGTCCCATAGATAAAGTTCATTTTATACCCTCTCCAATGAATGTTTTAGATATTTCTGTTAAGGGAGGGCCCGGGATAGGTTACCTGAAGGGCGAATTATCGTATCCCTCAGACGGGGCTTTTTCTGGCAGAGTTTTCGAATAGACATTGACAAAACCTATTCCGCACTTTCCAAACCGGTACGTTTTCTAATATTAAAATTCTAGTAATAAATTCGTTCATTTTACAAGTATGGGTTGTAATGTTGTTTCTCGTGTACAGTGGATATGTAGAAAATACATGTAATGGCGTGTTAGAATGCATCTTGGAATCCCCGAAGTACTACACATGCGCAATTTTCACGGGAACAAATTGACACTCCAAGTGACTAGAGACGAAGGCGGAGACGATTACTATTTTTTGGGGTGGGATGAGTTTGTTGTGTTTTCAAGATTACACCCCTAGCAACTATGTATAAATTCATCCAGCCCCTTACGATATCCTTGATTATAGTGGCCGAATGATGATTTTGCCAATTTATTACGCCAACTTTAATAATAAGTCATTGTAATCTTTGCAATTTTTGGATATTGAATGAAAAAAAATTGAACACATTTAAAACAACTTTATACGATTGCTAACAAAAATGATAATTTATACATTCTAAACTATTACAAATTAGTAAAAATTGAAATACAATTAATGCGGGAGTGAGGTGCTTGGTCAAGATATGCTAACATGGGGCAAGTCTTCCTGCTGTGACCGACTTGCTTACAAATGGGGTCGCGACTTCTTTTTATCTTTGAGTGCCCCCTGTTCTCTCGTGTCCATAGGCATTTGAAATCTCCGCCTTTGAGGTCGACCCACCTGCGTACCTTTAATGTTAGGAGGGTGATGTGTCATATCAAAAGGAGGAGATCTCCAATGAATGGGATCAAGTACAGTGTATAAAATTGACTTGTACGTATTCCTATAATGCACGAGAGAATAGACAGGGTGGATATATTTAGAAGCATCCTCCATGATCGATTTGGACACAGCAATGACATGTGAGCATGGAGTTGAATAAGTAGACCATTTATCACAGTTACAAGAACGAGCTGATAAGTTGACCGTGTATATTTTTCCACATTCGCCAGGTCCTCTATGTCGGGACATGACCCTATAGATAGATACATTGGTCTTTGTGGTGTCGTTGCACAGTCATACTTGTTGCTTTTTCTTCGTACGCGAAGTACTTCTCCCATATCCTCTTAGGGAAAGGCGTTTGACAACTATTAGCGTCTTCCCGGTGTGTGTCAAAATAATATACAAGCTTGAAAAATATCATCTCCACAAGACCTTTCAAAGGCAGCGCTATAGACTGCTTCAGAACGCTGTTAAGCGCCTCGGACATGTTTGTCGTCATGTAACCGAAACGCATTCCCCCGTCGTATGCCAAAGTCCACAACTCTTTGGGGTGCTGCATCAACCAGTTAAAGGCATCCTTATCTTTTTGTTTAATACGCTCAAGATAAAAATCCCACTTACTTTTCTCTTTTGTGTTGCAGCAATCCACACATAATCTTTCAATTTTTTGTTTTTTGCATGAGTGTGGAAATTTGACCTGTAATGCCTAAGGTAGTATCGGTGCACAGTGCACTACCATTGGTGGTTTCCATCCGGGGACGCTAGCCACGACACTAAGAATGTCGGCATGACGATCGCTAATAAGAAAAACTCGTAGGTCTTTCACAACATGTTCCCTTAAGTTCTTGAGCGAACCATGACCAAGCTGGAAGCTGCTCTCCCGATTCGACCAAGGCAAAAGCAAAGGGTAAAATTTGATTGTTAGCATCCCGAGAGCTTGCAACCAAGAGTGCCCCTTTATAATTCCCTCTAAGATGTGTGCCATCAATTAAAATTATAAGCCTAGCACTACTTTGTAAATCACAACTAACTGCTTTAAAAGTCGAGAACAATTCCCGAACACCTTAGGGCCATTAATAGTTTCTCGTGGGTGGTAAAGAAATTTGACTATAAGCACCCTGTGTTAGAATCATGTAGTGCCCGCGATATATCATGGGCAAAGCACTTTGGAAAGTTGATTTCCAAGTAACAAAAAGTGTTTCTATAGCATGCTCTACAGCATACCAAGCTTTTCTATAGGTACAAGTCAAACTCATATTATTTTCACAAGCACTCTAATCAATTTAATGTAAATTTTCGTGGATCACCGTATAAGGTGTAGAATTTTTACCCCGATGTAGCTGGGAGGACATGTCTGCATTTTTTTCTGCTGAGTTTCTACACACCCCGCTGAACCATTGTCCGTTGCTTCTGCCTCTTTTCCACTCCCTCAAGCCCACCTTGTCATGCCACACGCAATCGCCAACATTGCCTCACGCTTTATCCTCGAACCGCATCCCCAAACATATTTCTGAAAATCGGGATTCCATATTTTAATTGTTGTTTTCCCCATATGTCGGGGTTTCAGTGGACAGAGTTCCATGGAACCCATATCATTTCAACAGCAAAATTAGCATAGTTATCGTATGATGGCAAATTCCATTACGGAATTGCTGGGGCGGAGGTATGTGGAGTTAGTTTAAGCTCTTGGACCGTATCTTCATTACTTGGTCCAAACTGGGCTTTGTTGTTGGATTTCGTGGATGGCATCTTCCGCTACCGCCTCGCGATCATCCTCGACCCCGCCGCCTCGTGGTTCTCCAAGACTATCGCCGCGTAAGTCGCCTTTCCGCTTTCCGAACACCATCAATGTCCGACATCGGGACCCAAGGAATCCATGACCGAATTATCTCATGACAGGTTCAGAATTCAGACGGGCTGGGGCATAGTTGGTATTAGGGATGACAATTTGACCCGTGACCCGTCGACCCGCCCTGCCTCGACGTGTTTTAGGGCAGACCCGCCCTACGGGGCAGATCAGGCCTGGTATTTTTTTCTGCCCCGCCCCGCCCATATTATATATTTATGTTATTATTATCAATAAACCTAAATTCTCTATTATTTCTACCCAGGCCCCCGCCCCACTCAGACTCTCCTCTCCCGTCTCCCCTCTCTCTCTTTCGCCGGACTCTTGGCTCCTCTCTTAGTCTCTCTCAACTCTCTCCGAGCTTTGGCATTTGAGCAGCGGCACAGCCACTCGTCCTCGACCCACTCCCATCAAATTCTTCCATCTCCCTCCTACTTTCTTATCAGGTATATCCATTATTTGTAATTTATTCCCCATTTTCTGTGTTTTTTTTTTAATTACTTGTGCAAATATATTTCTTACTTTGGTGCCATGATCCACTTGGATAGAAAGAAAGAATTTGAAATATTTTCTTCACATTTAATGCTAGGGTTTTACTGATTTAAAAATGGTAATTTTCTTTAAATTGTATAAAGAATGAAAATTTGATAATATTAAAGTGCTGTTTTTCATTTGCTTATGGCTGATTTTCAGTTGCTTAATGCTGATTTTCATTTATTTATGGTTGTAACAGTGCTGTTTTTTCAGATTACAATGCTGTTTTTCATATGCTTAATGATGATTTTCATTTATTTATGGCTGTAACAGTGCTTTTTTCAGATTATAGTGTTGTTTTTCAGTTTACAGTGCTACTTGGACCAAGAAGATAGTTTCAACATTTATATTCAATTTGAGAGGATTTCTGAATTAGCCAATGTATAATCTTCTTTTGTATTGGACTTAATTGAATTTGTTTAACTTATTTAACTTGTGGGTTTTATTTGGTATTTAATATTGTATATTTTTTAGTTTTATTTGGTATTTATTTACATGGAATTTTTGTAAAGATGAATTGTTATTGCTAGAGTAGATAGACTTAAAAAAAGTGTAGGGGAAATGGTTTATAAATTTGTACAGGTTGGAGACCTTAAATAAGCTAATAGATACAAAAAATTCCCAAATAAAAAAAAAAAAATTGCATGTGACCCGTCCAACGCGGGGCAGATCACGAGGTAAATTTTTTTTGAACCGAGACGGATCACGGGGCGGACCATCACAGTCGCGGGGCAGATCAGGTATTTGAGATACCCGCCCCGATCTCTCCCATTGCCATCCCTAGTTGGTATGTGTAAGCCCTAAGGGCGAACGAACTCTGTTTTTGATATTGGACAAACATTTGATGTTGTGTCTAATGATCTTAATCTTTGTGATAGAATATTGGAAATCTTGTAGGAAGCTCTAAGTACTTCAATCAAGCCATGTTCAAGATTCAAAGTCATACTATTCAAGGCTCATCTATGAAGATTGAAGATTGAAGACTTAGTTTGGTTAGTTTAGCTTTGTCGTCTTTAGTCGTAATCTTTAAAGCTCTAACCAAAGCTCTTAAGAACATAAGCTTCTCACTCAAGTCTTGCATACATGATCTCATAAACACGTTTTCAAAAGGCTTAAGTTTCAAAATGATCTTTACATGTGTTCTTATCCAAAAAGCCTTCTGATTTCATAGATAAGTCTTTTAGAAAAGTTTTCCAATGTTGTGTTACTTGTTACCTTTTAGGAAAACCCTTTTTAGACTTTAAAAGACTTCAAAAGATTTCAAAACGTGTGTAAAATCACTTTGGGAAGTTCTGGTCAACCGAGCTCAAGTTCGGTTGAACTGCCGAGATACCGAGAGCGTAACAAACTTGGATCGGCTCGACCATAGGGTAGTTCGGGTCGACCTATATGAGCCTCGTTCGGTCGACCGACCTAGGCCAAGTGGATCCGGTTGGTTCGGTCATCCAGGTGAAATGTTCTGGCCAACCGAACTCGTTTCTACTAGCCGCTTTTTTGACCGTTGGAAACTCGATTTTCACTTTATTTGAAATGTATATATACTCCAAAGCTAGAGAAACATTCTAAGACTTTGACAAACATAAAACATTGATATCTTATCAAGTCTAAACACTTTCAAAGCAAAATACTCTTCATCCTTATGATCTAAAGCATTCAAGAGTATTCTTTCAAAAGCAAGACAAAGAGTGGACTTCATATGTTCAAGAGCTAAATTGTTTGTACTTCAAAGGTATTAATCTTTCACTTAGAAGAGTGAACAACCTTGTACTTAAACTTTCTTAATTCCCTTTCTTAGTGATAGGGTTATTGTTGTATAAGTCCTACTTAGTGTGGGCAATTGTTTATAGTGGTTGTTTGTAAAACTCTTGGTGAGTTAGCCACTAGTGTAAAGTCCTACTTTGTGTGGGCACATTCTTCTTAGTGAAGTTGGTGAAATCCTTGGGTGCGGCTCAAGGTAGTGGATGTAGATTCTTAGTGAATCGAACCACTCTAAATCTCTTGTCTTGTGATTTGCATTGGGTTTTGCTTTAGCTTTTGTTAAACTTGCACTATCATTGTTTAGATTGGAAATAGTTTGCAAGATTTATTAGAAACCCAATTCACCCCCCCTCTTGGGTTTCCTCAATTGGTATCAGAGCGCGGTCTTCATATTTAGCTTAACCGCTTGAAGCAAAGATTAATGGCCGGTTATTCCGCATTAGCCTACCAAGAGGGGTCTTCCACCAATAGACCACCACTTTTTGATGGAAATCATTTTGATGCTTGGAAGGATCGATTCAAGTTATATGTGTGCTCCATTGATTTCTCTTTATGGCATATAATTGAAGAAGGTCCATATGTACCCAAGAAGATGGTGGAAGGTGTTCAAACTCCAAAGAAGGACAATGAGCTAAATGAAGTTGAGTTCAAAATGATGACTCAAAATTACAAGGCAATGAATTTTCTTAGTTGTGCCTTAAGTCCGGAGGGAGTACAACCGTGTCCTTGGAAGAAAAATCCGCCCACTCCATGTGGAAAACGCTTGAAGATACTCTGCGAAGGATCAAGCTTTTCAAGTGACAACGGTGATGATGAATACGCCTAACTTGTGCTTCAGTGGCTTTTTGGTAATGAGGTACATCCTTCTCCCTCTATTTCAAATTCTTATGATGATGATGAGGAGGATGATGCTAATGTGCTTTTAATTGATATGTATGATCAATTGAAAAAATGTGCAAAGCAAAACCATGAAATGAAGCATAAAATTGATTATTTGCTTGAAGAAAAGGCCAAGTTGGTTGATGAAAATAAAAAGTTGTGTGATGATGTTAATTGCTTGAAATGTGAAAATGATGATCTTATTACTACTTGCAATTCATCTTCATTACAACACATAGAAGCTTGTGTTAAAGTGTCATCTTTAGAAAACAAGCTTGTTGAATTTGATCTTTTGGAAAACAAAGTTAAAAACCTTACCCTTCTTGTTGAAAACTTTTCAAAGGGTAAGAAAAATCTTGATCAAATTCTTGGCATGCAATGTGCTTCAAATGATAAACATGGCCTTGGTTATATTACAAATCATGTCGATATTGCTAGCTCTTCTCTTATTCATAAGAATCATGTTGTAAATGCTAGTATGTCACATAGGCCAAATAGAAATCATGTGCATGCTCACAATTCTTCTAAGCCACACATTCATTGCACATATTGTGGAAAACATGGTCATACTTGTGATAGTTGCCATGTTAAGAAGAAGATTGAAAAGGGGAGTTAAAACAATTTGGAAAGTGAAGTTTAATTCTACTAACCCCCATGGACCCAAACAAAAGTGGGTACCAAAAGCTACTCTTCCCTTGATCTTTTAGGTTCTTATAAGTTAGATGCATGCCACAAAGCTTCAATGTTATTGATTCGATTAGAAGTGGCATTGGGGGAGAAGTCAAAGGAGTTGTGCCAAAAGAAGAAAGTCAAAAGCACTCCTTAACACTTGGATTCTCAAAGCTCAAATGTTAATCAATTGGAGAACCAAGTTGGGTAGATACTAAGAGCAAAGCTTCAAGTGATAACAAGAGTCAAAGTGTTAATCCAATGTCTTCATCACTTGGTAAGAAAGCAAAGGTATCAAATCACTTTATCTTAACACTTTAGTTAATGTGTTTAAGTGTTTTTGGTATATATATTTTTATATGCTTGCTCTTATACATGTTGCATCTCCAATTCTTGATTTTTATATTCAAATAGATAACCTTTAGCACGCTCTTGTTTATTCATGCTTATGTTTAGCTAAGGTATCTATGATGAGATGTAGCATATGCAACTTGATTGATTCTTGTTTTGTTATGTCATATTCATTTAAGAATCCATCTAGTTGTATTGGTTTTTGATAACCTTGATCCTTATGCATATTTGTGTTACTTGAGATTTTGAGCTAATCTTGATGGACCTTTGAAAAGGTACCAAATTAGTTCTCAAGAATTCCTTGTAGGTAACAAAGAGTTCTAACACTTCAAGAAGAAGATATGAACTACAAGGAAGGCACAAATGAGCTAAGACTCCAAGAAAAGAGTCAAATGCCAAGGATCACACGAGATGCCCTCAATGGACTTGATTGACAAAGAAGATCTACCAAAATGGTAAGAAGTCCAAGCTCAAAGAGCGTTGAGGTACAAGGCTTAACTCATCCTTTGATTAGTGATCATTATGTTTTTTTTTATCCTTATGAGCTATAACTTCCCTATATGATGAGTTTAGTTAAATGGCTAAGAAGTATTTGCTCATTCAATTTTCAACTTGCATGATCACTTTGTGGATTGTTAGTGCAAGTAGTTTAGGATATACTTCTAGTCTTTGTAAAACAAAGAGAGTTTATGCTTATTGGATTATGGTTTATGTACATCATGTTTTGCTTGTCAACATGCTAAAAGTGTATTCCAAACTTGACAAGAATGATGGCTTAAAAGCATAAACTTGTCTATTTAAACTCTCTTGTTTATGTGCATGGGTTCTTTTATCTTGATAATGTGTTTTGTGCTATCTCTAGACCTTATTATGCTTAGAGTACAAACACTATCACAATTGGTAACTAGATCTTCTAGAATGCACATATTATATCTCTTTGGTGCTTGAACTTCATTTACATATGCTTAACATGATGCGCTTGATTTTTATCGCTTTTGAGTATCATGTTAAGAAGTTGCATCATTAAGAGATATAGGGGGAGTCTTCATATGTTTTTATCTTATACCCCCTTATATGTGATGTATTCTCAATTTTTCATATTTTACATCATCACATCACTTATTGGCTTTGGTTTTCAACTTTCTTATCTTATAGCTAATTTGTGTTAGTTATTTTGGGAGTTATACATGTTATACATGTTCATATTCTACATGTGTTTTCCTAAATAACTATGAGATCATATACTTTGATATTGGTATTATTCTTTTGTGATCTCATTTAAGCTTTTAGTTAGTCTTGCTTATAGAGTGTTATACTCATTTAGCTAACTAAGAACTTATTAGAGGAATGTACTACAATTGGTATCTTACACTTCCTCTAAATTTTTTTGGTTGTGATACATATGCTTAACTTTTTATGTTTTAACAATTAGTATCACATCCCACTCTTGTTAGCTATATTTTTTTCAATTTGTTTTTCATCTTAAAGAGCTAACATGTTTTGTTTGATAAACGGGGAGATTGTTCTTTAAGGTTTATTCCTCATCTTCTTTGTTTTAGCTTAGGTTGATATTCTTTTTGAGCCATATATGACCATCTTTTGATTTATGTGTTATTATGGACTCCTCTTTGTTTAGAAATCAACCAAGCTTATTCTTGATCAATCCTTTCTCAAAATGATTTATGATCTTTAAGATTGATCTTTTAAACCATTACGGATTCTCATTTGTTTTTAAAAGTTTTTTCTTCAATTGATATCAGTTTTGTTTTCAATTGGTATTAAATTTTTTTTAATTGGTATCATTTTTTTTAAAGGGAGAATTCGTATATTTCATCAAGCTTCTCCAATATTAATCTTTACTTTTCGCTAAATGCTTTTCTTATTGGCGCTCTGATAGCCCTTTTTGATGTTGACAAAAAGAGGGAGAATTTTTAGTGTTGCAAATGTGCCATGAGAAGTATTTTACAAAAAGGAGAAAGCTTAGAACTTTGCAAAATGGGAGAGTTAAGGGATTCTCTAAAATAGGGGGAGTAGAATAATTTGTTATCTACTTGTCTAGATCCTTAATATCCTTATCTCATGCATTCATGTTTATATACTTTGTATATTTATCTTTTGTATATTATTCCCATTTGCATCAATGTGTAAGCCCTAAGGGCGAACGAACTCTGTTTTTGATATTGGACAAACATTTGATGTTGTGTCTAATGATCTTAATCTTTGTGATAGAATATTGGAAATCTTGTAGGAAGCTCTAAGTACTTCAATCAAGCCATGTTCAAGATTCAAAGTCATACTATTCAAGGCTCATCTATGAAGATTGAAGATTGAAGACTTAGTTTGGTTAGTTTAGCTTTGTCGTCTTTAGTCGTAATCTTTAAAGCTCTAACCAAAGCTCTTAAGAACATAAGCTTCTCACTCAAGTCTTGCATACATGATCTCATAAACACGTTTTCAAAAGGCTTAAGTTTCAAAATGATCTTTACATGTGTTCTTATCCAAAAAGCCTTCGATTTCATAGATAAGTCTTTTAGAAAAGTTTTCCAATGTTGTGTTACTTGTTACCTTTTAGGAAAACCTTTTTAGACTTTAAAAGACTTCAAAAGATTTCAAAACGTGTGTAAAATCACTTTGGAAGTTCGGTCAACCGAGCTCAAGTTCGGTTGAACCGTCGAGATACTGAGAGCAGAACAAACTTGGATCGGTCGACCATAGGGTAGTTCGGTCGACCTATATGAGCCTGTTCGGTCGACCGACCTAGGCCAAGTGGATCCGAAGTTGGTTCGGTCATCCGAAGTGAAATGTTCGGTCAACCGAACTCTGTTTCTACTAGCCGTTTTTTGACCGTTGGAAACTCGATTTTCAGCCTTATTTGAAATGTATATATACTCCAAAGCTAGAGAAACATTCTAAGACTTTGACAAACATAAAACATTGATATCTTATCAAGTCTAAACACTTTCAAAGCAAAATACTCTTCATCCTTATGATCTAAAGCATTCAAGAGTATTCTTTCAAAAAGCAAGACAAAGAGTGGACTTCATATGTTCAAGAGCTAAATTGTTTGTACTTCAAAGGTATTAATCTTTCACTTAGAAGAGTGAACAACCTTGTACTTAAACTTTCTTAATTCCCTTTCTTAGTGATAGGGTTATTGTTGTATAAGTCCTACTTAGTGTGGGCAATTGTTTATAGTGGTTGTTTGTAAAACTCTTGGTGAGTTAGCCACTAGTGTAAAGTCCTACTTTGTGTGGGCACATTCTTCTTAGTGAAGTTGGTGAAATCCTTGGGTGCGGCTCAAGGTAGTGGATGTAGATTCTTAGTGAATCGAACCACTCTAAATCTCTTGTCTTGTGATTTGCATTGGGTTTTGCTTTAGCTTTTGTTAAACTTGCACTATCATTGTTTAGATTGGAAATAGTTTGCAAGATTTATTAGAAACCCAATTCACCCCCCCCCCTCTTGGGTTTCCTCAGTATGGGAGTTGACTCCGAAAAATATGGTTCCGGAACAAATTATGCCTATGGCAAAAATTCTGTTGTCGGGATTACAAAGCTATCTACATGTCTCTGCCCGGGTTCTAACAGAGCACAAACATGAATCCCTTGTAGTTTGAAATCCGTTTGGATTCCCCACAAATTGTCTAAATCTTCTTTGTCGTTAAGGTGTACAACATCGTACATCACCATGTTGTACGTCGGCATGAAGAATGGACGAATCATTATTAGCCAAACAGTGACACTAGAAAGCTCGACTCCTTTGCGCCGACATATTCTGTGGCAAAGTTGTCGGAATGAAAGTTTTTGTATAACTTCCATACTTCTTTCGCTTGGCTCTGCAAAATGGGGATAACCACCATTTTCGTATACTACATTGTGGTCGAAATGTAAATACAATCTCATTGGACATTCAAGTGCCATTTTTTTTTTTTACACAAAATATGAACTTGAGGAAAGATGGGCTTGGAACAAATTGATTGGAGGATGTTGTTTGAGGTAAGAAAAATGGAGGCCAGGTTATTGGATTTTATAGAGATTTTGGTAGTGAATGGATAGGATTTTCTATCCCTAAAAAATAAGGCCACAAATGTCTGCAGGGGAAAAAATTTCGGCCCCTTGAGGACGGAAGTAGCAGAATTTTTTTTCCTAGATGTCCACATTATTATTATTATTATTTTTAGTGTGTTGTAGGTTTTTTTTTTTAATATTACTCATTTCGGAACTTTCAAATATCATAAAACTAAGAATTACATTCGATTAATAGAAACAAAATTACATTTAATATATAAAAATTCAAAGTCCAGATTATTCAAACCCTAATTCTTTCGAAATTTATGTTCAAACATTTTCCATGAAGAAGTGTTGTTGCACGATGCATCTGACATCTGGTAGTCGGAGGGAGCTTCCACAGTTATCTCTTCCGGTGATCTTGAACACTGACCGGCTTCGTCCACAAATCCTCTTCCTTCGTACCCAAAAATATGGTAGAGAAGGATAAAGAAAAATTCTTCAGTCCTTCTGTACTGCTTAGCCCTTGGATTAGCCTAATGCAGAGTTATATAAACCAAACATGTAAGTTATGAAAACATTGAATTATTATAGTGTGTCGTAATTACATGCAACTTACCGCAACGTATTCCTCCCACTGTGCCTCAGCACCGTCCAAATCAACAATGTTGGTCCTACTTTCGTACTTGAACCATGGTTTGCGATTATGTGCTTCAAAATCCCAAAACCGCCTGCGCAGTTTTGCTACTTGTGAATTGTCCGCCGGTGACGGAGTTCATTCCGTAGACAATTTCGTTGTACCAATCGGACCAACGTTTTTCCCCAGGGTAACCCAGTGTACTAAAATCGTAGCAAATTTCTATTAATACCTACTTGTATTCTGCAGGCCATTCTCTGGTAAAATCAACATCCCTTAATTTGTTATGCATTTCTTTTTGAATAAATTTTAGAAAGTTTTCCATTAGGGAAGATAGGGTTTTTGTGGAAATAAATTTGGAAAAAAGGAATTGTGAATAGGATAAGGAAATTTTAGGCTTGAGATTTGAGAATGTTGTAGATTGTGGAGAGGTTTTGAGGGGTTATTTGTAGATGTAATGGGAAATTCAAAAATTAAATTTTTGAATTGGACAAGTCTCTGAAAATCGGTCAGAAATGTGAACGAAAGTGTCAAAACCGTTCAGATATTTCCGTTCAATAATGCATGGTCAAAAAAGTAAAAGTGAGAAAAGACTAGACAATGCAAAAAGCTTGCAATTTGAGGATGGGAGTGGCAATTCCGTCATCAGGTCACGGGCCAAATTAAGGTTTGTAGGGTTTTTTTCCGACCAGTTCAGAACTGTCCAGGACAGAACTGGGACTTCCGTCCTAGCTGACGTGGCAAGGTGCGTCGGGGAAACTGCCACGTCAGCCACACTTCCGTCCTGGACACAAATGTTTGTCCTCTATTTTTGGGTGGCATGTCATGACCATTATACAAAAGCTGGGCCATGCCAATGCAATCCCCATTTAAACAGTCTTTCCCTATCGAGGGGCACATGGATATCTCTCTCTAATAAGAGAGGGACAAATTCCTTACAATGCCTCTCACATTCAAGCCATGATAGGACACTACATCTGATCATCAGTCGTATTGATTACTCGATTAAAAGTAGCGTCCGACTGAGTCAAAACGTGGCTCCATTCATGCTAGAATCAATGGAGACATAAGGTCGAAGGATTCCAAAATAGTATTGAGGAAGTAATACTTATGACTAAGGACCATGAAATATTACTTCTCTAACGGATCACGTCCGATACAATGTATCCCAATATATTGCATCTATGATATGATTTGTATTCATTACACATGATTAGTAAAACATAATCATCAATCAAACATCATACTAGTTTTATTTCATTATAAAGAACATTACATAAAACTAGGGACAATTAGAATAGTAATTTCATAAGCTAATGAGTTTTACTATCAAATCACACATTTGATGTTCAAAAGCAAAATTAACTATTCAAAAGACATGCTCAAAAAGATATAAAACATACAACATATGCTAATGGTCCTAGGGCACTACTAACAAAATAGCCGGGACATGTAGATTTCATTCCCAATGGGTTGATTTTACTTTAATTATGGGTGATAAGACAAAGCTTGCTTATAACTATCGTAAAATGGTTTTCTCCATTATTTATCAAGTGTTGAAATTGTGGAAAGTTTTTGGCTCAAAAACTAATTAATGACTTTGCAAATAATTTTTAATATAGATAATGGCAACCAACATTTCACACAATTCATTGCGATCAATTCTTAAAAAAGTAAACTGAGTGGGTCCAATTTCCTTGATTGGGCCTGAAACTTAAGAATTGTCCTTAAGAAGGAAAGAAATCTATACGTTTTCGACACTGATATTCCTGAACAGCCTGCAAACAACGCCCCTAGAGCTGAGAAAGATGGTTGGAAGAAGAATTGTGATGATTCTAACGATGTGACTTGTCTCATGTTAGCCACAATGAGCTCTGATCTTCAAAAAAAAAATATGAAGAGGTTGAGGCTTTCCAGATGATGGGCCAGCTCAAGAAAATGTTCCAAGAGCAAGCCCGTCAAGAAAGGTTCCTCACCACTAAGGCGTTGAACAGTTGTAAGATGGCCCCTGGCACCTCTGTGAGTGCACATGTTCTTAAGATGAAGGGCTATCTTGACCAACTTGAGAAACTTGGGGCTCCCGTAGGTCATGACATGGCCACATATATGATCTTGGGCTCACTCCCACCATAGTATGACCAATTTGTCATGAACTTCAACATGCATGCCACAGAGAAGTCCTTACATGAGATACACGGGATGCTCAAATATGCTGAACTGAATATTAAGACCCATGAAGTCTTGATGGTTCAAAAAGGGAATTTCAAGAAGAACAAAGGAAAGGGAAAGCCCACGACCAAGAAGGGCAAAGGCAATAACAAGCCCAAGCCCAAACCTAAGGCCAATGCACCAAATGAAGGGGTTTGCTTCCGTTGCAATGAACCGGGTCATTGGAAACGGAGCTACAAGCTCTACTTGGAAGAGAAGAAAAAGGAGAAAGCCAGTTTGACTGTCTCTCCAAGTATTTATGTTATTGAAATTAACATGTCTGCTCCTACTTCATGGTTATTAGATATCGGTTGTGGATCTCAGATTTGTGCAAATGTGCAGGGGTTCAAAAGGAGTAGATCACTGTCAAAAGGAGAAGTGGACCTGAGAGTAGAGAATGGAGCAAGAGTTGTTGTTGTAGCTACAAGGACATTTAATTTAGTTTTTCCAAGTGGCCTTATCATAAAACTGAACAATTGTCTTTATGTTCCAATTTTGAGTAGGAATATTATTTCAGTTTGTTGTTTGGATATTGATGGTTTTGAAATAAATATTAAGAATAAAATTTGTACCGTTCATAAAGATAGTATCTTCCATGGAAATGCATCTTTGATGAATGGGCTTTATATTCTTAACCTCGATGAATCCATTAAAAGGCCCATCTATAACATTAATACAAAGAGGATTAAATCAAATGACTTAAACCAAACCTATTTTTGGCATTGTCGTTTGGGTCATATCAACGAGAAACTCATATCAAAACTCTATCAAGATGGAATTTTGACATCATTTGACTTAGAGTCTTATGAGAGATGTGATTCTTGCTTGTTGGGCAAAATGACTGAAGCTCCCTTTACTGGACAAAGAGAGAATTGGGCCTTATACATACAAATGTATGTGGACCAATAAACACAAGTGCTAGAGGAGGTTTTCAGTAATTCATTGCATTCACAGATGATTTTAGTATATATGGGTATGTCTATCTAATGAAACATAAATCAGAATCTTTTGGAAGATTCAAAGAATTCCAAAATGAAGTACAAAACCAACTTGGTAAAAGTATTAAAATACTTCAATCAGATCGAGGTGGCGAATACCTTAATCAAGAGTTTGACGAACATCTTAGAGGTTGTGGAATTGTTTCACAATTAACTCCTCCTGGCACACCACAATGGAATGGTGTGTCAGAACGAAGAAATCGCACCTTTCTAGATATGGTTCGATCTATGACAAGTCAAACTAGTCTTCCAATATACTTTTGGGGCTACGCCCTAGATACTCCTGCATTCATATTGAATAGAGTTCCTTCTAAAGCGGTTCAGAAAACTCCATATGAGATATGGATTGGGAAACGACCTAGTTTGTCATTTCTTAAAATTTGGGGATGCGAGGCGTATGTAAAACGCTTATTATCTGATAAACTCGCCCCAAATATGACAAGCATTTGTTTGTGGGATATCCTAAAGAGACTAAAGGATATTACATCTATCTTCCATCAGAGAACAAAGCGTTCGTTGCTCGAAATAGTTTATTCCTTGAAAGGGAATTTATTTCCAAAAGGAATAGTGGGAGTAAGATCCATCTTGAGAAAATTCAAGATCCACAAACAACATCTGAACCAGCTTTGGAACTTCAAGCAAGCTCACGTGCTGACACTGAGCTTCAATCTTTGACACAAGGCCGAAGGAGGTCAAGTCGGGTACATCAACAACTGGAGAGATATGGATTTCTCGTGATTGATGATCATCACATTGAACTGATTGATCAATACGAACCCACTACCTTCAAAGAGGCAATTCATAGTTCTGAGTCAGACAAGTGGCAAGAAGCTAAGAAGTCTGAGATGCAATCTATGTACGATAGCCAAGTGTGGAATTTGGTTGACCCACCCGAAGAGTGTAAGGTCATTGATAACAAATGGTGTTTCAAAAAGAAAACTGACATGGATGGTAATGTACACACTTTTAAATCTCGACTAGTAGTTAAAGGTTATAGACAAATTCATGGTATTGACTATGATGAAACCTTTTCTCTTGTCGTTATGATAAAGTCTATTAGGATTTTACTTGCCATAGCCGCATACTATGACTATGAGATATGGCAAATGGATGTTAAGACTGCATTTCTTAATGGAAACCTTCTCGATGATGTGTATATGACACAACCCGAGGGGTTTGTTGATCCATCAAGTCCTAGGAAAGTGTGTAAGCTTCAAAGATCCATTTATGGATTGAAGCAAGCATCTCGAAGCTGGAATCGTCACTTTGATGAAGCAATTAAAGAATTTGGTTTCATAAAAAACGAAGACGAGCCTTGTGTTTTTAAGAAAGTAACTAATAATGCAGTAGTGTTTCTTGTGCTCTATGTGGATGACATTTTATTGATTGGAAATGACATCCCCACATTACAAAGCGTAAAAGCTTGGTTGGGGAAGTGTTTTTCCATGAAAGACTTAGGCGAGGCTACATACATTTTGGGTATAAAAATCTATAGAGATAGATCCAACAAAATGATTGGCCTAAGCCAGAGTGGATACATTGACAAGGTACTGAAACCGTTCAGTTTGCAAGATTCCAAAAAGGGATTCTTGCCCATGTCACATGGCAATAAACTCAGAAGAACTCAAGGACCTTCCACAAAGGAGGACCAAGAGCGCATGAGTAAGATCTCATATGCTTCAGCCATCAGGTGTATTATGTATGCCATGATATGCACTTGCCCGAATGTCTCATTCGCTTTAAGTATGACTAGCATATATCAATCTGACAATGGAGAGTCACATTGGACTGCAGTCAAAAGCATTCTTAAGTACTTGAGAAGGACTAAGGATATGTTATTAGTTTACGGAGGTCAGGAAGGGAGTCTGGTTGTAAATGGTTACACTGACGCAAGCTTCCAGACCAACGTAGATGACTTCAGATTGCAATATGGTTTTATGTTTTGTTTGAATGGAGGTGTTGTGAGCTGGAAGAGCTCAAAGCAAGAAATTGTGGCCGACTCTACAACAGAAGCTGAGTATGTGGCTGCCTCTGAAGCAACTAAAAAAGCTGTTTAGATCAGGAAATTTGTTGATGGATTAGGTATCATCCCTACCATTGTGAACCAAGTGGACCTTTATTGTGATACTACTGGTGGCATTTCACAAGCTAAGGAACCTAGATCTCACCAACGATCCAAACACATTCTCATGCGTTTCCATCTGATTTGACAGATCATTGATAGATGAGACGTTAAAATTTGCAAAGTTCATACAGACGACAACATTGCAGATCCACTGACCAAGTCACTCCCGCAACCTAAACATGAGAATCATTCTAGGTCAATGGGATTGAGGATCATTTATGATTGGACCTAGGGTAAGTGGGAGATTGTTAGTAGTGCTCTATGACCATTAGCATATGTTGTACGTTTTATATATTTTGAGCATGTCATTTGAATAGTTAATTTTGCTTTTGAACATCAAATATGTGATTTCATAGTAAAACTCATTAGCTTATGCAATTACTATTCTGATTGTCCCTACTTTTATGTAATGTTCTATACAACAAAATAAAACTAATATGATGTTTGATTGATTATTATGTTTTACTAATCATGTGTAATGGATACAAATCATATCACAAATACAATATATTGGGATATATTGTATCGGACGTGATCCGAAAGAGAAGTAATACTTCATAGTGCTTTAGTCATAAGTATTGCTTCCTCAATACTATTTGGAATCCTTAGACCTTATGTCTCCATCGTTTCCAGCATGAATGGAGCTACGTTTTGACTCAGTCAGACGTTACTTTAATTTAGTAATTAATACGACTGATGATCGGATATAGTATCCTATCATAGCTTGAATGTGAGAGACATTGTAAGAGATTTGTCCCTCTCTAATTAGAGAGAGATATTCATGGGCCCCTCGATAGGGAAGACTGTTTAAATGTATGTCCGTGCTCAAATGTATATAATAAAATGGTTATTAAATACTATTTGTTGAAACAGTCTACCTGAAGATCGAGCATAAATACAATTAAGGTTTATAAAGGTGACAACTACCATGCTTTATGCTTAATTTGAATATCGCGAGACAAAAGGATTAAATAGTGGATTGATATTAGGTTCCACCGTACATTCATTCACTCTGGGTAGTTTCAATGTTCTGCTAGGGACCTCTTGTGATTTATGAACACATACTACTACTAAGTGTGTTTTCATTGCCATTGAAATATGAACCTATAGGGTCACACGCATAGACGAGTTAACGAGCTTCTTGTCCAGATTCAATGAATCTTGAATCATTTTATATGACATTTATATTTCTGAGAATAATAAAATGTTATTATTCGAATTAGAGATTAAGGAGGAGCATTTTTTTTTTTTTTTTTTTTTGTATTTGGTTTTCGATGGGATTACGTGGGAGTTATTATGCGATAAAACTCCCACAACCATAAGAGGTTGATAGGAAGTGAGAGTTGGTTTTCAGAACAAACTCTCACGCCTATATAATCTATTGTGGCTGAAACCCTAGGGTTAGACTTCTAAGAGCCGCAAAACCCTAATTCCCGAAATCAGATTTATGCCCTTCTCTTATCTCTAGATTCCCAAAACTCAGAAACGAAGAGCTAGCATTTGATGCTCGTTTCGACGCGTGGATACAAGTAGAGAGAAATTCAGCAAGGGAAGGCTATTGGTGGCAGCAGCACAACATCCGAAATCATAACCTTTAACGAAAAATCGTAAGTATTTTCGTCTGTTTTTCGATTGCTATGGTATGAGTGGATCCTTCAGGGGTGGATTCATGGGTGTTTAGAACGAGTTTCCGCCCTTGAATCTCTTCAATGTTTTCATCTAAGAACATGTTTGTAATTTGAAGTATTTAGTATGATGTATGAACCTTTATGTTTCCGTTTTAAGTTATTATGGAATTTAGTCTTTTATGTTTTGGGAACCTTCTTTCATCAAAGATTGATTTTGACTGACGTGTCAAAAACGTCGCCATGTCAACCAATCCGTCTTTGATGAAAGACAAATTCCCAGAATCCGTTGATACTAAAACAAAATGCCCCAAGAGCAGTGTTGTGTGAAAACCGTTCTACCAAAACATGGTCATTCTGATAAAAAAAAAACTCCTATTTTTTTAAACCTGTCAGTTTTCCTTTCCTCGATGTTACACAGGATGGGCTACTCAGGGTTAGTCTCTAGAGAAATATGTAGGCTCTATCTCAATCTCATCATTCTAGGCGGGAATCTTGGTAATCTTGCTCTCGAAATATCACACATAAATGCAATCTGATATCACTTTTAATCCCTAGCAATAGGTAAAAGCAAACAGGTTCAATCAATCATTACAGTAATCCCAATATGAGGGAAAGACTATGCAAACTAATCAATACAAAATCATTTCCAAGAAAGAGTCGGACAAAAGTAGAGTTTGACGCTATAGCTTGAGGAATTTGAGAAATATTTTGCAAGTATAAACAGTTTATCGCAACAGGGAGAACAATGAAAAAGGTCTTAATCAGACTTTATTTTCCTTCATTCATCTTCCATATACTAACCAATATCCACAAAGAGACAAAGGCCTTGTAGGGACTCGTAAGTTCACACCGAATGAGATGAACATAAGTAGATTGTCATCCATTTCTATGTTTAAAAATAATGTACAGATTCTCATCTATCACTATCTTTGAAATAGTTGCTATCCTGTAGCACCAATATCCAAACAAACGAAAATGAATTCAAAGGGGTTTTCATTAGACTGCCACTGATTTAGCAGAAAGGACAAAACATGACAAAAAAAAATGGGACAATATTTTTGTCTGGGACGGAAGTTCCGTCCTGGCTGATATGGCAGAACTATGTTGGGCGTTCTGCCACGTCAGTCAGGATGGAAGTCCTACTTCCGTCTTGGCCCCGGGACGGAAGTGGCCCCAACTGGCAAAAAATTTGTCCAAAAACTGAAGGATTTTTTAATTTCGGCCAGAAAATGCAAAGTGACAATTCGGTTCTTACCTGATTGTTTTTTTTCCTGAGACACTTGGGTCTTTTTACAACAAAATAATTCACTTAAGAAGAATATTACCAAAATACGTGTACAAAAATTACTTTGACGAAACCGACTTCATTAATAAAATAAGAACAACGAAAAAAAACAAAGGAATAGTGTATGTCATAAATAAAACAATTTTTTTGTAACAAGAATAAAACAAATGTATGAAATACAAAGTAAATCCTATCTACGGTCCCGATGGTGTGTATCTATGGGTCCTTCTCGGGTTAGTTCGGAGATAGTATGTGTTGCCGTCCCTGGTTCGCACAACACTACAATGCTCCGTTTCAAAGAATTCTCCGCACCTTCGGTGTCGATACGCACGCTCCTCGTGGGGATCTCGACTGAGCCGTGGAGTCTCGTCAAGCTGCCTCGTGGTCTCGGTCCAGCCGAGGTTGTACGAGAGCGTCGCACCAAAATAGACTTCCGGTTGTCCCGATGAAGAAGTCCCCGCACCAGGATGGCCGGAGAATAAGTGTCGATGCTTGAAAATTGGTATTATTATTCGTGAGGGGTACATCACCCCGAGTCTCGAACTCGAGTAGAGACTAAGCTCTGGCTGCCGCTGCAGATGGGAAGGTCCCGCTCACCGCCACGCCGCTCAAAGCGCCGCAGGCGACAAGATTCTCCCCGATCTGCTCGGCGATTCTGTCGAGTATCCTGCCTCCCAACCGCAACCCTACCCGGAACATCGGCAGCCCACGATCGGCATGTCACCGACTTCCTTGCCTCTTCGAAGGCATCCTTAATCGTTTTGGCTGCCCAAGTAATGAGTGACTTATACTGCGTATTAGTTCGAGTGGCAGGCTTCTCGAACTCTTCCAGCATCACCGTGTACGACTCCTCTTGTAACATAATATTAAAATTAGTATATTCAGGGAAAAAATATTAACAATGAAAAATAAACGAATAAAACTTACCCAAAATGTCCTCTCGTCAGATAGCGGGTCGAATACCAATCGGGGAGTGGCTCGGGATCTTGATTTTTGGGGGGTTCACATACTGGTGAATCAGAATGCGATTGTACCAATCCATGTACTCCGGGTTGGTGCAATAACATTGGCCGAGGGATGGGAGCAAAGTGGCCTCCAAAGGCATCGACGTGTAAGTCCCACAATTTAATGTATGCGATGTGCTCGGTCTGCCAATTCTTTGTCAATATCACATTCACCGTGTGGAGGTCTCGACCCTCGATAGTGCCCTCTGTCCCTGCCGGGATTGGTACTACTTGGTGGAAGCCAAATTGACGCATAATCCTGTCGGGGCAGGTGGTACTCAACCATCTCGAAGCAGATGAGTGGCGTACGGGCTCGACACGTCCTAAAGAAGTCTACATCCCCAGCCACCCTCTCTGGATATACGGAATCAGGGTAAGACCTCGACATGAACTGCCAAAAAAGATAATTGTTAATGTAAAACAATTTAGTTAATAATATAAAAATACAAGAACATCGAATCAAGCTATTCGCGAAACACCGACAGCTACGATTTCGGGGCGTTGCGGAAACTTTGGGGGACATTCCACCTAGCCCCGTAACGTCTACCGTCGGCGGGGATCTCATCTGGAATGTTGCCTCGCTCGCCGTACGAAGAAATGAAATACGCCTCACGCCCACAACCGGTAAAAACAAACAAAATCGATTATTAAATATTTAAATCACAAATTCACATTTAAATTTATATAAATTGGACAAACCGTAATCAAGCAAGCAACACCCAAGAATGTCCTCGAATCAGCCATGCACTAGATGCACATCCCGGCAAGATAAATGTGCGAGTACACCGTTGGCCCAAGAAGTCGTGTCAAGCTCTAGGAGACCACCGAGGGTTAGTAGATAACACATGTTCACCCGGCCCCCGACTTATCCGGGAAAAGGAAACTACCCATCAAGAGGAAGATCAAAGCCCTAGCCCTCCGATCTACTCCTCACTAGCCGGTAACATCATGTCCTAGGGGCTCACTAATATGGGCATAAACCTCTACCAGATGCAAAGTGTTTCCCGATTGCAGCATCACTGGGTCGAAATCCTAAAAGCTCGAACACGCGATGAACCCATAGAGCCTTGGTGAAATTGTAATCTGTCACTCCCACGAGACTACCTCGGCCCCCGGTAGTAGTCCTAGAAGACATCCTACGTCATCTAGTGTGATGGTCACCTCACCGCAACGTAGGTGGAGCATATGGGTCTCCGGGCGCCATCTCTCAACTAATGCAATCATCACGAGAGCGTGATTTACATTCATATTACCTAGTATGCAGCATCCTCTAAAACATATTAGGTCTATTAGGTTTATTACTCTAGGGTTGGTTTCTATAGTATACACTGCATAAAAGTTACCCGAACACGTAATAACCTTTAAATGTTTTTTCAGTGTCTCATCCCCGTGCCATATGCTTAAAGATCTATGGAACGGTTGTTTGTTTAAAACGATGCGATCAAAAGGACCGGGCTGAAGATGAGCGGGTACGACCATCTATATAAAAAAAGAATATACATACAATTTATGAGAAAAAACACATGTTATATCTCCAAATATACTATTGCTCTAAATTCACAATTAACAAATTACCAAATTGACAATTTCACAAGTTCACTAATGCCCTAAAATCACAAATGCTCTAAGTGTAAATTCACACAATCACAACTTCACAATTGCCAAATTCACAATTGTACATGCATAAATTCACAAATTACCAATTTCACAAAAACCCTAAATTTATAATTGCCATAATCACACAAATACCCAAAATTCACAAATAATTCACAATATCGAAAAATTACTTTGATTTCGTAAACATAATTAGTATATTTATACTTAAATTCAACACATAATTTTATATTTCCCAAAAAAAATCAAGTTCAAATTTGTTTTTTACCTCACAAATTGAAAGATTGAGAGATGAAATAAAAAGCAAGGTGTTGGAGGAAGGTGGTCCAAGCAACGGCAACGGTGGGCGGCGGAGGCAGCAGAGGGGTGGGGCCGGTTTTTGCCTTTGGGACTTTTTTTTTCGCGTGAAGGGAAGGGGAAGAGGAAAGTTGGATTTTATCTCAGGGGCATGGGGACGGAAGTCCCACTTCCGTCTTGGCCCATTCCAGACAAAAATGTTGTCCCATTTTTTTTTTATGCCATATTTTGTTCTTTCTACTAAATCAGTGTCAATCTAATGCAAACCCCAAATTCAAACTCTAAGACAATGAAACACAAACGTGTATGCAAACAAATCTCGAAAAGAGAATTCAAATTGGAAAAATAACTACACATTCAGGTCTACTTTATAAAAGTTTCCCACAATGATAAAATTAGATAAAGGTTCACGTAAGGCCAACCAGTGAAAGATAACCAAAAAAAAAAAAGATATAGCAAAAGCACTAAATCTTGACAAAAATCATTAAGAAGTTTCAGGTGCATCTCAACTTTCTATGAAACCTCGACTTCTCAAGGTTTGAATTAGAAAGCAAATTACAAAATTCTCATTTACAGCTAATACTTTACACATAATTGGAATATTCTCACTAAAAGAAAGATCACTAGTATACAAATTTGTAAAAAACAAAAATTGTGGATGAAAAGGTGAAGAATTTCAGAAAAACAGTAGCATAATCTAAACTAAGTGAAACAGAAGCTCACAGCTTTTCATGGAGGCCATTTGTCATCTCAATTCGAAAAGGATGTGCGTGGCCCATCTGTTTCAGTATATTCACTAGCTTCTGTACCATTCTACACAATTTTGAATACCTATCACAAACAGAAAGAAAATAGGGTTAAACAAAACGGAAATATTCCAAAATTTAAGTGCGAAACATTACATTTTGTAATCATCTCTACCAGTGACGTGATAACGACGCATAACATCACTCTCTCTATGACCTCCTTCTCTCTTCCATTCCAAGAAATTCACTTTCTTCAAAAGCTTCTTCTCATGAAACTTTAGCTTACTCGTCTCTACTTGTACTCAAGTACGTTTGTGCTTATAGGTATTCCTACATAGAAATAAACAAGAAAAACATAAACATGATGCTTGACGAGGGAAGAAAATGAAACGTTTGAGTATACACTCTGAAGCAGATGCTGGGTTTAAAAAAGCATGCCTAGACGAGATGAGGCAACCATGAAAACGCCTACGAGGTCTGAGGCGAGGCGGTGTCCATGAGGCGCAAGGGAGGCGGCTGAGGCGAATCATAGCGAGCTCCAGGTATGTTTTTCTTCCTTCGGGTTCTCTTCTTCCTCTTCCTTCTGATTCTTTTTTTTTTTCCTGGTTCTCTTCTTTTCTTTTTCTGGTGTTCGGCTAGGATTTTCATGAGAGGAGAGATGGGTTTTTAATGCAGCTAGGTTTTTTTTAGAGAATGATCAAATATGGACCATTGATTGGCTGCAGCACTGCTGGGTTAGAGCATTTGAGGGTTTGGGGTTTTTTGTAGTAGTAAAGATTTGGACCATTGATTTGTTTTTTTCTTTCTTTTTCCTTTAAATCAAGGGACCTACTAATGATTTCTTTAGATAAATTTTTTTTATTTTTTATTTTGAACTCCTCCCGATCAAGGGACCATTGATCTGCACGCCTTCTGATGATTACTTTTTTTTTTTTTTGTCTTTTTTTTTACCCATATAATAGTTCTTTTTAATTTTTCTTTAAAAAAAGTCTGTTGACCAAACCCCCCTTAAAAAAAATTAAAAACAACTATTTCAAAATAAAAACAAAATCTCACTGTACAAAATGTTGTCATCTCTCTTCTCTTCTCTATTTTTTTCTAATGTTTTCACCCATACCTTGTTCTGAATCAATATTCATCACCATCTCCCATAAATATGAATTTTTGTAAAGAATTGCGCCTCGCATCGATGAGGCGCTCGCGCCTTTTAACACTAAGAGCAGAGGTCAAAGATAACGGTGGTCACAACGAGCAGAATGATGGTGGTGGTGTTAATCATGGTTGTTAAAAACGCGAATTAACACGTAAAAACGTACGTTTTTACGATTCTACGGAGGCAAAACGTGTTGAATCGTGAGTAGAATCGCAATCTGGTAGAAACGGAGTAGAAACGTTGACTCGTATCGTAAAAACGTTGACTCGTACGTTTCTACCGTTTCTACCGATTCTACAAAAAAAAAAAGTGGAAAGGACTACTTCCCCCGACTTTCGAGCATGGCTTTGTCTCCTCAATCAATTCATGAACATAGAGTGAGCTCCACCGCCTCATCCCGGACGCATAATATTGTTCCTGAAGTTAAGATTTCCATGGAGCTGGAGGAAATCCCTTCTTCTTCAATGGCTTCCCAACGACCGGGCGGCAAAGCCATCTGTTTCAAATGGAAAGAAAGGCAGCAAAGCCATACTTGAAGGTCTCACTGGCTATGCCCTCCCCGGTGAACTTCTCGCCATTATTAAACTGGTTTTGATTCTTTGGCTGGAAAAGTTGGTCTTTATTCAAGAAAAAGAGCTCTTCTTCCTTGTTTTATATCAAGAAAGAATCTGCATTTTTTTGGTTCTTATTTTTATTACTAACAAGATGGAATATTTAGTTGGTTAGTTTGATTAAAAGATAATAAACTTATTACGCACTTTATTTTATTTTGATCTTTTGAAATTTATAAGCTAAGAATTATGTGTAGTCGCATTTTTATATTTTGAAAGACTTGTAAGTTCATTATTGTGAATTTTGTTGCGTTATTGTCTATTGAAAAAACTTGTGAAACTATGTTTAATGATTTTTTTTCCATATTTTTAGATCATATGATATGATTTATATGTTAATTATTGTTATATATATAAAAATATATATTAATTTCTCGATACGATTTTACGATTTTTTTACGATTCACGAGTTTACGATTTTTCACCCCTCCACCGAGTCTACGTAAAAACGCGAGTTTAACAACCTTGGTGTTAATAATAATCGAAAGCCAGCATCAGCAGTTCAACGAGTGTGACAAAGAATTGTATACCTAATATATGAGATGGACCTTGGCCCTACAAGGACCAGTGCTTCATAATTATTTTTACTTGTTCTGCTTAGGTATTTATTAGTGACTTTTCAATATTAAGAAATGCTCCAAAGGTTTTAACTGAATTAATCATATCATTTTCATAATTTAGTTATTTTGTCCAGAGTGCTTTAACTTCAGTGCCACGACAGGAAGCTATGATCATAGAGCAATTATTCATAATATAAAAAATCATATGGATGTAAAATAAAAAGAAGGAACAAGTGTGGATAGAAATCCTAGGCAAATGAAGGGAAAATTTCATTCATCAATAACCCACACTTGAGAACATAAAAGTAATTAAGGACTGAGACACCGTTGAAATACTGTTAAGAAAAGGGGAGGACTGCGCAAGCGCTTATAAGGAATGAAGTTGGTGAGTATTAGGTAGATGTGGGATTCTCATGACATACAAACTAACAAAATCACACATTGATTACAGATAACATAGTATACAACAAGTAAGAAAATTTCCCTCCTTTTAGTAAGAGTATAAAGACATATCTACACCCAATTGAGTACATATATAGAACCATGTACCTATGACTTTCTTAATAATTACAAGGACCTAGTATTAAGGTGAGGTTGTGAGTTGCTCAATAGAGTATAAACGAAGTCATGATTTAAAAAAAAAAAATTGGTAACTTATTAAATGCAACCCATCAATAACAAGTTAGTACTGATTTTATTAATAAGAAATCAAAAGCAGTGGAAATTGCATAAAATGAGGACCTATTTAATCCTCTGCGAATTCAAACCAACAAGAACAAGTGCATTCCTTAGAGAAACTTGGAAGATAAGCATATAAAAAAAGTGAAGATGTTGAAAGCTGAGACTGGGAAAGAAATTGAAGTGAAGAATGCAGCCAAAAAAGAGTTGAAATAGAGCAATACGCGAAGAATGGAGCAAGGAAATATACAAAGTGGACTTTGGGCCAGTCAGTCTATTGGGCCACTGCGTAAAGAAGAAAATGAATTAACATTCACCCCGCTTTTTCATTTTCTCTCATTATTCAATTGTTGAATATAATTCATTGTTATCTCCCAACACACCATTGCTGCCGAACAATCCTAGTGATTTTACACCACCAAAAACATAAAAGTTGGATGAAAAATTAGATTTTTTGTTCTTCCTTTTTTCAGTTTTTCCTTGAACCTATTTACCGAAATTCATGAAGATTGTCTTCAACTACAAAGCTTTCTGACTAGCATTAGAGACACGAAGAACAAGTTCAAGTTGATCGTGTGGATACCACTAGAGTCATGAATCGATAAAGATCGGTTGTTATTGGTGATTCTGTAGCATAATCGAAACAGAAATCGTTTTTGTTATCCCGTAAAACAAAAAGTAATTATCCTAATTAAAGATCATTGGTTCTTACTCGTGAATTATCCTGTTAGAAACAGAGTCCGCTTTTACTTTCCGCTGCACTTCGTTTAGGAATCTGAATACCTTTCTTTCAGTGGTATTAGAGCTAATCACGTGTAGATAATCATTATTTTATGTGTTACTTGTTTTTAGTAGACGTTTAATGCATGCCATATGATTTTTTCTTTCTTTTTACAGCCTCTAAAATTGTTCGTTCGTGTTTTTGTCTGTTTCCTGCTTTTTGGAAAATGTTCGGTCGACCGGAAAGGGTTCTTGGCAGACCGAGCATGTTCTGGAAAATGGGAATTTTCTACTGTCTAAAATTCGGACGACCGGAGAGCAATCTCGCTGGACCGTAAGCTAGTCTTTTTTTTAGCCGGTGGACCAGAAGTGTTCTTGGTCGACCGAGGTGGTCTTTTTTTACACTGTTTTGGATACTGCCTTTATCGCTGTCAACCGAGCATGGCCTTAGTCGATCGGACAGAGGCAGACAGTGTATATTTGTGTTTTATTAGCATGAATTTCATGCTATTTGAGCATGGTGCATATTAATAGCCCAAGACTATTGATTTTATTATAATACTTATTGTAATTTACCTCACGAATGTAACTCGAGATTTCTTTTTTTATTATTTAAAGCATTGTATTTTATTTATTATGTAAATTGCAATAGCATAATGGAGTCAATCGGATGGAGGAAATCACTTGGAGGCAGAAGACAATAGATTAGATTTATTGTTTTTCACCTTAGACAGACTTGGGATTTTCCATTGGCTTCAAAAATCCGCATAAGGGGCTATTACTATTCACGTTTGCAGGGAAAAAGCTTAGAAAGGGGGAAAATGTTGCTTCTGGCTCAAGTATTTTTGTTATAGAAATCAATTTGTCTACTACTACTTCCTATTGGGTAGTAGATACTAGTTGTGTAGGGGCTGCAAAGGAGTATGGAGCACACAAAGAGCGAAGTGAACCTACACGTTGGCAATGGAGCAAGAGTTGATGTCATAGTTGTAGGAAACTATGGAATTAGTTTGCCTTCTGGGACTGTCCTAGATTTAGAGAATTGTATTTTTGTAACTACTTTAACGAAAAATATTATTTCAATTTCTTGTTTGGACAGGATGGGTGTTGATATTCATATTAAAAACCAACGAATATCGTTATCATTGAATAATATTTTTTATTGTAGTGCAACTTTGGTGAATAGTTTATATTTGTTAGACCTCGATTCTCCGATCTATAACATAAATACGAAATGGATTAAGAATAATGATTCAAATCCTACATACCTCTGGCATTGTCGTTTAGGCCATATAAACGAGAACCGCATTTCCAAACTCCATAAAGATGGATTATTGGAGTCATTTGATTTTGAATCATATGATACATGCGAATCTCTTTTAATGGGTACAATGACTGCTTCTCCTTTTACTAGAACTGGAGAATGAGCAAAGGATTTGTTGGAACTAATACATAGTGATGTATGTGGTACATTCAATATCCATGCGAGAGGTGGTTATCTATATTTCATTACTTTTATGGACGATAGTCATTTTTGGATACGTGTTTCTTATGATACACAAGCCCTGAGGCCTTTGAAAAGTTCAAAGAGTATAATAATGAAGTAGAAAATCAGCTTGGCGATGAGGTCCGAGAAGGATTCTATGTACACTAACCAAGTATGGATCTTGGTTGACACACCTAAGGAGGTAACCCCTCAATAGTGGTACAACCGGGTTTCTAAATTAAAAACTCAAAATGCAAGGGAACATTCAAACGCATAAGTGGCTGACTAGTCGCGAAAGGTTTTAAACAATTTCATGGTATTGACTATGATGAAACCCTTTTCCATGTAGTTATGTTCAAATCTATTCGGATATTTCATGCAATAGCAGTATACTATGATTATGAGATTTGGCAAATAGATGTCAAAACAGCGTTCCTTAACATAAACCTTGATGAGGACGTGTATATGATACAACCCGAAGGTTTTCTTTATCCAAATAATGCCAATAAAGTATGTAAGCTAAACAAGTCAATTTATGGACTAAAGCAAGCTTTTAGAAGATGGAATTGACGTTTTGGCGATAATCATTTTATCAAGAATGTTTATTAACCTTGGGTTTATAAGAAGTTTAGTGGAACCTAGGTTGTGTTTCTAGTTTTGTATGTGGATGACATACTACTTATAGGGAATGACATCCCAACCTTAGAATTTGTAAAGGTCTGGTTGGGGCAATGTTTCTCTATGAAGGACTTAGGTGAAGCAAGCTTCATCTTAGGGGTCAAGATCCATAGAGATAGATCACGTAGACTTATTGGCCTAAGTCAGAGTACATATATAGACAAAGTGCTAAATCGGTTTAGCATGCAAGAGTCCAAAAATGGCATTTGTCCTATAGCCCTTGGTACGATTCTTTCAAGACAATAGTGTGCTAAGACATTGGATGAGAAAGAACGCATGAGTGAGATTACATTTTCTTCCGCAATTAGATCTATCATGTATGCCATGTTGTGCACTCACCCAGATGTGTCGCATGCTTTGAGTATAACGAGCAGATATTAGTCAACGTACGGTGAGCGTCATTGGATAGCCGTCAAGAATATCCTAAAGTACATACGAAGGACTAAAGATATGTTCTTAATCTATGGTGGGGAAGACGAGCTCATTGTAAGTGGTTACACTGATGCTAGTTTCCAAACCGATAGAGACGAATTTCGATCGCAGTTGGGTTTTGTATTTCTAAACCTAAAGCTTAGTATATAATTGTATTAGATGCTGCTAAGGAGGCAGCTTGGATCGAAAAGTTCATTGTTGAACTTGGTGCGGTACCTAGCATTGTGAATGGGATTGATCTCTATTGTGAAAAGAATGGGCCATATTATCAGTCAAAAGAACCACGATTTCACCAAAGGTCCAAACATATACTCAAGCGGTATCTCCTAATCCGAAAGATTATTGATAGAGGTGAAGTAAAGATTTGCAAAGTATATACGAACGATAATATCGCCGATCCACTGACGAAACCGTTAACACAGCAGCAACATGATCGTCATACTTGTAGCATAGGTATTAGATACCAAGACAATTGATCATAGAGATAGTTCCTATGTACAATATGCACTAAAAGGAAAGGTTGTTGTCCTTAGTGCAAGTGGGAGATGTATCTAGTTTTTCATTGTGATGAAATATTAAAGGCAAAATTCCATTCTTATGTTGTATTACTACTGTGAAATTGTATTAAATATAATAACGTCCTTTGAGTAGTTATTGTAATTGTTACATTGAACTATTCTAAATGTCCCTAGTCATTCATTATTACGGAATGCCACGGAAAGTAATAATGTGGGAGACTAGTATGCGTCGTAAATGATATTGGATATTTAATCAACACATAGGTATGTGATACTGGGCTGACCCGCCACTTCATAGATTGTTATATGAATGTCAGCAGAGTTTCTTATTATGTTTCTGTTTGTATCTGAATCCTTCGACTTGGAATCACAACAAATTTCCTACATGGATAATGGTATGCTTTGATGGTGTCAAACGCCGTCTGTAACTAGATGGGCTATAAAGGCATTTGTTGGGTGTATTTATGAACCATGTGTAGGATGAAGTGTTATAGATAGAGGATTTGTCTCTCCTATTTAACATGAGTGATATCTTGGGCCCCTTGATGGAGTGAGACTAATTCATGGCCATGAACAAGTGAATTAATTTGAGATATTAATATCATTTGATTAGTCTACTCGCAAATCAAGAAATTGATTGATTGAACTATACAAGTGTGACATTCTTCATGACTTGTGTTCAATCTAGATATTGAGGACAAAGGGATTAGTACAAAAGGTCATAACAATGATTACTTGAATCATCAGAATATTTGTCAATTTGGAGTAATGATGTATTGCTAGATACCTCTCATTACTGTTGATAATTGTCGTCACGGCCAACATAGAAAATATCTAATGGGTCGCACACTATGATCAATTGGATTGGGCTTGTTTTAATTTACATTTGATATAGGTGCTCCATTTGGATTGGGCAGTTAATTGGATTGGGGCGACCAATACTCGATTGGTCAACCTGATCTGGTCGAATTGGTCTGTTGAACCGGAAATCCGGTCCAAGGACCGGTTTGAAAAGTCAAAACCGGACATGTGCTGGCATGTGAGGGGTTGTGCGTAGTGGGAGTTGTGGGAGCCTTTTGAAGAGAAAATGGAAGTAATGGGTGGATTAACTTTCACCCTATAATTCATTTTTCTCTACCAACACACTATTTCTGCCAAAAGTTCCTAGTGAATTTTACACCAACAAAAACATAAAAGTTAGAAGAAAAATTAATTTTTTCGATCTTCCTTTTTCCGGGTTTTCCTTGAACCTATATACTGAAATTCCTGAAGATTGTCTTCAACTTCGGAGCTTTATGACTAGAATTAGAGACACGAAGAACAAGTTCAAGTTGATCGTGTGGATACCGCTAGAGACAGGAGTCGATAAAGATCGGTTGTTGTTGGTGATTCTGTAGCATAATCAAAATAGAAATCGTTTATGTCATCCCGTAAAACAAAAGGTAATTATCCTAATCAAAGATCATCTGTTCTTACTCGTGAATGATCCTAATAGAAACGGATTCTGCTTTTACTTTCCGTTGCACTTCGTTTATGAATCCAATTTTTTTTTTCTTTCAAGGTTGTCGTTTATATGGCCACGTAATGGTATGGACGTGGGAGACTATAGGTGTACAACGGGTCAGTGGAAACAATAATAGCTGGAATGCATGAAATGAAATGAAATAAAAGCAAACACAACACCAAGATTTTTTGCGTGGAAGCTCTCTTCAAATCGAAGGTAAAAATTACGGAACCTTCGGGTTCACTCCAAAACCTACACCATAAATTAATCAAGGTTACAAGAGGGCCCAATCACCAACAAGTGATAAGCTACAACCAACAATAAGCTAAAGCTTCATCAAATACAAAGATCAATAGATTAAAGGAAGAAATTCATACAAAAGCATAGGTTCAATCCGACACCTATTACTCTCAAATCGAACATTGAAACACGATTTCTACCATTAATAATGGATATCTTGGTGTATTATACTAGAATTTAAAATTTGAGGGCGATCAGAGCACAAATGACAACCCAATCAAAGGTTCAAAGCTAACTGCACAGTGAAGAAAACCTCAGAAAAATCTGCACTCCTTTTTTCTCTTTCTTTCTTATCCACTCACAATTGCATCTCTCTTGTACGTGGTCCAAACACCAACTGAAGGTAATAAGGGGATTTACCAGGACCATGGGCTTTGGGTTTTGGGCTTACAAATAAACCCACATATGAGAGGAAAACCCAACAACCTTCCCTATGTAGTTTTTTTTTTTCTTTCTATATGATACAAATCCTATTTTTCTGGGAAACATCTAATCTAACTAAACAAATGAAGATACTGTTGGATATTGACAGTAAAATAATAAAAGTGTGAATGAAAACATGTTTCATTCTCTTTGAGTTGAGAATGCAACATATGAATTAACTTGAGAGTTACATTCAATACACTTCCATTGATGAAGTAATGTGTTACTTCAATTGAATGTGAAACTTATGGAAGTGAGTTACATGTATCTAATGCAACCACATTCAATGAGAAAGTAATAGAAGAGTTACCTTCAATGTCATTAAAACACAAAAAAAATATGCATTCTCTCTTCCTCTTTTAAAATCTCTACATATTTTATATAGTGTTTTGTTAGTTTTGTTCAAGTTCGCTAGGCAAAAAGTTTTGGTGATATTTGTTTTATCGGTATCCGTTTTATCCTGGAAAACATACGTCTAATTCAACCTCCAGTACACCTACGGAGGGGACGAATATGTTTTAATGAGATTGTGTCCAACACACGACTCGGATTGTTGTATTATTTTTCTCCTTTTACTTAATTCATTTTAGTAACGTTGTTTTTATTTGTCCATTTTAAAATAATTAGTCTTTTCTCTAGAATTATTATTTTATTATACTTGTATACTTTATTTTATGCTATTTTGAATATATACTTACTAATATATTTTCAACATTCTTAAAAACGATTCTTAGTACATATTCATTATGGAAACTGAGGTTGTTGAAAGGTCCAATAGCTTCTTAAATAGAGTAGAATTTTGGCTCAATTGAACCCTAAAGGAAGAATCCTAATTAAGTTGGAATTCTTCCATCTAAAAATAGTAAACTACTATAATTGAACCACTAACTAAACACATGGACAACATGTCCTTTATTCTAGCAACACTAAGAGATAATGCAGTTAAAAACTATAATAAATAAATAACATAAAGCTTAAAACTAATTAAAGTATAGAATAGACTTTAATTTACAAGATTCCTAAAATGCCCTTCTTAGCCACTTTGCTTGATTGGGCCGAATTGTACACTTTGTAAAGTTAAGAGGTTAACTTGAATATCATCTTCTAGTTGTAGCTTAGCTTCCTCTTTATCCTTTACATCTTGGATCAATGATGAAATATGTTGAATCACCTTCCTTGCTATAATGCATGAGATGAATGACCGTGATTGGTATTATATTTCTTAAGGTTATTCCTTAGTAAAGTCTTAGGAGATTCAAGGAAAAATCCTTTACAAGGGGAAGGGGCTGATAAGGAAAATTTTGAAGAAGGAGGGAATGATGAGGGATCATCCATGAAGATAAAAGAGGTCATTCATCCAAATGACCAAGTTCTTAACTCATGCATTCCAAATCCAAGTTTCCGAATAAAGCATTTGTCCCAAATGTTTAAAGTATTTAATCTAAAGGCTCATGGGACAAAGAAGCCTTCCAAGAATGCAAGACACAAAGATCAAATCCATCTAATCGCGTTTGAAGGCAAGATACACAATTGGAAGGAAAACAGTTAAAGGGCATTTTAGGAAACTTGTAAATTAAAGTCTAGAAATTAGAATTTCAGCTTTATATTATTTAGGCGCCATTATCTAGATAAGGATATAATAAAGGACATGTTGTCCATGTGTTTAGTTAGTGGTTCAATTATAGTAGTTCACTATTCTAAGATAGAAGAATTCTAACTTAATTAGGATTATTCCTTTGTGGGTTCATTGTTAACGAAATTCCACCTCTATTTAAGAGGAAATTCGGCCAACATGTTAATTAGAGTTGATATATTAAATTTCTTAAGGTTATTCCTTAGTTACTTATGAATTGAACTTCTATGTAGAACTTCATTCATTCTTTGAGTTATTGTATCAACAAGGTAGTTTCGCTTGTTGTGGTGTTTCAGCCTCCATTGATAATCAACATTTTTGGAAACTAATTCGAGAAAGAGAAAGATCCGAACTTTAACCTTTTGTGTCGAATCTTGACCTTAAAAATCAAGGTTCCTCATCAGTAATTTGTCTCTTTCTTTGGTTGTTTTTATACAATATATTTTTGGAATATGATGTGAGGTTTTTACCTTTTCATTCATCCTTGAGTTACTGTATCAATAAGTTTAGTTTATGCTTATTGTGGTGTTTCAGCCCCCATTGATAATCAAGCTTCTTGGAGTTGCGTTGATTATATTCCCCCGTAAATTGATTTCAAGAAAGAGAAAGATCCGTTTCAATCATTTTGTTGTTGAATCTTGATACAAGTTGTCAAGTTTCCTCAACATATTTGGAATCAGCAAGTATCAAAGATTTGTCACAAAAGGCTTAAGTTCGAATCTTTCTCTAACTTGATCTAGTTTTGAGGGGAATATACTCAACGCAACTCTAAAGAAGGCTACGTATCGATGGAGGCTGAAACACCACAACAAGCGAAACTATCTTGTTGATACAGTAAATCAAAAAATGAATGAAATTCTATAAGAAGTTCAATTCACGAGGATCTAAGGACTAACCTTACCAAATAGCATATATCTAACGTATCTTACAATGGTGGCCGAAATCCTTCTTAAATAGAGTAGAATTTTTTATCACAAGGTCCATAGCCCAGTGGGGCTATGGCCTGCCCACAACCAAGAGGTTGTGGGTTCGATACCCTCTTCACACAAAGGGGCATGATTTAATTTCCAATTCTTTTGTTCTCTGTGTGTGAGGCACTTATATTCCCCTCCTGCAACCGGGCAACCGGTCTTCTAATTCACCTCCTCTATGAGGCACTTATATTCCCCTCACACAAAGGGGCATGATTTAATTTCCAATTCTTTGATTCTCTTTGTGTGAGACACTTATATTCCCCTCTTGGGCAACCGGCTTGCCGGTCTTCTATCCGCCCTACTTGGGCTCCCTCCTATGGTGAGGTCCCAAAAAAAAAAAAATTAGAATTTTGGCTCAATTGAACCCTAAAGGAAGAATCCTAATTAAGTTGGAATTCTTCCATCAAAAAATAGTAAACTACTATAATTGAACCACTAACTAAACACATGGACAACATGTCCTTTATTCTAGCAACGCTAAGAGATAATGCGGTTAAAAACTATAATAAATAAATAACATAAAGCTTAAAACTAATTAAAGTACAGAATAGACTTTAATTTACAAGATTCCTAAAATGCCCTTCTTGGCCACTTTGCTTGATTGGGCCGAATTGTACACTTTGTAAAGTTAAGAGGTTAACTTGAATATCATCTTCTAGTTGTAGCTTAGCTTCCTCTTTAGCCTTTACATCTTGGATCAATGATGAAATATGTTGAATCACCTTCCTTGCTCTAATGCATGAGATGAATGACCTTGATTGGTATTATATTTCTTATGGTTATTCCTTAGTAAAGTCATAGGAGATTCAAGGACGAATCCTTTACAAGGGGAAGGGGCTGATAAGGAAAATTTTGAAGAATGAGGGAATGATGATGGATCATCCATGAAGATAAAAGAGGTCATTCAACCAAATGACCAAGTTCTTAACTCATGCATTCCAAATCCAAGTTTCCGAATAAAGCATTTGTTCCAAATGTTTAAAGTATTTAATCTAAAGGCTCATGGGACAAAGAAGCCTTCCAAGAATGCAAGACACAAAGATCAAATCCATATAATCGCGTTTGAAGGCAAGATACACAATTGGAAGGAAAACAGTTAAAGGGCATTTTAGGAAACTTGTAAATTAAAGTCTAGAATAGACTTTAATTAGAATTTTAGCTTTATATTATTTACTTATTATTATTTAGGCGCCTTTATCTAGAAAAGGCTATAATAAAGGACATGTTGTCCATACGTTTAGATAGTGGTTCAATTATAGTTGTTTACTATTTTAGGATAGGAGAATTCTAACTTAATTAGGAATCTTCCTTGTGGGTTCATTGGCAACGAAATTCCACTCTATTTAAGAGAGAATTCGGGATAGTTGTTGTTTAGAGTTGATATATTATATTTCTTAAGGATATTCCTTAGTAACACATGAATTGAACTTCTATGTAAAACTTCATTCATTCTTTGAGTTACTGTATCAACAACATAGTTACGCTTGTTGTGGTGTTTCAGACTCCATCGATAATCAACCTTATTGGAGTTGCGTTGATTATATTCCCCTTGGAAACTAATTCGAGAAAGAGAAAGATCCGAGTTTCAACCTTTTGTGTCGAATCTTGACCTTAAAAATCAAGGTTCCTCATCAGTTGGTATCAGAGCCCTTTAACTGTTTACAAGTTAAAATCTTGACTCTTGATTGATTCTAAGAAAGGGATAACCCTTTTACTCTTCAATCCCTTTATTATAGCCTTATCTAGATAATGGCGCTTAAACTATAATTAAGTAAATATCATAAAGCTGAAATTCTAATTTACAAGTTTCCTAAAATGCCCTTTAACCGTGGGATTTCGTTGCCAATGACCCACAAAGGAAGAATCCTAATTAAGTTAGAATTCTTCTATCCTAGAATAGTAAACTACTAAAATTGAACCACTAACTAAACACATGGACAACGTGTCCATCATTCTTCTTCTCCTTCTCATTTTACTTGATTCATTTCAGTATTGTTGTTTTTATTTATCCATTTTAAAATAATTAATCTTTTCTCTAGAATTATTATTTTATTATACTTGGATAATTTCTTTTGTGCCATTTTGAATATATACTTACTGATATATTTCTAATATAAACTTCATCCATCCAAGCTAGAAGTAGAGAATCCAAACTTAACTAATAATTGGCTCGAGTTTCCAACATATTAGGCGATTTGCAACTCATGGATAAAGGCCAAAGTTTCCAACATATTAGGCGATTTGCTTTGTGGAAGATTAAGAGTCATAGCTGCCATAACCACCCCATGATTCGGTTGGGGTATCCACATAGAGAAGTCGGAGATAAGATTCAAACTGGGGGAGATGTAGTCATCACCTGTAGATTGCAAAATACATCATGGTGCGAGTATGACTAAGCATAAATAGCCAGCCACATTTTGTAGAGTACGCTTCATTCTCTCAAATACCAATGTGTCACGCGCCCCCGTGATGCCCCCAAGAAATCATAGAACTCACCTTGATAATGTCTTGAAATTAGTATGTGTCGTGATTGATATTGGATATCTAATCAACACATGGAATGTGATATTGGATATCATAATACTGGACCGACCCGCTATAAGAACACTTCATGGATTGTTATATGAATGCAGCAGTGTTTCTTTTAATGATTCTGTTTGTATCTGAATCATTTGACTTGAAATCACACAAGAATTCCTACGTGGCTAATGGTATGCTTTGATGGTGTCAAACGCCGTTTGTAACTAGATGTGCTATAAAGGCATTTATTGGGTGTATTTATGAACCATGTGTAAGATGAGGTGTGATATATAGAGGATTTGTCCCTCCTATATAACAGGGACGATATCTTGTGCCCCTTAATAGAGTGACACTAATTCATGGCCATGAACAAATGAATTAATATGATATTAATGTCATTTTATTAGTCTACTCGCGAATCAAGAAAGTGATTGATTGAACTACACAAGTGTGACAATCTCCATAATTTGTGTTCAATCTAGATATCGAGGACAAATGGATTAGTACAAAAGGTCATAATAGTGATTACTTGATCACCAGAATATTTGTCAATTGAGAGTAATGATGTGTTGCTAGATACCTTTCATTACTGTTGACAATTTTTGTCATGGCCTACACAACAAATACCTAATGGGTCGCATACTATGATCAATTGGATTGGGCTTGTTGGAATTTACATTTGATATAGGTGCTCCAATTGGATTGGGCCGACCAATACTCAATTGGTCAAACCAATTCGGTTGAACTGGAAAAACTGGTCTGTTGAATTGGTTTGAATGAGTCAAAACTGGATGTGAGGTGTGTAGTGGGCATCATGGAGGAGCAAATTGAGGGGGAAATGGAGTAGTGAGTGAATTAATTTTCATCCCTCTATTCATTTCCCTAAGTGATCAATTGTTGATAAGACAATAATCTAATTCTCTACCTAGTGGTTGCCGAATTCCTAGAGAAAACTCAACACCAAGAATATCAAAAAGTTAGAAGAAAAATCATATTTTTCGTTCTTTCTTTTTCGGTTTTAACTTAAACATATATACACCAAATTCCTGAAGATTGTCTTCAAACTTTGGAGCTCTCGGACTAGCATTAGAGACACGAAAAATAAGTTCAAGTTGATCGTGTGGATATCCCTAGAGACATGAGTCAATTAGATCGGTTGATTTTGGTAATTCCCGAGGCAAAATCAAACAGAACCCGTTTTTTATTACGTAATTTGAAGGTAAAAATCCTTTAGACAAGTTCGTTGGAAAATACTCGTGAATGAACCGGTTAGAAACAAATTCCGCATTTTTACTATCCACTGCGTTTATTTTAGGAATATGAATTTCTTTCTTTTAGTGGTATCAGAGACAATCACGAGTACCCAATCGTTATTTTATGTGTTTCTCGTTTATAGTAGACGTTTAATGCATGTCATACGATCTTTTTACAGCCTCTAGGATAATGTTTAATTGTTAAACTAGTCCTAGAACGGTTTTTCTTTTCTTACAAAAGTTCTCTCTTTTTCTCTCTTCTCTAAACTCTCAAAAAGCTGGAGAAAACTACTTAGAATGCCTAGAGAAAATCAGTATTTTTCCCTAGTCATTCATAGGATAGAGGGAAGAGTGAAAGGGGGAAGTGGGAGATCATGGAGGAAACCACTCCTCCACTTTCTCTACCATTTCAACCACCTTTCTAAGAGATAAAAGGGCTGGAAAATATATCCAAATGTCCAGCCATAAGGTCGGTCCAAATGGGTTGGTCGGCCCAATCATATTGGTCGGCCCAACCCGATTAAGGGCCCGGCCCAATCGAATTGGCGCACCTTAGATTAAATGTACTCCAACAAGCCCAATCCAGTTGATCTATGAGTACGACCCAGAAGGTATCTATGATGTTGGCCGTGACATCATATGTCACAGGTAATGAGAGGTATCTAGCAACGCATCATTACCCCCAATTCACAAATATCTAGTGACTATCATAATCACACCATTTGACATTTGTATTTAAATCCTTTTGTCCTTGATATCTAGATTGAACACAAGTCATGGAAAAAGTCACACTTGTATTGTCCAATCTTTTAGTTTCTTGATTCGCGAGTAGACTAATCAAATGACAACAATATTTCATACTGATTCATTTGTTCATGGCCATGAATTAGTCAGACTCCATCAAGGGGCCCAAGATATCGCTCCTGCTATATAGGAGGGACAAATCCCTTTCTCGCATCTCATTCATCCCGAACAAGATTTGTGATATACGATAAATGCCTTTATTGCTCACCTCGTTACTGGATAGCGTTTAACATTGTCAAAGCATAACACTAGCCATGCAAGAACTCTTGTGAGACCTCAAGTCGAAGGATCTTATATACAACCCAGTCAAAATTTGAGAAACACCGTTGACTATTATATAACAACCCATGGTGTGTTTCTCATGTCGAGTCTGCTCGAGTATAATGATTCTCTAATCATATATACCCGTGTGACGATCCGATATCTTATATCAATCATCTGCACATACTAGTCTTACGCATTATTATTGTCCTCGAAGATTCCATAATAATGTTCGACTAGGGGACGTTTGAGAATAGTATCTCATAACAATCAATTATGAATACTATTCTAAGGACATATTATTTATTTATGTTGTTAAGAACGCGAAACATAATGAATAATCTTTGGAATTAATGCCTTTTTATTCATCAAAATGAAAATTACATAAATACGGTTACAATAATCTCCCACTTGCACTAAAGACCCAAATTACAATAAATGGTCTTTAGGGCATACTAATGACTGTCTCTAAAGATCAGCCCTCCAGATATCGGATACCCATGGAGCTAGTGTGGCGATCATGCTACTGCTGCGTGACGGTAGGCTTCGTCGATGGATCGGCGACATTGTCTGCCGAATCTACTCTACATATATGCACATCACCTCTCTCTATAATCTCACGGATTAGGTGAAATCGCCGTAGTACATGTTTGGACCTCTAGTGAGATCTAGGTTCCCTAGATTGGGAAATAGCCCCATTGTTGTCACAATAGAGGTCTATCGGGTTCGCAATACTAGGAACCACATCGTGGTCGGAAATAAATTTCTTGATCCAAAGCGCTTTCTTAGTCGCTTCACAAGGCTGCTATGTACTCGACCTCTGTCAGTAGAATCTGCGATGGTTGATTGCTTTGAAGCGTGCCCGACTCACGGCACCTCCATTCAAGTTAAACACATATCCCGATTGCGATCGGAAATCATCTCTGCCGGTTTGGAAACTAGCATCGGTGTAACCACTTACAACGAGCTCATCCGCCCTACTCCATAAATCAAGAATGTATCCTTAGTCCTTCGTAAGTACTTGAGGATATTCTTGGCTGAGATCCAGATGACGTTCACCGTAATTAGGCGGTATGCTGCTCGTAACGCTTAAGGCAAACGAGACATCTGGACGAGTACATAACATGGCGTACATGATGGATCCTATGGCAAAAGCATAAGGGATTTCTGTCATGCGTTCTAATTCGGCAGGCGTTTTAGAACACTATTTGTTCGACAGAACAGTACCATGTGCCATAGGACAAAGGCCCTTCTTAGACTCTTACATGCTAAACCGCTTTAGCACCTTGTCTATATATGTACTCTGAGTTAGGCCAATGAGTCTCCTGGATCTATCTCTATAGATCTTGACTCTCAGAATATAGCTGGCATCGCCTAAGTCTTTCATAAAGAAACACGTACTTAACCAAGCCTTGATAGACTTTAAGGTTGGTATGTCGTTTCCAATGAGTAGTATGTCATCTACATACAAAACCAGGAATACGATTGAGCACCCACTAACGTTCTTGTAAACACAAGGCTCATCCTCATTTCTAATGAAGCCAAACTCATGGACGGCATCATTAAAACGGATGTTCCAGCTTCGAGAAGCTTGCATGAGTCCATAAATGGATCTCTGAAGCTTACATACTTTTCGGCATTCTCTCGGAGTGACAAAACCTTCGAAATGCCGTGTCATATACACATCCTCTTCAAGTTTTCCATTTAGGAAAGCGGTTTTGACATCCATTTGCGATTTCATAGTCATAGTAAGTCTGCAATAGCAAGTAAAATCCGAATGGACTTGAACATAACTACGGGGGAAAAGGTCTCGGCATAGTCAATACCAGTGAACTTGTTTGAAACCTTTCGTGACTGATCGCCCCTTATGCGTTTGTACATTCCCTTCCATGTCGGTTTTAATCTTAAAAACCCATTTGCACCCTATGGGAGTTACCCCTTCAGGTGGATCAACCAAGATCCAGACTTGGTTTGTGCACATAACTGTTTGTGGCACCTGCTGCACAACAACTTGTGGAGTCTGTTCAATTTCCATCTCATCATTAGTGCTAGTTTGAGAGTCTGGAACTTCAGAAAGTTCTACACTACTCTCACTCATGTTTCTAGAAACAAATTCTTTTTCTAGAAAGACTCCCGTGTGAGCAACAAACACTTTGTTCTCGTTAGGGATATAAAAGTAGTATCCTTTAGTTTCCTAGGATAACCTACAAATATGCACTTTTCAGATTTTGGAGCCAGCTTATCGAAAGGTCGGGCGTTTTACAAAGCTTCACGACTCCCAAATCTTGAGGAAAGACAAAGCGGGACGCTTCCCAGTCCCATAACTCGTATGGCGTCTTTGCAATCGATTTAGATGGAGCAGCGGTTAAGTGTTAAAGGCTGCTGTCTCTAGTGCGTGTCCCCAAAGGAATTGGGCAAGCTCGTGTGACTCATCATAGAACGAAGCATATCTAATAAGGTTCTGTTCCTCCTTTCAGATACACCATTCCATTGTGGAGTAGCTGGAGGAGAAAGTTGTGAAAGCGATTCCACAATCTTTTAGATAGTCACTGACATTCTTGACTCAAGTACTCTCCTCCTCGATCGGGTCGAAGAATTTTAATACTCTTGCCAAGTTGGTTTTCTACTTCTAGTTTAAACTCTTTAAACTTAGCAAATGCTTCGGATTTGTGTTTCATCAAGAACACATATCCATTCCTACTGAAGTCATCAGTAAAGGTAATGAAGTAGAGGTAACCACCCCTTGCATGTATATTAAAAGGGCCACATACATCACTCTGTATTAGTCCTAATAAAGCATCAGCTCTCTCACCTAACTTAGTGAAAGGTGATGCTGTCATCTTACCCAACAAACAAGATTCGGATCGATCATAAGATACAAAGTCAAATGATTCCAACAACCCATCTTTATGGAGTTTGGATATGCGGTCTTCGTTTATATGGCCTAAGCGACAATGCCAGAGGTATGTCGGATTAGAATCATTAGTCTTAATCCTTTTGGTATTTATATTTAAAATTGGCACATCAAGGTCTAAAACATATAGACCATTAATCAAAGAAGCGACTTGCATAAAACATATTATCCGAAATAACGACAATCGTTGGTTTTTGATCGAAATCTCAAAACCTTTCTTGTCCAAACAAGAAACCGAAATAATATTCTTAATTAAACTAGGTACATAGAAACAGTTTTCTAAACCCAAAACAAGCCACGAAGGCAAAGTAAAAAGTACTAAGTCCCTACATGACTAGATTGCAACACGTGCTCAGTTGCCAACTCGTAGTTCAACTTCACCCTTTGCCAACTCTCTACTCCTTTGCGCGTCCTGCACATTAGTACAAATGTGAGAACCACATCCGGTATCAAATACCCAGAAGTAGTTGTATTTAAATTGATATCAATCATATTAATAACTACTAACATAAATACTGAGCCCGTAGCAACATTTGCTTTCTCCCTTTTCGACCTTTTTCCCTGCAAGATAGCTTTTGCAGTTCCTTTTCAGTGACCCTTCTCACCACAATGATGACGAGATAGAGTCTTTGGCTACACCACCCTTAGGTTTCAGTGCATTGTTTAAAGTGGTTTGCTTGCCCTAGGCTTACGCTTTTCGGTTTGCCTTTGGGTTTCACAAAACCTTTGCCTTTGCTCTTTTGCACCATCACTATGGTGTTGGGCTTGGACTTGCCTATTTCCTTCTCGGCAATCCTCGGCATATTCAACAACTCGAGCGATGGCTTGTCAATTTCATTCATGTGATAATTAATGAATCGTATCGTATGATTCGAGCAGCGATTGCAAGATCAAATCGGTCGGCAGCTCTTGTCCGAAAGGAAATCCCGAGTTTTCAAGGTTCGAACATAACCTATCATCTTAAGAACGTGAGTTCCTACTGGCATTCCTTCGGACATTTTGCATGAAAAAGAGATTTCGATACATCGAATCTCTCTGGCGTGCTTGCCCTACGATATAGTTGCTTCGTGTGAGCAGATCTCATAAGCCCCCGTGTCCTCATGTTGCTACGAAGCTCGAGTTCATGGTGACAAGCATGAGGCTAGACACATCTAAAAGCATCACTAACATGCTTACGATAAGCACTTCTATCAGCGGCTGAAGCGTGAGCCTCTGGTGTAGCAGTAATAGGTTGTTCCAAGACATACAACTTTCTTTCATGCTTGAGAACGATTCTCAAGTTCTGAACCCGATCGAGGAAGTTAACTCCCTCTAATTTGTCCTTCTCAAGAGACGGAAGCGATGATAGTGTTTGGTTTGAATTTGCCATTTTTCTCTACAACAAAAAATACATATGCAAAGTAAGTACTGATTTAAAATCATTATTAGGTCTTTATCTTTTTAATGATTTCTCCCACTATTTTCTTCGAGTGATTAACCCTCATTATCAACTCGGAAAGTTCGTTAACTTTCTAGCGGGCCAAGATCCATATTTCACCTCGTTAAAGTCGACTTTGGTGATCGCCCCAAAACTTGGTTATTTAGGTAAGCAACGTTTGCCAATTACATCAAATTATGTAATTCTTGGCTAGTTGAGTGAATAACATTTATTCAAGCGTATCATTATACACTTTTCTCAACTCTTTTTGCCTCTAGATCCTCAATCCATTTATTGAGATAATCCGAGTTAACTAGGACCACTAAGTTTTAGCCGTGCGGATATCACTGACTTATCCTTCGCGCCTCGCCAGGGATAGACACGTATGTACAGCTTTGGCATGTCTCATACTAATGTCAATCTAGGCCTTGGCGAGGGCCAAACTAAGGAAGGCACTAATTAATATTTAATTGAGGGGTTTTGTTTTTAACAATCTCACCAGAAAAAGCATAAATAAAACAGTTTATGCTTATATACATATGCATCCAATACATAGAAGTAAAATGCAATAGTAATCGCCATATCATATTCGGTTTTTCCAAGCCAATGGAAAAACCGTGAAGTCAATCTAAGGGTGTGAAAAGAAAATACTCTATTCTACATCGTCTTGACTTTCGGTGGTTGCCTCCCAAATCTTCACGGTTGTACCTTTCTCACAATCTAGAATTACAAATTTCTAAGGAAACCTCGAGTTACATTCGAGGGGATTTGTTGAGAAGAAAATTATAACTTTTGAATAATAAAATAGGCACGATATGAAGGGATTCATGGGCGGAAACTTCGTTCGAAACACTCATGGATCCTCACTGAAGGATCGCTCATACGTAAGCGAATAGAAAAAGCAGTGGGAAAAACTTACGTTTCTTGGATTCAAGCTACTTCTTGAATGGAGGATGATGTTTCTTGGATGTGTTGCTTCCATCAAGCGGAATTCCGCTGCGGAATATCCCTCTCACGGTATCCACGCCGACTAAAGCAGGGCGGCGAGTGCTAGCTCTTCGTCTTTTCGATTTTCGGGAAATTAGAGAGAAAAAGGGAGACCAAAAGCTGAAATCAGATTTTAGAGAATGGCAAGGTTGCGGCTGAAAAATCCATACCCTAGGGTTTCGGCCAAGAGATAATTATATAGGGTGTGAGTGTTTGTTCCCATAACCAACTCTCACATCCCCAGACTCTCTCGGCGGTGGGAGTCTCTAACTCCCACGTTCACTAGAATCTGCTGGTAGTGGGAGTCTTTATCGGATAATGACTCCCACGTAATCCCAGCTATACCGAAAATGCCCCATGCTCGAATGATAGCGCTTTTATCATTCTCGAGAAAGGTGAATGTCATATACAATGAACCTGGACACATTCTAGATTCATTGAATCTGGACATGAAGCTCATTAGCTCGTCTATGCGTGTGACCTCGTAGGTTCATCTCACGAGTGGCAATGAAAACACACTTAGTAGTAGTGTGAGTTCATAAATCACAAAGCGGGCCCTAGCGAGGACATTGTGACTACCCAAAGTGAATGAATTTACAACGGAACCTAATATCAATCTACTATTTAATCCCTTTGTCTCGCGATATCCTAATTAAGCATAAGGCATGGTGGTCGTCACCCGCTTATTAAGCTTAATTGTATTTATGCTCGATCTCCGAGTAGATTTGTATTTCGACAAATAGCATTTGATAACCACTTTATCAAATACATTTGAAACATGGCCATGCATTTAAATGCAGTCTTTCCCTATCGAGGGGGCCCATGGATATCTCTCTAATAATAGAGAGGGACAAATTCCTTACAATGTCTCTCACATTCAAGCTATGATAGGACACTACGTCCAGATCATTAGTCGTATTGATTACTCTGTTACAAGTAACGTCCGATGTGAGTCAAAACGTGGCTCCATTCATACTAGAATCAATGAAGACATAAGGTCTAAGGATTCTAAAATAGTATTGAGAAGTAATACTTATGACTTAAGACCATGAAGTATTACTTCTCCGACGGATCACGTCGATACAATGTATCCACTATATATTGCATCTATGATGTGATTTGTATCCATTACACATGATCGAGTAAAACAAGATCATCAATCAACAATCATACTAGTTTTATTTCATAGTAATTAAGCATTACATAAAACTAGGGACTTCTAGAATAGTAATTACATAAGCTAATGAGTTTTACTATCAAATCACACATTTGATAATCAAAAGCAAAATTAACTATTCAATTACATGCTCAAAAGATAATAAAACGCACAACATGTGCTAATGGTCCTAGAGGCACTACTAACACGATACGCGAGATCGTATTATAAAATTAAACCAACGGGGGTAAAGGCGATAACTACGCCATCATGCTCAATTAACATAACAATTTATGAAAAATAATGAGCAACCAACAAAGCGGGAACATTTCATATTACAGTGAGTTCGGTTGGCCGAGCCACCAAGCTCGGTCGACCGAACAAAAGTCTTGAGAGTACTCGGTTGACCAAGCAAAGCACTTCGGTCGACCAGAAGACCAACTCGATTGATCCAGAACCAAATATCGGTAGCTTTTGTCTTACCTCGGTCGGCCAGGAGCCGAGTCGGTCGAGTGGAAAGACTAAGCGAGAGTTTTTCCAGCTTTTGAATGACTTCAAAGCTGGAAAATCTCGATTCTCATCTGATCAAAATGATGAAAAAACATGCCATACTAATACTATAGCACATTAAGTCTATAGGGTACTCGTGAGTGGCTCACGATACCCTTTGTTAGAGGAATAGCTAGGGTCAAAAACAGTTAGTGCGAGCGGAAATAAAGTGACCCCGCCACTATCGAGGATCTTTCACGAGTAAGAACCTGAGACTATGGGATAGTATTATACCTTTAGAAGTGTTAGGATAGGCCGAAACGGTTTTAGGCTGCAGGTTTGTTGTCACGAGCGGAACGCCACCAACGCGAGCTCCGTCTCTCCCGATATCCACTCGATCTTCAGGGGATGGTCTTCTACCGCTTGGTGCTAGCCAATGCCTCGTAGAAGTCTTGAAGACTCTCTTCAAGATGGAGTATGAATGTATGACCTTTTTGGATGAACAAGAAAACGAGTTTTCTTTTCTTACAAAAGTTCTCTCTTTTACTCTCTTCTCTAAGGTGGAGAAAAAGCTGGAGAAAACTACTTAGAATGCCTAGAGAAAATCGAGTATTTTTCCCAAGTCATTCATAGGATAGAGGGAGAGTGAAAGGGGAGTGAGAGATCATGGAGAAACCAACTCCTCCACTTTCTCTACCATTTCAACCACCTTTCTAAGAGATAAAAGGGCTGGAAAATATATCCAAATGTCCAGCCATAAGGTCGGTCCAAATGGGTTGGTCGGCCCAACCCGATTAAGGGCCCAATCCAATCCCTACCCGGCCCGGCCCAATCGAATTGATTGATCCAAGTGGGTTGGTCGGCCCAATCCCGGCCCGGCCCGGCCCAATCGAATTGGCGCACCATAGATTAAATGTACTCCAACACTTTTGAGGTTTTTATGGATTGTATGATTTGGAATGTTCGGGGGATTGCTAATGATGCTTCGATTGCTAGATTTAAAAAATTATGTCGTGATCATCGTTTATCGCTTTTGGTATTATTGGAGCCAATGATAAGTGAGGCTGATATTTTGTTATATGCTAATAAGTTGGGTTTTGATTACTCTTTTAGTCATTTAACGAGCAAGACATGGGTTTTCTGGAATGGTACTATTGATCTTACTATTGTGGGGAATAATGAACAGATTGTGCATGCTGAGGTTGTCAATTTTTCAAGCTCTCCTATTTATTTACCTTTTGTATATGCACAGTGTCAATACACTCAGCGGAGGGACCTTTGGTCTGAAATGGTTAGATTTGGGGGTCAAACTAACAGCCCGTGGATGATTGGAGGGGATTTTATTGTTGTTTTGCGCCAGTTTGAGAGCATGGGATCTATTCCTGCTTCTCTTCCCATGGCTGAATTTTCCGAAGCAATACATGATAGTGGTTTGTAGGAAGTCCCTTATATTGGTAGTTCTTTTCCTGCAGGAGCTCCGCCCCTCCGTTACAAAAAAGGCTGGATAGAATACTGGTTAATTCTCATTGGAATAGTTTGTTTGAGGCGACCCTGTTGAACACCTTCAAAGATCTCTTTCGGATCATTGTCCTATTTTGGTAACTTTTTCTTTAAGTAATGCAAGGGGTAAATACGCTTTCCGATTTCAAGAGATGTGGTGTAAGCACGCAGATTTTCAGGGAATTGTGGAAGACTCTTTGAAAGAGGAGGCTTTTGGTGATGGGATGAATATTTTGGTGACAAAATTGAGAAGGATAAAGAGTACTCTTGCTAGGTGGAACACAGAGAAGTTTGGCAACATTCATACTAATTTGGCCAAAGCCGAAAAGCATGTCAACAACATGGAGAAAAATTTCGATATAAATCATACTGATCATAATGGTGAAGCATTAAATTTGGCAAGGGCGGATTATTCTAATTACTTGTTGCTAGAAGAGATTTTTTTGCAATCGAGGTTCAGATGGTTGGAGGCAGGTAACTCTAACACTAAACATTTTCATATGCTTTGCAATAACAGGCGGAAGAGAATGACTATCTCCAAGATCACTTATGAACATGACAATTGGATCACGGATCAAGAGGCTTTTGGCCGAGAGGGTTGTAGATACTTTAGCTCTCTATTTGCTGCAGATGGTCCTTACTTAGAGGATGAAGAATTTCTTCGGGTCATTCCCGAGGTAATGGGAGAGGAGGAAAACCGAAATTTAGCCAAGTTGCAAAGCTTCATTGAGATTCGGGAAGCTGTGTTCTCTTTAAGTAAGCATAGTGCTTCAGGGTCTGGCGGTTATACGGGTGGTTTCTTCCAAGGTTTTTGGGAAGTGGTTGGTCAAGATGTTACTCAAGCGGTATGTGATTTTATGGCGGGAAGACCTATGCCAAAAGCTTTGTCAAACACATTTATTGTTCTTATCCCTAAGGTACAAAATCCTCTTTCTTTTGGTGAATTTCACCCCATTTCTTTGTGCAATTTTGCTAACAAATTGATATCCACGGTTTTATCTTTGAGATTAGCGCCTTTGTTGCCTCGCATTATTTCACAGAATCAGTCAGGTTTTGTGAAGGGGGGACTTATTTCTGATAATATTATGTTGGCACAAGAGCCCGTGCAAAAACATAATAGGAGGGCACGCGGAGGTAATTTGTTTGTTAAATTGGATATGATGAAAACCTTGACAAAGTTTCCCACCCCTTTTTATTATTTGTGCTTAAGCATTTCGGATTTGGCTCTCATATGTTAAATCTTGTTTCGAATTTACTAATGAATAACTGATTTTCTGTGTTGATTAATGGCCAACCTAATGGGTTTTTCAAATCCATAAGAGGAGTTAAACAAAGGAACCCACTTTCACCCTTATTATTCATTGTGGCGGCTGAGGTCTTCTCTAGAGGTAATAATTACATGGCACAGCAGAACCGGATCATTCCTTATGCTTTGCCGAGAGGGGTTTTACAAGTCTATCATCTTAGTTTCACACAGATGTGATTATTTTTACTAATGGGGGAAAACGCAGACTTGACCGGTTAATGTCTTTTTTCTCACAATATGAAAAGTGTTCTAGTCAAAGAATCAATAAGGGGAAGAGTGCTTTCATCACATCTTCTAAAACCAATGCAGCACAAGCTTCGGTGATTTAACAGGTAACGAGTTTTGTGCTTAGTGATTTTCCCCTTACTTATTTGGGTTGCCCCGCTTTATTCTGGTAAGGGGAAAGTTGTTTATTTTGATGGTTTGCTTGAGAATATAGGGGACCGAATGGAACGGTGGCAAAATAGGTTATTAGATATGGCTGGTCGTCTTGTTTTGGTGCGACATGTACTTTATTCTATGTTACTTCATATTTTGGCTGCTACGTTTCCTCCTAAACTGGTTCTGGACAAAGTTGAAAATCTTTTTACGAACTTCTTATGGGGCTCTTCTATGGGTTATGGTCGAACACATTGGATGTCTTAGTCAAAGATTTGTGCGGATACTCAAAACAATAGGTTAGGGCTCACCTCTTTATTTCATTATTCTCGATTCTTTACTATGAAAATGTGGTGGTGTTACCGTCAGGGAGACTCTTTATGGGCCGTTTACATGAGGTCTCGTTATGGAGGGGGTAGTCATGATACAATTGCGGATGTTAGACAAAGTTGTCATGAAATGTATGATTAGATGCAAGGGGATGTTGAGAACAATATGGGGTTGCTAATCAGGGATGGTCAATCCTCTTTTTGCTATGAAAAAATTACTATGAAGGGAAGCATCTACTCTATTATGCCGGATTTTTCGCCTGTTATAGAGGAGCAAAGTATCAATTATTTCTTGGGACAAAGCGGGTGACAAATTTCTCTGCTAGAGTCTCATTTGCCGAAAGAGATTATTCAGGCTATACCGGATACCACCCTCAAGACTAGGAGAGACAAGTTGGTTTGGCTGTTGGAATTTAATGGAGATTTCTCAATGAAGTTCGTAGTCTCTTGGTTACGGAAAGATAGCATTGTTACTCTTTCAAGAAAGCTCATTTGGTATTCGGTTTTGCCTCTTTCGTTGTCTATCTTTTTATGGCGATTTCTCAGCAATTTCTTGGCTTTTGAAGAGACTCTTTGGAAAAGGGGATTCTCTACTGTTACTTGCTGCTCTTGTAAGATTGGGGAAGATTCTTATTTACATATTCTCCTACAATGTCGGTTTGCTAAGCGTTTATGGTCACATGCGGCTTCACAGCTTGGTCGTAGAATAAACTTTGCTTCATATCATTCGTCTGTGTACTTCTTAAAGTCTTTCTGGGGGAAACAAAGAAATGGAAATTTTAATGCCAAACTCGGTTCTTTGGATGTTATGGCGAGCTAGTTGCAGGTTTTTCTTTGAAGGAAACGTAACGACGGAGAGGCTTTTAATGCAAGAGTTGAATAGCAATCTCGTTACGGTATGCAAATCCAAAAACATCTTTACAGGTACCTTGAGAAGAAGGAAGCATCCTCGACTAGAGATTCTTTATTGGCTTCCTCAACAGTAAGGACCGAATGTGATTTTAAACGTTGATGGGGAATCTAGAGGCAATCCGGGAGTCGCTCGAATTGGTTGTATGATTCGCGATCAGAAATGTAGGTTTATTGTTGCAATCTCTTCTTATCTTGGTAATTGCACGAACTCTTTGGCATAATTCGAAGGACTTATCAGAGGCATTCAGCTGGCTAAGGATTTGGGAGTGAGAGATATGGTCATTCAATCAGATTCTCTTTTTGTAGTCAATGCGATCAGATCACAACGGCTTCGCTCATGGTCTTTGGACTCAGTTTTCCATTTAGCTTTATCTCTTATGCATGGCTTGTCCATCGAGCACATCTACAGGGAAGTAAATACAGTAGCGGACCATCTAGCTAACATTGCTTGTGGCTTGAGGATTCACACCACTTACAAAAGCTTCGAGGCTGTTCCAGGACCAGTTAGAGGTTTGTGTAACTTGGATCGTCAAGGACTAGCAAATGTTCAGGTCACTCGTTAGTCTGATCTTTTATTTGTCTTTTTATTATTTATTTCTTGTACTTTCTATTTGATATGCATTTTTTTTGTCAGCAACCTTAAATTCTCCCTCACCAGAGGAGGATAATTTTTATTGCCCCACGTACGGGGAGGGTGTCGAACTCGGGACCTCTTGGTCACGGGTAGAGGCTTGCCCCACTGGGCTACGACCTCCTTGACTATTTGATATGCATTTACATACTAGTTTTGGAACCTATGTACCACCTGAGCCATTTCTTAATGGTTCAGTTTTATTGCATTTGTTTCTTTTATTTGGTATGCATTTTCATATTAGCATAGGAGAATATGTATAACCTAATTCATGGTATAAATGGCTCAGTTTATATTACGTTGTTCTTTATGTATGAAGTGGATCTGTTTCCATCTAATTGGAGGTTTTGGTATAGTCCCCCTCCATGTACTTTTATTGCATATTTCGACCTTATTAATAAACTGGTAGGGGTCCACGCCAAACCCCCCACCAAAACAGGTTGCTTTCTTTTAAAAACCTCCCACGTAATCCCAACAAAAACCAAAAATCAAAATTACCCCATCCTTTATCTCTAATTCGAATAATAACATTTTATTATTCTTAGAAAATAAATGTCTGATACAATGAATTTAGATACATTCTAGATTCAATGAATCTGGACATAAAGCTCATTAACTTGTCTATGCGTGTGACCTTGTAAGTTAATTTCACAATGGAAATGAAAACATACTTAGTATAGTATGTATGCATAAGTACAAGCAGGTCCCTAGCAGGACATTGTGACTGCCCAGAGTGAATGAATGATCGTTGGAACGATTACCTAATCTCAATCCACTGTTTAATCATTTTGTTTCACAATATCCCAATTAAGCATAAGGTATGTATGTTGTCACCCTTATAAAGCTTAATTACATTTGTAGTCGATCTTCAGGTAGACTGTTCCAAAAAAAATAATAAAAAAATAATATTTAATAACAACCTTATTAAATACATTTGAGCACGGTCACGCATTTAAACAGTCTTCCCTATCTAGGGGCCCACTGATATCTCTCTCTAATAAGAGAGGGACAAATCTCATACAATGTCTCTCACATTCAAGTCATGATAGAATACTATATCTGATCATCAGTCGTATTAATCACTCGATTAAAAGTAACGTTCGACTGAGTCAAAACATATTTTATTCATGCTGGAAACAACAAAGATATAAGGTCTAAGGATTCCAAATAATATTGAGGAAGAAATACTTATGACTTATATAACCATGGAGTATTAGTTCTTTTTCGGATCACGTCCAATACAATATATTTCAATATTTATCTATGATATGATTTGTATCCATTACACATGACCATCAATCATACATCATACTAGTTTTATTTCTTGTATATAACATTTCATAAAACTATTGACAATTAGAATAGTAATTATATAACCTAATGAGTTTTACAATCAAAACACATATTTAATGTTGAAAAGCAAAATTCACTATTTAAATAACATGTTCAAAATATTAAAGCGTACAACATATGCTCATGGTCCTAGGGCACTACTAACAATCTCCCACTTACCCTATGTCCAATCATTCTTAATCCTTTTATCACATTGACCTAGTATGACTCTCATGTTTAGGTTGCAAGAGTGGCTTGGTCAATGAATTTTCATTGTTGTTGTCTGTATGAACTTTGTAAATTTTAACGTCTCCTCTTTCAATAATTCCTCGAATAAGATGGAAACGTATAAGAATGTGTTTGGATCGTTGGTAGGATCTAGGTTCCTTAGCTTGTGAGATGGCGCCGGTATTATAACAAGAAAGGTCAATTGGGTTCACAATACTAGGGAAGACACCTAATCCATCAACAAATTTACTGATCCAAACAGCTTCTTTTGCTGCAATAGAAGCAGCCACATACTCAGCTTCAGTTGTAGAAAGTAGGTAGCTTCGCCTAAGTCTTTCATGGAAAAGCACTTCCCCAACCAAGCTTTTACACTTTGTAATGTGGGGATGTCATCTACATAAAGCACAAGGAACACTACTGCATTATTAGTTACTTTCTTATAAACACAAGGCTCATCTTCATTTATTATTAAACCAAATTATTCAATTGCTTCATCAAAACGACGATTCCAGCTTCGAGATGCTTGCTTCAATTCATAAATGGACATTTGAAACTTACACACTTTGTTAGGATTCGATGAATCAACTAAGCCCTCAGATTGTGTCATATACACATCCCCGAGAAGGTTTCCATTAAGAAACGCAGTCTTAACATCCATTTTCCATATCTCATAGTTATAATATGAGGCTATGACAAGTAAAATCCTAATAGACTTAATCATAACTACAGGAGAAACGGTTTCATCATAGTCTATACCATGAATTTGTCTATAATCTTTAACTACAAGTCAAGATTTAAAAGTGTGTACATTACCATCCATGTCGGTTTTCTTTTTTGAAACACTACTTATTACCAATGATCTTACAACCTTCGGGTGGGTCAACTAAAGTCCATACTTGGTTATCATACATGGATTGCATCTCAGACTTCATAGCTTCCAACCACTTGGCAGACTCAGAACTATAAATTTCCTCTTTGTAGGAAGCGGGTTCATCTTGATCAATCAAATCAATATGATGATCATCAGTTAGGAGAAATACATATGTAAGCCCTAAGGGCGAACGAACTCGATTTTTGATAATGGACAAACACTTGATGTTGTGTCTAATGTTTTATATCTTTGTGATAGAATATCGGAACCTATAATGGAAGCTCTAAGTACTTCAATCAAGCCATGATCAAGATTCAAAGTCATATTATTCAAGGCTCATCTCTCAAGATTGAAGATTGAAGACTTAGGTTTGGTTAGATTAGCTTTGTTATTATAAGTCGTTATCTTATAAGCTCTAACCAATGCTCTCATGAACATAAGCTCTACACTCAAGTCTTGCATGTTTTCATAAACACGTTTTGATACGGGACCATCTAGAAGAATACACCATTACCCACATCCTTTATCAAGCATGAATGGACCAATGACTAGATCAAGAACCATTCAAATGGAACAAGAACTAGCTACATTGATCCGAGAGTTAAAGTCTAAAGAAGAAGCCAAGCTACATCTAGAAGATGAAGTCCAAGTTCAACTTCTAACTCTCAAAGATACTTATTTCGGCCCAAACAAGCAAAGTGGCTAAAAAGGGCATTTTAGTCTTTTTACATATTAAAGTCTATTCTAGACTATTCTAGACTTTAATTATTTATTATTGTTATGTTATTACTTTAGCCGTGTATAGCAACTAGAATTGCTATAATAAAGGACATGTTGTCCATGTGGTAGTTAGTTTGTTATTAAGAGTCCTAATGCAACTAGGACTCTTCATTATTTGGTAGTTATTTCTTTATTATGCCGCCAAGATAATAGGCATATGTCCCTATTATCTTGTTTAGGTAGTTACTTGATAGCAAGTTGTTATTCAAGAGTCCTACTTCTTCAAGGACTCTTATTTTCCTTTTCCTAGTTTAAGTTAGTTTGGTTCTCTTATAGCCGAAATACTCTATTTAATAGAGCTTTGGGCAGCCATGTAACTTAGACTTGATATATTGATATTTTGATTAAGGTTAAACCTTTGATACTTGTTTATGACTTCCGGTTGAAGTTCATATTTCTTTAAGTTACTGTATCAACTAGTTGGTTTATCTAGTTGTGGTGTTTCAACCTCCATTGATACTTAGCCTTTCCGGGACTGTGTTAAGTGTATTCCCCCATAAACTATTCGAGATAGAGAAAGATCTGCTAATTAAGCCGAGTCTTGATATAACCCATCAAGATTTCGCATCAAGTGGTATCAGAGCAAAAGGTTGATCTCTATCTTGGTGTACTTTATTGCTTTCTTGAAAGAAAAAAAATTTCTTGTTTGCTTGAGATAGCCGAAAATTAACAAAAAAATTTTACCCCAACGAAAAAGCCACCCGGAAGTAAAGAAATTGGCAGCCGGGTTAACCCAAAATAGACAAGGATTCAAGGCCAAAAGCAAACTTCCCTTGAATAAGGGAATTGGCACTTGTTCCCCTTCATCTTGAATTAGCCACTATCAAGACTTTTCGATATAGCACAACCGTCATCAATCAAGAGCTTTTGATCCTGTGGCCAAGATAAGGGTAAGTCTCGGGCAAAAAGGTAAGAAAAGATTTCAAGAACGAGCTATTTCAAGAAAACAGAAAATCAAGAAAGGTAAAGATCACATCTTTTTCTTGTTCGGCAACAAATAACTCTTATACTTTTTCCTTCGACTTTTTGTTAAAGTCAAGATTTGGTTTCTTTGATATATTTTTCAGCCTTCCATCATTATAACCATTCAAACATTCAAAGTTGGAAGTTCTTGACAAGTATTTTTGGATAAATCGAGACAAAAGATTCAATATTGAGAGAATACACAATCTGATTACTATTCACAGATTACTATTCACGGATTACTATTCACTGATTACTATTCACAGATTACTATTCTCAGATCACTATTCACAGATTACTATTCACAGATTACTATTCCCGATTTTGTGAAAAGATTCAATCTTTTATATCTTTTTCTACTAACGATTTTTGTGTGAATTTTTTTCTTTGCAAAGATAATGTCTTTTAATGAAGGAACTTCGAGCAAGGTGCCATGGAAAGCGATAAACTTTTCAAAGAATCAATGCAACACACAATGAAAGCGGTATTGCAATCCATTGATGACTTAAAAGATCGAATGGATGTTCTTGAATTCAAGAACCATTCGGATAAAGGTAAAAAGGCTGTCCAAGATGATCAAGAAGATCAAGACTCTCAAGCATCAATAGATCACAATGCAAGAATCAACCCTCGGCACAATGATGATTTTAAGCCGAGAGTTGTGCCAAAGATGATTCCAAATCCGGCCTATGAACAAAGGCAACACCATCAAGATGTAAGGTATGATCCAAGACCTTTTGGTCATGAAGAGAGAATTGAGCCGAGACCATTCCATCATCAAAATCAAAGGTATGATCCAAATCCTCTTTTTAATAATGAACCGAGGCCAAACAATCAAAGGTATGATCCTAGACCCTTTGATCTTGATGAACCGAGACCAAATTATCAAGCTCAAAGGTTTGATAATAATCTTGGTTCAATCAAGACCAAGATTCCTCCTTTTCTTGGTACTAATGATCCTATTTTATTTTTTGATTGGACACGAAAAGTTAACCATGTTTTTGATGTCCATAATTACTCCGAAGAGAAAAAGGTTAAATTAGCAGCCATGGAATTTGGAGAATATGCATCCATTTGGTGGGATCATGAGGTAAGTGAAAGAAGAAGAACGGAACAAAGACCAATTGATAATTGGGAGGACATGAAAGCAAAGTTATGTCACGACGATTTGTACCCCGTAATTTTAACCGTGAGTTGTATAATCAACTCCAAAGATTGAGGCAAGGGACAAAGACCGTTGATGCATACTTCAAGGAGATGGAAATGTCCATGATTAGAGCTAATATTCTGGAAGCAAATGCGGCTACTTTGGCTCGTTTCTTGGCTGGTCTAAATGACAAAAATTAGACCCAAGGTAGAACGTGCTAACCTTACTTCTCTTATTGATATGGTTTATTTTGTTGAACAAGTTGAGAGGCAAAGCAAAAGAGAAGAGTTCAAGGACTTATTCGGCTAATTTCCAATCTTGGAAACGGCCAAATCAGTCCCCTAAACAATTCTACTGCTTTTGCCGAGCCCAATTAATGCTAAGGGCAGTTTGGGAACTACAAAAGTGGCCACGGCTTCTTTTGGGGGCAGCAAGGACATCAAACACTTCAAAACCAACCGATTTGCGAACTAAATCAACTACATCAAATGATCGGGAATGTTTTAAGTGTCAAGGCAAAGGACACTTTGCTAGAGATTGTCCTAATAAAAGTACCATGATTATGATGGATGATGGAACTTGGGTAAGTGATGAAGAGGAAGCCGAGGACACACTATTGGGAGAAGAAGCCGAGGGCAATGGTGAGCCTCCCGTAGATGATGGTAATTTTCTTTGGTCAATATGCAACTTTTACATTCGCAACCATTAGATAATTTACATCAACATCGTAGTAATCTTTTTTCAAACTAAGTGCACTATTAAAGATCGAACATGTTTAGTTATTATTGATAATGGTAGCTGCACTAACGTTTGTTCTTACGAGATGGTAACCGCTTTAAATTTACCTACGAAAGCACATCCGATGCCATACAAGCTTTCTTGGTTAAACAATAGCGGAGAAATTAAAGTGGATAAACAGGTAGAATTTGACTTCGGCATCGGGAATTTCAAAGATACTCGCTTTTATGTGATGTGGTGCCTATGACCGCAAGTCACATTATTCTCGGGAAGACCTTGGCAATATGATAGGTTCGCGGATCATATTGGCCGAAAGAATGTCTACAAAGTTACCAAAGATAACATTCGATACACATTTCTTCCAATGACACCCTGAATCGGGTATGTGAGACTCAAAGACTACTTACCGAGGGGAGGGAAAAGAGATTAAAAGAACAAGAGTTGAAAAAACAGAGTGAACCTACCCCCTAAGATACAAGCCGTGGTAAAAAGGAAGGACAAAACCGAGAATATTATGAAGTCTTTTTGGCCTAAAAGATAAGAAAGAAGGTTTATTCATTAATTTTTGCAAAAGTAGAAAGTGGCGTTACGTGCAAATAAACCCCTTGTTTTACTTGTTTTTAGAGAAACCGAAAGGTTAACTCTCCTTAACACTTTTGATGATTTAACTTCTTCTCTTCCTAGTATATGTATTGATGTTTTGAAGGAATTCAAAGAGCTTTTTCCAAAGGAGTTGCCGAAAGGTCTACCTCCAATCCGAGGCATCGAACATCAAATCGACTTCATTCCGGATCAAATCTTCCAAATAGGGCAGCCTATAGAGAAAATCCGGATGAGACCCGAGAAATCCAAAGGCAAGTCGATTTACTCTTAGAAAAAAGAGCAGTACGTGAATCTTTAAGTCCTTGTGCTAGTCCTGTTATTTTGGTACCTAAAAGAGAAGGCACTTTCGCATTATGTACTGGATTGTCGCGATATTAATAAGATAACTATTAAATATAGACATCCTATACCTCGCTTAGATGATATGCTAGATGAGTTAAGTGGTGCTTTAATCTTTTCTAAAATTGATTTAACTCATGGCTATCACCAAATTAGAATGAAAGAAGGTGATGAATGGAAAACTGCTTTTAAGACTAAATATGGATTATATGAATGGATTGTAATGCCTTTTGGTCTAAGTAATGCACCTAGTGAAGGGATTCATGGGCGGAAACTCGTTCCAAACACCCATGAGTCCTCCCCTGAAGGATCCGCTCATACGAAACCGAACCGAAAACAGCGATAAAGAACTTACATGCTTTGATTCAAGAAGCTACTTGAATGGAGGATGACGTTTCTTGATCAGATTGCTTGCCACCACTGGATTTCCCTTTGCGAATATCCCTCTACCGATATCCACGCTGACTAAACGAGCAGACGATTGCTAGCTCTTCGCCTCTCCGAGTTCGGGAATTAGAGAAGGAAAAGGGAAGGCATAAAGAAAAAACGGTTTTTCTTTTTGGTCTAGGTATTTCGGCCGATAACGACTAGTGCCTAGTGGTTTCGGGTTAAGAGATGTTATATAGAGTGTGGGAGTTGGTTCCCGTAACAACTCCCATGTCTACTCAACTTCTCTACTGCGTGGGAGACTCGAATCCCACGTCCCTAGACTTCACTGGTAGTGGGAGTCTTTATCGGATAATGGCTCCCACGTAATCCCCACTTTCATCGATAAATACCAAAATTGCCCCTATCTCTAATTCGAATAATTGTTAGTAGTGCCCTAGGACCATTAGCACATGTTGTGCGTTTTATTACCTTTTGAGCATGTAATTGAATAGTTAATTACGCTTTTGATTATCAAATGTGTGATTTGATAGTAAAACTCATTAGCTTATGTAATTACTATTCTAGAAGTCCCTAGTTTTATGTAATACTTATTTACTATGAAATAAAACTAGTATGATTGTTGATTGATGATCTTGTTTTACTCGATCATGTGTAATGGATACAAATCACATCATAGATGCAATATATAGGGATACATTGTATTGGGACGTGATCCGCTTTGAGAAGTAATACTTCATGGTCTTAAGTCATAAGTATTACTCGTCAATACTATTTTAGAATCCTTAGACCTTATGTCTTCATTGATTCTAGTATGAATGGAGCCACGCTTTTGACTCGACTGGACGTTACTTGTAATGAGTAATCAATACGACCGATGATCGGGATGTAGTGTCCTATCATAGCTTGAATGTGAGAGACATTGTAAGGAATTTGTCCTCTCTATTATTTGAGAGAGATATCCATGGGCCCCTCGATAGGGAAAGACTGTTTAAATGCATGGTCAGTGCTCAAATGTGTTTGATAAAGTGGTTATCAAATGCTATTTGTCTAAACAGTCTACTCGGAGATCGAGCATAAATATAATTAAGCTTAATAAGGGTGACGACCACCATGCCTTATGCTTAATTAGGATATCGCGAGACAAAGGGATTAAATAGTGGATTGATATTAGGTTCCGTTGTATATTCATTCACTTTGGGTAGTCACAATGTCACCGCTAGGGACCGCTTATGATTTATGGACTCACACCGCTACTAAGTGTGTTTTCATTGCCATTGTGAGATGAACCTACGGGTCACACGCATAGACGAGCTAACTGAGCTTTATGTCAGATTCGATGAATCTAGAATGTGTCTAGGTTCATTGTATCCGACATATGTTTTTTCCGAAAATAATAAAGTGTTTATTATTCGAATTAGAGATAGGGGCAATTTTGGTATTTAACCGTAGCTGGGATTACGTGGGAGCCATTATCCGATAAAGACTCCCACTACCACGGAGTTCTAGGGGACGTGGGATTGCAGTCTCCCGCAGCCGAGAGAAGTTGAGTAGACATGGGAGTTGTTCCCGGGAACCAACTCCCACACTCTATATAACATCTCTTAACCCGAAACCCTAGGAGTAGTTATTCGACTAAATTAAACAAGTAACCCGAAATCAGATTTCGGATTTCTCGACCCTCTCCCTTTTCTCTCTAAATTCCCGAACTTCGAAAAAGACGAAGATCTAGCAATCACCGCTTGTTTCGTCGCGTGGATACGGTAGAGGGAAATTCCGCATGAGAATTCCGTTGGTGAAAAGAAACCGATCAAGAAACGTCATCCTCCATTCAAGAAGTAGCTTCGAATCCAAACATGTAAGTTTTTATCATTTGTTTTCGATTCGCTTTTGTATGAGCGGATCCTTCGAGGGAGGATCCATGGGTGTTTGGAACGAGTTTCCGCCCTATGAATCCACTTCAATAATAAACACTTTATTATTTTCGAAAAACATATGTCGGGATACAATGAACCTAGACACTTTCTAGATTCATTGAATGCGGGACATGAAGCTCGATTAGCCTCGTCTATGCGTGTGACCACGTAGGTTCATATCACAATGGCAATGAAAACACACTTGTTAGTAGTGTGAGTTCATAAGTCACAGCTGCCCTAGCGAGGACATTGTGACTACCCAAAGTGAATGAATTACAACGGAACCTAATGTCAATCCACTATTTAATCCCTTTGTCTCGCGATATCCTAATTAAGCATAAGGCATGGTGGTCGTCACCCTTATTAAGCTTAATTATATTTATGCTCGATCTCCGGGTAGATTGTTTTCGACAAATAGCATTTGATAACCACTTTATCAAATACATTTGAGCACTGACCATGCATTTAAAGCAGTCTTTCCCTATCGAGGGGGCCCATGGATATCTCTCTCCAATAATAGAGAGGGACAAATTCCTTACAATGTCTCTCACATTCAAGCTATGATAGGACACTACATCCGATCATCGATCGTATTGATTACTCGTTACAAGTAACGTCCAGACGCGAGTCAAAACGTGGCTCCATTCATACTAGAATCAATGAAGACATAAGGTCTAAGGATTCTAAAATAGTATTGAGAAGTAATACTTATGACTTATGACCATGAAGTATTACTTCTCACGACTGGATCACGTCCCAATACAATGTATCCCTATATATTGCATCTATGATGTGATTTGTATCCATTACACATGATCAGTAAAACAAGATCATCAATCAACAATCATACTAGTTTTATTTCATAGTAATTAAGCATTACATAAAACTAGGGACTTCTAGAATAGTAATTACATAAGCTAATGAGTTTTACTATCAAATCACACATTTGATAATCAAAAGCAAAATTAACTATTCAATTACATGCTCAAAAGATAACAAAACGCACAACATGTGCTAATGGTCCTAGGGCACTACTAACACCTAGTACTTTCATGAGATTAATGAACTACATATTCCGTCATTGTTTTGGTAAATTTGTTGTAGTTTATTTTGATGATATTCTTGTTTATAGTAAAACCTTAGAAGAGCATGTTCAACATCTTAAGGCTGTTTTTACTATATTAAGAGAACAAACATTATATGCCAAGATCGAAAAATGCGTTTTTTGCACTAATTCTATTAACTTTCTTGGATATATTGTTAGTTCAAGTGGTATTAAGGTTGATCCGGTCAAAATTGAGTCCATTACCAGCTGGCCGAGACCAACATCAGCCACACAAGTCCGATCATTCTATGGTTTAGCAAGTTTTTATAGACGTTTTGTGCGTGACTTTAGCTCAATTGCCGCACCATTGATTGAAGTTGTGAAGAAAGATGTCTCATTCTTTTGGGATAAGCCGCAAGAAGATAGTTTCAATAAGCTTAAGCAATTACTAACTTCTTCCCCTATTTTATCTTTACCAAATTTTACACTAACTTTTGAAGTTGAATGTGATGCTTCGGGTATAGGTATTGGGGCTGTTTTGCAACAACAAGGGAAACCTTTAGCATATTTTAGTGAGAAATTGAGTGGCGCTGCCCTTAATTATCCTACGTATGATAAAGAGTTATATGCGATTGTTCGAGCTTTGGAAACATGGCAGCACTACTTGGTTGGCCGAGAATTTGTGATTCACACGGATCATGAATCAATCAAGTATCTCAAAGGACAAAGTAAGTTAAACAAGAGACATGCAAAGTGGGTTTCCTTCATTGATAGCTTTCCATATGTGATCAAATACAAGAAAGGTAAGGAAAACATTGTTGTCGATGCTCTTTCTAGAAGGTACTCTTTACTTTCTATTCTACATACTAAATTACTTGGTTTTGAACATTTAAAAGCTTTGTATGTAGATGATAATGAGTTTTCAGATTTGTTTAAATCTTGTCATGTTTCAGACACAAAAGATTTTCACATATTTGAAGGATTCTTGTTTAAAGGTAACAAATTATGTGTTCCCTCTTGTTCTATTAGAGAATTAATTGTTAGGGAAGCACATAGTGGCGGATTGATGGGTCATTTTGGTGTTGTTAAAACATTAGATATTTTGCAAGAACACTTTTATTGGCCTAAGATGAAAAGAGATGTGCAGAAAATTTGTGAACTTTGTTTTAAATGCAAACAAGCAAAAAGTACTTCCAAAGCTCACGGATTTCTCATGCCTCTACCAATTCCTTCCTCTCCATGGACAATTCTTTCAATGGATTTTATTCTCGGATTACCGCAATCCAAAAGAGGTAATGATAGTATAATGGTGGTTGTTGATAGATTTTCTAAAATGGCTCACTTTATTCCTTGTAGGAAAACAAATGATGCAAGCCATGTTGCGGATCTATTCTTCAAAGACATCATTCGGTTACATGGTGTTCCAAAAACAATCGTAAGTGATAGGGACGTAAAGTTCCTAAGTTATTTTTGGAAGACCTTATGGAGTAAATTGGGGGACTAAGTCGTTATTTTCTACATCAAGTCATCCCCAAACCGATGGCCAAACCGAGGTAACAAATAGAACTTTAGGGGGCTCTACTTAGGGGCACTTATTCAAAAGAATTTAAAAAAGTGGGAAGAATGTTTACCTATTACTGAATTTGCTTATAATCGTACGTTACATTCAACTACTAATAATTCACCTTTTGAAGTTGTTTATGGTTTTAACCCCCTTACCCCTTTAGATCTAATTCCTCTTCCTATTGATGAGTATTACAATATAGAAGGTGATTCAAGGGCTGACTTTGTCCAAAGAATACATTATGAGGTAGCCGAGAACATCAAGAAGAAGAATGATAAAATGGCAACTATAGGGCAACAAAGGCCGCAAGGCCCTTACTTTTGAAATTGGTGATTGGGTGTGGATACACTTTTAGGAAAGACAGATTTCCTAAAGAGAGGAAGTCAAAATTACATCCTAGAGGAGATGGACCTTTTCAAGTTGTTGGCAAGATCAATGACAATGCATACAAAATCAACTTGCAAGGTAAGGATGGTGTTCATTCAACTTTTAATGTTACTGACTTATCTCCTTTTGATGTTTCGGATTACTTAGATGATGATGATGATTCGAGGTCGAATCCTTTTCAAGAGGGAGGGGATGATACGGGACCATCTAGAAGACTACACCATTACCCACATCCTTTATCAAGCATGAATGGACCAATGACTAGATCAAGAACCATTCAAATGGAACAAGAACTAGCTACATTGATCCGAGAGTTAAAGTCTAAAGAAGAAGCCAAGCTACATCTAGAAGATGAAGTCCAAGTTCAACTTCTAACTCTCAAAGATACTTATTTCGGCCCAAACAAGCAAAGTGGCTAAAAAAGGGCATTTTAGTCTTTTTACATATTAAAGTCTATTCTAGACTATTCTAGACTTTAATTATTTATTATTGTTATGTTATTACTTTAGCCGTGTATAGCAACTAGAATTGCTATAATAAAGGACATGTTGTCCATGTGGTAGTTAGTTTGTTATTAAGAGTCCTAATGCAACTAGGACTCTTCATTATTTGGTAGTTATTTCTTTATTATGCGCCAAGATAATAGGCATATGTCCCTATTATCTTGTTTAGGTAGTTACTTGATAGCAAGTTGTTATTCAAGAGTCCTACTTCTTCAAGGACTCTTATTTTCCTTTTCCTAGTTTAAGTTAGTTTGGTTCTCTTATAGCCGAAATACTCTATTTAATAGAGCTTTGGGCAGCCATGTAACTTAGACTTGATATATTGATATTTTGATTAAGGTTAAACCTTTGATACTTGTTTATGACTTCCGGTTGAAGTTCATATTTCTTTAAGTTACTGTATCAACTAGTTGGTTTATCTAGTTGTGGTGTTTCAACCTCCATTGATACTTAGCCTTTCCAGGACTGTGTTAAGTGTATTCCCCCATAAACTATTCGAGATAGAGAAAGATCTGCTAATTAAGCCGAGTCTTGATATAACCCATCAAGATTTCGCATCACGTTTTCAAAAGGCTAAGTTTCAAAATGATCCTTACATGTGTTCGTATTTCAAAAACCTTTGATTTCAAAGTATAAGTCTTTTAAAACGGTTTTCTAATGCTCTTACTTGTTACATATTGAGAAAACCTTTTAGACTTCAATAGATTTCAAAACGTGTGAAAAATCAACATCTCTCAAAGCTCAGAAGGTCGGATAATCCGAGCTTGCCTCGGATCAACCGAGCACAAACATAGAAGTTTGATGTTTTGGTTCGGTCGACCAAAGGGGGAGGTCGGTCGACCGACCTAGGGTTAAGCTCAACCGAGCTTGACTTCGGTCATCCGAGGTGCTTTGTTCGGTCAACCGAACTCTGTAAAAACTAGCCTTTTTTTACTGTTAAAGAGTCGTTTTTCAGCATATTTTGAAATGTATAAATACTCCAAAGCTAGAGAATGACTCTAAGACTTGCACATACAATATTCATTGATTTCTTATCAAGTCTAAACACCTTCAAAGGAAAAACACTTCATTTCCATGATCTAAATCATTCAAAGGTTTTATTTCAAAAAGCAAGACAAAGAGTGGAATTCATATGTTCTAAAGAGCCAACAATTCTTGTACTTCAAAGGTATATATCTTTCACTTAGAAGAGTGAACAACCTTGTTATTTAACCCATCTTATTCCCTTTCTTAGCGATAGGGTTAATCTTGTAAAAGTCCTACTTTGTGTGGGCAAGTAACTCTTAGTGAGTTTGTGTATTGTGGTTGTGTTGTAAAACTCTTAGTGAGTTAGCCACAATTGTAAAAAAGTCTTCTTAGTGAAATTGTTGCAAATCCTTGGGTGCGGCTCAAGGTAGTGGATGTAGATTCTAAGTGAATCAAACCACTCTAAATCCTTTGTCTTGTGATTGGCTTTCGTATTACTTTTAATCATCTTGCTCAAACCTACACTAGCATTGAATAGATTCGAAAAAGTTTGCAAGATCGATTAAAACCCAATTCACCCCCCCTCTTGTGTTTTACAATTGGTATCAGAGCCTCGTCTTCATCTTTAGCTTAACCGCTTGAAGTAAAGATTATGGCCGGTGTAAAACACAAGAGGGGGGGGGGGTGAATTGGGTTTTAACTAATCTTAGAAACTATTTCGATTCTTTACAAAGCTATTGCAAGTTTAAGCAAGATGAATAATAGCAATGCAAAACCCAACAACAAGACAAAGGATTTAGAGTGGTTCGATTCACTTAGAATCTACATCCACTACCTTGAGCCGCACCCAAGGATTTGCAACAACTTCACTAAGAAGATTTTACACTTGTGGCTAACTCACTAAGAGTTTTACAAACACAACCACAATACCAAGAAACTCACTAAGAGCTTGCCCACACAAAGTAGGACTTTACAAGAATTACCCAATCACTTAGAAAGGGAATGAATTGTTTAAATACAAAGATTGATCACTCTTATAAGTGAGAATAATACCTTTGAAGCACAAACAATTATAGCTCTTTGAACATATGAAGTCCACTCTTTGTCTTGCTTTTTGAAAGAACACCTTTGAATGATTTAGATCATAGAGATCAAGTGTTTTTGCTTTGAAGGTGTTTTGGCTTGATGAGAGATCAAAGAATATTTTATTTGCAAGCCTTGGAATGTTTCTCTAGCTTTGTAGTATATATACATTTCAAATTTGGCTGAAAAACGACTCTCCAACGGTAAAAAAACAGCTAGTTTAAAACAGAGTTCGGTTGACCGAACGACCACCTCGGATGACCGAAGTCAACCTCGGTTGAGCCGAAGCCCACTTCGGTCGACCGTCCAAGCCACTTCGGTCGACCGACCATGCCTAAGGTCGACCGAACCAGATTTTCAGACCTCTCAGCTTCTCTTCGGTTGATCCGAGCTTGAGCTCGGTTGACCGAACTTCCAAGCTGATTTTTCACACGTTTTGAAATATTTTGAAGTCTTTTGAAGTCTAAAAGGTTTTCCTAAAAAGGTAACAAGTAAGAACACTTGGAAAACCATTTTAAAGGATTAGACTTAGAAAACAAAGGCTTTTGAAATACGAACACATGTAAGGATCATTTTGAAACTAAGCCTTTTGAAAACGTGTTTATGAAAACATGCAAGACTAGAGTGTAGAGCTTATGTTCATGAGAGCTTTGGTTAGAGCTTTATAAGATAACGACTAATGACGACAAAGCTAATCTAACCAAACCTAAGTCTTCAATCTTCAATCTTGAAAGATGAGCCTTGAATAACTTTGAATCTTGATACCAATGGCTTTCAATGGCTTGATTGAAGTACTTAGAGCTTCCAATATATGTTCTGATATTCTATCACAAAGATATAAACATTAGACACAACATCAAGTGTTTGTCCATTATCAAAAACCGAGTTCGATCGCCCTTAGGGCTAACAGCCGGTAATTCCGCATTAGCCTATCTAGAGGGGTCTTCCACCAATAGACCACCACTTTTTGATGGAAATAATTATAAGGCTTGGAAAGACCGTTTCAAGATATATGTGTGCTCCATAGATTATTCTTTATGGCATATATTTGAAGAAGGTCCTTTTGTACCTATGAAGATGGTGGATGGTGTTCAAGTGCCAAAGCCGGACAATGAGTTAAATGAAGTTGAGTCCAAGAAAATGACTCAAAATTGTAAGGCAATGAACATTCTTAGTTGTGCCTTGAATCCGGATGAGTACAACCGTGTCCTTGGAAGAAAATCCGCACACTCCATGTGGAAAATGCTTGAAGTTACTCATGAAGGCACAAATCAAGTCAAAGAGTCAAAGTTGAATATGCTTGTTAGAGAATTTGAGCTATTCTCCATGTAGCCTAATGAATCTATCAATGAGATGAACTCAAAACTCACCAACATTGTAAATGGCTTGAAGTCCTATGGTAAAGAGTACACTATGGGTGAGATGAATAGGAAGATTCTCAATTCTCTTCCTAAAAGTTGGGAGACAAAAGCTCTTGCCATTGAAGAAGCCAAGGACTTAAAGACATATTCAACGGAGGAATTTATTGGCTTTCTACTCACCTTCGAGATGAAGAAAAGGAAAAATGTTCCTAAAAAGGGTATTGATCTTGATTCCATCATTAATCATGAAGAGGGAGAGAAATTGTTCTTTAAAAAGGACCACATGTGTCTTATGGCATTTGGTAATGAGGTACATCCTTCTCCCTCTATTTCAAATTATTATGATGATGATGATAATGATGAAGATGATCCTAATGAGCTTTTAATTGATATGTATGATCAATTGAAAAAATGTGCAAAGAAAAACAAAGAAATGAAGCTTAAAATGGAATCCTTGCTTGTTGATAGATCTAAGTTGGTTGATGAAAATAAGAAGTTGTGTGATGATGTTAATTGCTTGAAATGTGAAAATGAAAGTCTTATTACTACTTGCAATACATCTTCATTACAATACATAGAAGCTTGTGATATATTGTCATCTCTTGAAAACAAGCTTGTTGAGTTTGATCACATGAAGAACAAAATTAATGACCTTACCCTTCTTGTTGACAACTTTACTAAGGGTAAGAAAAATCTTGATCAAATTCTTGGTATGCAACGTGCTTCACATGATAAACATGGTCTTGGTTATATTGCTAACCATGTTGGCATTGCTAGCTCTTCTCATATAGCTAAGAATCATGTTGTGTATGCTAGAACGCCACATAGGGCAAATAGACTTGTTAAGCATGTTCACAAATCTTCTAAGCCACATATTTGTTGCACATATTGTGGAAAACATGGTCACACTTGTGTTAGATGCCATGTGAAGAAAAAGATTGAAAGGGGAGTAAAAACAATTTGAAGAGTTAAGCTCACTTCAACTAACCCCCATGGACCCAAACAAAAGTGGGTACCAAAAGTTACTCTTCCCTTGATCTTATAGGTTCTTATAAGATAGATGGATGCTCCGGCTCTATGACGTTTCAATGTGTATGATTTTGTCACATAACCGGAGAAGAAGAGTATTCCACAAAGTTTCAATGATATAGATTCGAAGAGAAGTGGCATTAAGGTGATTAAAGGAGATGTGCCAAAAGAAGAAATTCAAAAGCACTCCTTAACACTTGGATTCTCAAAGCTCAAATGTTAATCAATTGTAGAACCAAGTTGCTTAAATGCAAAGAGCAATGCATCAAGTGATGACAAGAGCCAAAGTGTCAATCCAATATCTTCATCACTTGGTAAGAAAGCATAGGTATCAAAATCACTTTAATTAATGTGCTTATGTGTTTTTTGGTATATATATGCTTGCTCTTATATATGTTGCATCTCACATTCTTGAATTTTATATTTAGATAACCTTTAGCATGTTCTTTATTGTCCATGTTTATTTAGCTAAGGTATCTATGAGATGTAGCATATGCAACTTGATTGTTTCTTGTTTTGTCATGTTATATTTATTTAAGAATCCATCTAGTTGTTTTGGTTTTTGATTTGCATGATCCATATGCATATTTGTGTCACTTGAGACTTTGAGCTAATCATGAAGGACCTTTAAAAAGGTACCATATTTGTTCTCAAGAATTCCTTGTAGGTAACAAAGAGTTCTAAGCTTCAAGAAGAAGATATGAACTATAAGGAATGGCACAAGTGAGCTAAGACTCCTAGAAAAGAGTCAAATGCTAAGGATTACAAGATTGTAGAGGGTTCATCAAGAAAAGAAAAGTCACCATCTTCGAAGTTATGGGATTATTTGAAGATATAGGTTGGGTAAACTTATTTGATGTTGATGAACTTATTTATCCCTCCATAGTCTATGAATTTGGTGCTAACTTGAGAAAATTAGAGGATGATGGAACTGAAATTCGATATAAATCGTGTGTTGGAAAAATGGAATTTGTATTCTCAGAGAGGATGTTTTGTGAAGCTATCGGAGTCAATTATGTGGATTATACAAAAAGGTTCTACAAGAATATCATGAATACGGATAATGTTGGTTTATTCAATTTGAAGCTTTTTATCTCTCAATTCGGTATTCAAGGAAATTTCATCGATTCAAAGGATAGGGAGATTGACAAATTGGATGAATTTAGTCGAAGTCTTCATTTTTTCGTATCCAACATTATAGCTCCAGTCAAAGGACACAAGTCTTCTATTACCTTCCTCCAAATGGTAATCATGCAACATCTCTTGGAAAGGAAGCCTTTGAACTTCGCTCATCTTGCAATTCAACATTTCTTGGCTGCTATTAAAAGTTCTAGGAACTTCATTCCATAAGGAAATGTTCTTACAAGGCTCTTTCAAAAATTTGGACTTGATTTGCAAAATCCACTAAAGAAAAAGTTTATCAAAATAGATGAAGCTTGTTTTCACCGAATGAAAATGATCTATATTGACAATCAATGGAAGTTCATTCGAAAGACAACAAATGATGAACTTGGAGCTGCAATACTTGCTAGAAATGTATCCACCTATATGCTTACAACACTTCAAAAGATTGAAAAGCAGAGGGCACTTGAAAAGAAAAGGGGTGGAGCATCTTCCAAATTTACAAATGATCCGACAAATGATGAGCAAGAGGATTTTGAGGTACACAATTCACATAGCTCAAGCAAACATACCTCATCGGAAAATAGTCAAGAAGAAGAATCTCATTCTTCAACACAAGAAACTTCCAAAGGCACTCCTCCAAAAATGACTTGAATCAACAAAATGTTCGCCTTGATGAAGAAAATGGCAAGGCAAATTGAGACTATATCGAAGGAGATTGTTTGCATCAAAGAAGATGTGCAAACGGTATCCGCCAAGGTGGATAAAGTTATGAAAATGCAAAAGGACTTAGCTAAGGAGCTAAGCCTTTCAAGTGACGATGAAGGAAATCAACGTTGAATCTGTTTTGGCACTTCAAATTATTTATGTTTTACTTTGGCATTTTGAACTGTTTAAAATTGCTTATGCTTATGACTTATTTTAGTACTTGAAATTGTTTATGTTTTGGCAAAGCACTCCTTTATATTATTGGTAATTGATGTCTTTTTGATTATGCCAAAGGGGGAGAAAATTTAATTGTATTTATCTTGCTTAATTGTTATCTGAAAACTGACTGTCTGGATGTGTGAGTGGTATTGAAAGAAAATTTCAGGAGACAGCAAAGTTGCAGAAGAGTGCTGCAGGAATTTTCCCTTGCTTCGGTCGACCGAAGATGGTGACCAAAAGCTCGGATCGTCCGAGCTCCAGGCAATTTCAGAATTCATGTCTGATTTTTGCTGCTATCAACTGCTTGAACTTAAGGGAGTTTTCTTAATATATTTTATATTGTTCTATCTTTAATATGGCATGTTTTGAGGGGGAGCATTTATAATTTTTAATATTTTATATTTCTCAAAACTAGCCTTGAGATAGAAGGAAGGAGGAAAGGAGGTTGGTTGGGATATAGGGCTCTTCAAAGAATGCAATGGCAAAAGAACTTATCGTGCTAGTGCTTATGTCTCTCGTTCCACTCTCGGTTTCATCTTCTAAGCACTAGTCTCGCTGTTATATGTTCTTGTCTTATCTTTTGCCTTGCTTCCTTGCACTTAAATTAATCGTATTCTATCTAAATACATCAAAGTTTGTCATAATCAAAAAGGGGGAGATTGTAAGCCTTAAGGGCGAACGAACTCGGTTTTTGATAATGGACAAACACTTGATGTTGTGTCTAATGTTTTATATCTTTGTGATAGAATATCGGAACTTATAATGGAAGCTCTAAGTACTTCAATCAAGCCATGATCAAGAATCAAAGTCACATTATTCAAGGCTTATCTCTCAAGATTGAAGATTGAAGACTTAGGTTTGGTTAGATTAGCTTTGTTATTATAAGTCGTTATCTTATAAGCTCTAACCAATACTCTCATGAACATAAGCTCTACACTCAAGTCTTGCATGTTTTCATAAACACGTTTTCAAAAGGCTAAGTTTCAAAATGATCCTTACATGTGTTCGTATTTCAAAAGCCTTTGATTTCAAAGTATAAGTCTTTTAAAACGGTTTTCTAATGCTCTTACTTGTTACATATTGAGAAAACCTTTTAGACTTCAATAGATTTCAAAACGTGTGAAAAATCAACATCTCTCAAAGCTCAGAAGGTCTGATCATCCGAGCTTGCCTCGGATCAACCGAGCACAAACAGAGAGGTTTGATGTTTTGGTTCGGTCGACCAAAGGGGGAGGTCGGTCGACCGACCTAGGGTTAAGCTCAACCGAGCTTGACTTCGGTCATCCGAGGTGCTTTGTTCGGTCAACCGAACTCTGTAAAAACTAGCCGTTTTTTTACCGTTAAAGAGTCGTTTTTCAGCATATTTTGAAATGTATAAATACTCCAAAGCTAGAGAATGACTCTAAGACTTGCACATACAATATTCATTGATTTTTTATCAAGTCTAAACACCTTCAAAGGAAAAACACTTCATTTCCATGATCTAAATCATTCAAAGGTGTTATTTCAAAAAGCAAGACAAAGAGTGGAATTCATATGTTCTAAAGAGCCAACAATTCTTGTACTTCAAAGGTATATATCTTTCACTTAGAAGAGTGAACAACCTTGTTATTTAACTCATCTTATTCCCTTTCTTAGTGATAGGGTTAATCTTGTAAAAGTCCTACTTTGTGTGGGCAAGTAACTCTTAGTGAGTTTGTGTATTGTGGTTGTGTTGTAAAACTCTTAGTGAGTTTGCCACAATTGTAAAAAAGTCTTCTTAGTGAAGTTGTTGCAAATCCTTGGGTGCGGCTCAAGGTAGTGGATGTAGATTCTAAGTGAATCAAACCACTCTAAATCTTTGTCTTGTGATTGGCTTTCGTATTGCTTTTAATCATCTTGCTCAAACCTACACTAGCATTGAATAGATTTGAAAAAGTTTGCAAGATCGATTAAAACCCAATTCACCCCCCCCCCCCCCTCTTGTGTTTTACAACATATCTCTCAGGTTGTTCATGTACCCGACTTGACCTCATTGGGCCTTGTGTCAAAGATTGAAGCTCACTATCAGCACATGAGCTTGCTTGAGGTTCCAAAATTAGTTCAGATGTTTGTGGATCTTGAATTTTCTCAAGATGGATCTTACTCCCACTATCCTTTTTTGAAATAAATGTTAGTAGTGCCCTAGGACCATTAGCACATGTTGTGCGTTTTATTATCTTTTGAGCATGTAATTGAATAGTTAATTTTTCTTTTGATTATCAAATGTGTGATTTGATAGTAAAACTCATTAGCTTTTGTAATTACTATTCTAGAAGTCCCTAGTTTTATGTAATGCTTAAATACTATGAAATAAAACTTGTATGATTGTTGATTGATGATCTTGTTTTACTGATCATGTGTAATCGATACAAATCACATCATAGATGCAATATATAGGGATACATTGTATTGGACGTGATCCGTTAGAGAAGTAATACTTCATGGTCTTAAGTCATAAGTATTACTTGCTCAATACTATTTTAGAATCCTTAGACCTTATGTCTTCATTGATTCTAGTATGAATGGAGCCACGCTTTTGACTCGGGCTGGGACGTTACTTGTAACAGAGTAATCAATACGACTGATGATCGGATGTAGTGTCTCTATCATAGCTTGAATGTGAGAGACATTGCAAGGAATTTGTCCCTCTCTATTATTAGAGAGAGATATCCATGGGCCCCTCGATAGGGAAAGACTGTTTAAATGCATGGTCATGCTCAAATGTATTTGATAAAGTGGTTATCAAATGCTATTTGTCGAAACAGTCTACCTGGAGATCGAGCATAAATACAATTAAGCTTAATAAGGGTGACGACCACCATGCCTTATGCTTAATTAGGATATCGCGAGACAAAGTGGGATTAAATAGTGGATTGATATTAGGTTCCGTTGTATATTCATTCACTTTGGGTAGTCACAATGTCCTCGCTAGGGGACCGCTTGTGATTTATGAACTCACACTACTTCTAAGTGTGTTTTCATTGCCATTATGAGATGAACCCTACGTGGTCACACGCATAGACGAGCTAACGAGCTTCATGTCCAGCATTCAATGAATCTAGAATGTGTCTAGGTTCGTTGTATCCGACATTCACTTTTTCTCGAAAAATAATAAAGTGTTTATTATTCGAATTAGAGATAGGGGCAATTTCGGTATTTTACCCATAGCTGGGATTACGTGGGAGTTATTATCCGATAAAGGACTCCCACTACCAAATGAAAGTCTATGGAACATGGGATTCCGAGACTCCCACCGCGAGAGAAGTTGAATAGAGGTGGGAGTTGTTCTAGTAACGAACTTTCACACTCTATATAACATCTCTTAGCCGAAACCTAGATGACTAATGTTTTCAAATCGAAATAATACATAGAATCGAAAACCGCTTTTCTATTCTTGCCTCTCCCTTTTCTCTAATTCCCGATCTCGTAAAACGAAGAGCTAGCAATCGCCGCTCGCTTGGCCGCGTGGATACTCGGGTAGAGGGACTTTCCGCAGCGGAGATCAATCGATAGCAGATTCGATCCAAGAAACGTCATCCTCCATTCAAGAAGTAGCTTCTTGAATCCTAAACGTAAGTTTTTCTTGCTGTTTTTCGAATTGTTTCATATGAGCGGATCCTTCAGGGGAGGATCCATGGGTGTTTGGAACGAGTTTCCGCCCATGAATCCCTTCAATAAATTCTCTTTCAAGGAATACATAATTTCGAGCTACAAACACTTTGTTCTCTGATGGAAGATAGAAGTAATATCATTTAGTTTCCTTAGTATATCCACGAACAAACGTTTGTCAGATTTAGGGGTGAGTTTATCATATAATAAGCGTTTTACATGCGCATCGCATCCCCAAATCTTGAGAAATGACAAACTAGGGTGTTTCCCAGTTCATATCTCATATGGAGTCTTCTGAACTGCTTTAGAAGGAACTCTATTTAATATAAATGCAGTAGTTTGTAGGGCGGGCGTAACCCCAAAAGGAAATTAGAAGACTAGTTTGACTCATCATAGATTGAACCATATCTACTAAGGTGCAATTTCTTCGTTCTGAGACACCAATCCGTTGTGGTGTGCAAAGAGAAGTTAATTGTGAAACAATTCCACAACCTCTAAGATGTTCGTCAAACTCTTGGTTTAGGTATTCACCACCTTGATCGGATCGAAGTATTTTAATACTTTTTCCAAGTTGATTTTGTACTTCATTTTGAAATTCTTTAAATCTTCCAAAAGATTCAGATTTATGTTTCATTAGATAGACATAGTCATATCTACTAAAATCATTTGTGAATGTGATGAAGCACTAAAACCTCTTCTATCACTAGTATTTATTGGTCCACATACATCAGTATGTACGAGGCCTAATAAATATGAAGCTCTCTCATTTTGTCCAGTAAAAGGAGCTTTAGTCATTTTGTCTAACGGACAAGAATCACATGTTTCATAAGACTTTATGTCGAATGATGTCTAAATTCCATCTTGATGGAGTTTTGATATGCATTTCTCGTTTATATGGCCCGAACGACAATGCCAAAAGTAGGTTTGATTTAAGTCATTTGATTTAAACCTCTTTGTATTAATCTTATAGATGGGCATGTTGATGGATTCATCGAGGTTAAGAATATAGAGTCCATTAATCAAATAGGCATCTCCATAGAATATACCATTTTTATGAAATGAACGAATTTTATTCTTAATATTTAATTCAAACCACCAATATCCAAACAAGAAACAGATAATATTCCAACTCAAAGTGTGAACATAAAGACAATTATTCAGTTCAATAACAAGGCCACTTGGCAAAACTAAATTAAATGTCCATTCTCCTTTTGACAGTGATCTACTCATTTTGAACCCCTGCACATTTGCACAATTTGAGATCCACAACCAGTATCTAATACCCATGAAGTATGAGCAGACATATTAATCTCAATAACATAAATACATGTAGAGACAAACAAACTGGCTTTCTCCTTTTCTCTTTTTTCTTCTCTTTCAAGCAGAGCTTGCAGTTCTCTTTCTAATGACCTGTTTCATAGCCATGGAAGCAAACTCCTTCTTTTGGTGCCTTGGCCTTGGGTTTGGGTTTGTCTTTTCCTTTGCCCTTCTTGTCCATGGGCTTTCCCTTTCCTTTGTTCTTTTTGAAATTCCCCTTTTGAACCATTAAAACATCAGGAGTTATCATAATGTTCAATTCAGCCAGTTTGAGCATCTTATGCATCTCATGTATGGAATTCTCCATATGTTACATGTTAAAGTTCATGACAAATTGGTCGTACTCAGATGGTAATGAGCCAATATCATATTTGTGGTCATGTCATGACTTACGGGAGCCCCAAGTTTCTAAAGTTGGTCAGGATAGCCCTTCATCTTCAGAACATGTGCACTCACAGAAGTGTCAGGGACCATCTTGCAACTGTTCAACGCTTTTGTGGTGAAGAACCTTTTTTGACGGGCTTGCTCTTGGAACATTTCCGTGAGCTGACCCATCATCTAGAAAGCCTCAACCTCTTCAAATCGTTTCAGAGCTCATTATGGCAAACATGAGGCAAGTCACTTCATTAGAATCATCCACATGCTTCTTCCAAACATCTTTCTCAGCTTTAGGGGCGTTGTTTGCAGGTTGTTCAGGAATATCGGTATCAAGAACATATAACTTTCTTTCTTACTTAAGAACAATCCTTAAGTTGCGAGCCTAATCAGGGAAATTGGACCCACTTAGTTTTTCTTTTTTCAAGAACATATCTCAATAAATTGTGTGAGGTGTTTGTTGCCATTATCTACATAAAATATTTACAAAGTCATTAATTAATTTTTGAGCAAAAAACACTTTCCACAAATATTCAACACTTGATAAGTAGTGGAGAAACCATTTTTCAATAATTATAAGTAAGCTTTGGCTTATCACCTATAATTAGAGAAAAACCGAACCATGGGATTGACATCTGAAATTCCCAAAGGGCATTTGCAATACCTGAAGGGAAGAACTTTAGAAAAGGGGAGGAGGGGTTGAATAAGATTCTTTATTAAATAATTTATACTTTTCTACCTCAATCTTTTCCTAAGTGGTCACCTTAACAACAATTATGTTCATTAAGCATATAAGGTGAATAAAAGGATTTTCATTTAAATGACTTATGTGTGTAAATGCAACACATATGAATACACGACAATGAATATGATCATGTATTGTCTAGGTCAAGATTCCTGTATGCAAAGCTTCTAAAATCAAAAACACAAGTCAAAGGGACTAGCATCTAGCAAGAGCTATATAAAACTATTAAGATCTCTAAATGCAATTCCTATGCTCAAACCAAGGGAAGATATAACAAGTAATTGATCTAACTCCATATAATCCATTAAGGCTCATACAATCAAGTTCATGTGAATATAAGCACAAGTATAATGTAAGAACTTGAAGGATACTGCTTCTACATTCCTGATGAGAACAAAGTGTTTGTTACTCAAAAATTAGTTTTTCTGGAGAAACAGTTTCTTTCTGGGAAAACAAGTGGGAGCCACGTGGAACTTAATGAAGTTTCGGAGTTTGGTGAAATTCCAAGGGAACTTGGTGAAGTTCCAGGCACAAGTGACCAGTAGGTGGAATTGTAACAAGCTACACAAGCTGTTGTGGTGCCAATTCCAGAAACACAAGAATTGCATAGGTCTAGAAGAGTTCGTAGATCACCCGAAAATTTTGGATTTTTCATAACAGAACATGGTGATGTTATTGTTAGCCCGAAGGGCAAAATATCCTATGTTGTTTTGATGATAACAAACCATTGATAGTTCTAATGTTTGTGTGAGCATGTTCTTTATAATAGGATCCTTAGCACTCACATCAACATTGATGAAAATGGTAAGTTAGCTTCTTGTGTAAACTAAGGTATGTATATTACACACAAGAATGCTATAAAATGGAAGGAAGGAGGAAAGGAGGTTGGTTGGGAAATAGGGCTCTTCAAAGAGTCCCTAATGCAATGGCAAAAGAACTTATCGTGCTAGTGCTTATGTCTCATCTCGGTTTTATCTTCTAAGCACTAGTCTCACTCTTATATGTTCTTGTCTTATCTTTTTCCATGCTTCCTTGCACTTAAATTAACCATATTCAATCTAATTGCATCAAAGTTTGTCATAATCAAAAAGGGGGAGATTGTAAGCCCTAAGGGCGAACGAACTCGGTTTTTGATAATGGACAAACACTTGATGTTGTGTCTAATGTTTTATATCTTTGTGATAGAATATCGGAACTTATAATGGAAGCTCTAAGTACTTCAATCAAGCCATGATCAAGATTCAAAGTCATATTATTCAAGGCTCATCTATCAAGATTGAAGATTGAAGACTTAGGTTTGGTTAGAATAGCTTTGTCTTTAATAGTCGTTATCTTATAAGCTCTAACCAATGCTCTCATGAACATAAGTCCTACACTCAAGTCTTGCATGTTTTCATAAACACGTTTTCAAAAGGCTAAAGTTTCAAAAGGATTCTTATTTCCGAAAGCCTTTGTTTTCAAAGTCTAAGTCCTTTAAAATGGTTTTCCGATGTTCTTACTTGTTACCTTTTGGGAAAACCTTTTAGACTTCAAAAGATTTCAATACGTGTGAAATATCAACATCTCTCAAAGCTCAGGAGGTCGGTCGACCGAGCTATCCTCGGATCAACCGAAGAGAAACTGAGAGTTGAAGAATTTGAAAACTAGCCAAGGTCGGTCGACCTAAGCCATTCTCGGTCGACCGAGGTCATCAAAGTGGGTCATCCGACCCTTGTTCGGTCAACCGAACTCTGTAAGAAACTAGCCGTTTTTTTACCGTTAAAGAGTCGTTTTTCAGCATATTTTGAAATGTATAAATACTCCAATGCTAGAGAATGACTCTAAGGCTTGCATATCAAAGTTTCATTGATTCCTTATCAAGTCTAAACACCTTCAAAGCAAAAACACTTCATTTCCATGATCTAAATCATTCAAAGGTGTTATTTCAAAAAGCAAGACAAAGAGTGGAATTCATATGTTCTAAGAGAGGATTATTCTTGTACTTCAAAGGTAAATATCTTTCACTTAGAAGAGTGAACACCCTTGTTCTTAAACTATCTCAATTCCCTTTCTTAGTGATAGGGTTATTCTTGTATAAGTCCTACTTTGTGTGGGCAAATTGATAAGTCCTACTTTGTGTGGGCAATTTACTCTTAGTGAGTTTTGTATTGTGGTTGTGTTGTAAAACTCTTAGTGAGTTGTCCACAAGTGTAAAATCCTTCTTAGTGAAGTTGTTGAAATCCTTGGGTGCGGCTCAAGGTAGTGGATGTAAAGCCTGTGGATGATAAAATTCTTATGAAAGAAAACAAGTCATATTTGACTTATGTGGACTCTTTACACTAAAAGCGGGACAGTTCAAAGACATCAAGTCATATTGGACTGCTGTAAAGCAAACATATTTTACAAGGGGGAAGTTCAAAGGGTAACACCTACTTTTCCTATGCATTAGTCAGTTGATGAATACCAAAATCGAGTCAAAACGATTTTTCATTAATGTGGGGGATTGTTGGAAATGGAGTTTAATTTGAATGAGAAAATAGTTTCTCAAGTAGTTGTAATGCCGGACCAAAACTCACGGGTCTGATCAACCCACGTTTTCATACTGGTATAGTTGGTTCATTGGATAGTATGATTCATTAGATGAGAATGAATATACTTTAATTGCGACCTTTGAACTTAAGAGATACATGTATAGTTGAATTCATTGGATAATCTTGGAGAGGATGAACACACTTTAATAGTGTATTAAATAGAGAAATTTGAATTCAATACATTGTATTCTCTAAATGTATCTACTTACTCCTATTAACCTATAAATAGAGGCTCTTTCCAATGATTCTCTACACACAATCTCTTATACTTCGAAAATACTACTGATTTTCAAAAGCTCCCTAAAACACTCTGTTTGTAAAACTTCTGGTGTTCATCAACAAGTCCAAGTTCTCGTTCGCCGGTGGAACTGTTTGGTGCAAACAAGTTATGCGTTACCGCTGTATCCTGGGAGACAGACGTTTCACGAAAACTCCAACACGAGAGGAGGCGAATCTGTTTTAAGGAAATTGTGTTGAACACAAGCCTCGGTTCATCTCTCAATTTTCCTTTGTTATTTACAATTGTTGTAATATGTAATAACACTTGTTAAATCTGTAACTAACAGTTGTTAAGTCTTTATTTAACAAACTGTTAAGATCTTTTCTAACAGTGGTTATTCGATTATCTGAACAACTGTTAAATCTGTCATTAACAGTTCTTAGATAACATTTGTTATTTTACTTTCTTAACAGCTGTTTAATCTGTCTTTAAACAGTTGTTATTTATCTTTTGTATAAAGCTGTTTAACCTTTTTCTAACAGCTGTTAAATCTGAAGTTTAAAGCAGTTAGGTATTGTGTTAATAGTTGTTTCTTTGTTTATTAACAGTTGTTGGATTTGTATCTTACAGTAGGTATTGCATAGCTTATTAACATCTATTGTGTAAGGCTAATAATAGCTGTTGTAGCCATATTATTGCCAACAGATATATCCTTACCTAATGGTGCATTTCATCTAGATTCGCCGAGCACTTGCTTAGCCACTTTCCTAATACCCTGTGACATCTTTCCCCACATAGAATACGGATAATCTCTGAAGACCAATCATCTCATACACAAAAACTTTTTGATCTTCTTCTTATAGCTTCCACCACTTGATTTTGGGAAATACCTGAGGTTTTCTCTTCTTAACTTTTTCCTAAAAAGAAAATCGAGGACTAGCAACCGATGTTGTGTAACCATGCTCTCACCAAGAATAACCTTACAACCCTTACAGCTACTCCGAAACATGATCCTCACGAGGAAGAAGTTCATATGACTAGAATGCGGTCCACTTCTAAAAGTCACCAAATGTGAGTCCCTTTTCTTAACCCAGCTGGTTGCTATAATCAAATCATAAGCCAAAGCAAAGTCAAGAATATAGTTACATGCTTGATTTCTATCTCCAAAGCCTAAACCTCCATGTCCACTTTCAAACCCACTACGGTTCGAACATACATGTCCATTTAAGTCACCTCCAATGAAAAGTTTATGGTCTCGTACTTTGTAGCACTTCGTCTAAATCATCCCAAAACTGTTTCTTAACGGCATCATTCAACCCTACTTGGGGTGCATACGCACTGATGATCGTAACAATCTCACCATATATCATGATCTTAATCCTAATGATCCTGTCACTTTTCTTACAAACCTCAACTACATCATTGATAAAATCATGGTGTACAATTATCCCAACTCCATTTTTGTTTTTATCTTTACTTGAATACCAAAAGCTTGTAATTCCATGGAACTATTATTTTGGCTTTCTCACCAACCTACTTAGTTTCTTGCACATACAAGATTTCAATATTTTTTCTTACCATTACCCCTACCAGTTATGTCAGTTTGCCAGTAAAAGATTCGATGTTCAAAGACGCCAAACCAACTCTGCTACTATGAACTAACATCTTACCCTTTAACCGTCCTAAACTAGTGTGTACTTGCACACTTGACACCATATACAGGCGTTGATTCAGCATTTTCTTTTCTTTTTCATTATCTTTTATCCACTTATGGTGGTCATTATTATTTATTCATGATATATTATTTGATCACCATGATCATTTTGGTTTATTTCTATCACGATCGTGACCCCATCTACGGCTTCACCCACGACCACAATCTCTTCTAGTGCCGAAATAATAAGTTCTTACAACATTTGCTTCGAAGAATGCAGCTGAACCAATTGGTCAGGTTTCATAAACTTTCATCAATAAGTCATTATTTTATTTAGCCACATCAAGATGAAAAATTAATGGAGAATTATTTTTTCTCTACTTTTAATCTCTGTATATTATCATTCAACAACAATATCATTGTCATAAATATTTTCTTCAAATGATTTTATTTGAGAAGGAAGTTTACCATATATTTGCATAGTTTTAATTAGGAAGTTATTTTAGACATAGTAAACTAATATATATTCTAGATGCATATAAAAGAATAGCTACTTCAAGACATAATACTCATCCCCCGACTATAAATTAAGTTCCAGTATATGAAATGTAATGGTGCAATCTAAATGCACCAAAAGAAAATTTCTTTACCAAATCAAACTATTTAAGACTCTAAGAATCCACTAGATATTCTATTGCAAATGAATAAGAGAATTTTCTCACTTCACCGAGTAACGAACATAAGCATGTAAAGATTTTTATAACATAATAAATGTTAGTTAGTCAGATAATAGTTTGATGATAAAGTAAATGACTCGTAGTTCAAGACACCAATGATTAATCCATGGCAACGTAAAAGAAAATAATAATAAAATCATCATCATGCTTTTTAAAAATTGGCACTTAATGAATCCATTGGAAATTTTTATATTCACATTATGTATATTATTTATTTTAAGACGCTATGAAAGATTCATCACAATTTAACAAATCATGTTCACATATAGGCATGCAAGAGGTAAACTAGTTAGAATATATATTTACAAATCCAAATTAATAGATGTATAATATATTTTTAGATTTCCTAAAGAGATAATCATTATTTATGCCCCCGAGTTATCTTTCTAAAGCAACTGTTACCCCTAAGGAATATATCGTGTCATTTTTGTCCCCAGCAAGTTACGGGGTGTCATTTATGCCCAAAAGTGGCGGCGACCGGCCAAGAGAGGCGGTGTTGCACACGTGTGAACCACACAAGCACATTTTGAGGGGTATAATAGTCACACCAACCACTAACATAAACTAGTAACCAATAACAATACAAAATGAATCAAACCCACAAATATTTATCTTCAACCTCAAGAACTCATCAAGAACACCATAAAAAATCTTGAATACCCATTTCTCAAAAAATTCCCAAATTCGTAGGGTTCATCATTTCAAGAAACCAAGAAAAAAACAATAAATTCATTTTCAAATAAAATTAATAAAGCAAATGCGCAATTCTTGTTCAATCCACATACTAACTACAAGATGGAGCTTGAAGGAATGAAGGAATTTTTCAGCTAAAAAAAACTCTCCCACTGCCCAGAATTTTTTAGAAAAAACTAAAATAACTCTCTTTATCTTCATCCCCCACCACCCTTCTCCACCACCACCTGCAACACTCACCCTTCTCCATCTTCATCTCCATCATTCTCCTCCTCCACCACCACCGCACCAAGAACCCACTCCGCCACCGCCAACCACATCACCACTTTCCAATTGCTCACAAAAATTGCACAATTCAAGATTCAATATTTTCAAGATTCAAAACTCATTTCAAATTTTATAGAATTTTCCAAAGAATCAAACAATTTAATTATCAAAACTCGTTTCAAAATACACAATTATCAAAACCCACCAACCATCACCCTTTTTTTCTAGAGAGAAGAAGAAGAAAGAGAAAGCTTAATCACGGCAAATCAAAACCCTACCATACTCTTCTCTCCTTTTCTCGCCCCCGTCCCACTCCGCCTCTCCACCACCATCAACTACCGCAGACTGAAAAGCTAGCTAAATATTCCTGAGGAGGAAGATGGACATGGAGGAGGATTAATTTGTGGAAGAAGATTGATGGGTTTCAAAAATGGAGAAGAAGATCTCCATTTTCGAAGGGAAGAAGAAGACTACTGCTGTTGGAAGGAAGGATTGGGCGCAAATGACAAGTTTACCCCTGGGATTTCACATGTGTGGTTGGCACGTGTGCAACGCCGCCTCTCTTGGCCGATCGCAGCCATTTTTGGGCATAAATGGCATCCCGTAACTTGTTGGGGACAAAAATGGCACGATATATTCCTTAGGGGTAACAGTTATTTTTGAAAGATAACTCAGAAGTATAAATAGTGATTATCTCTTTCCTAAGTTTACCAGCATTCAAGTTTTTATCTTCCATATGCTTAAAATCAACATGGCTCCTATGATACACATACCCGTTTTTATATAGCGTGGTAAACGCAAAATTGAGTAGGAAAAGTACCTTTTTTTTTTTTTTTTTTGTCAATCAAACTCCAAAAAACTAATAAGGTATGCAACATAAAAAATAAAAAATAAAATAGTAAAACATACCTTCACTTGTTTACCTATTCCTGTCATGTACGGCCACTCAAATTCTGTATAAGCGGGTTGTAGCAATATATTTGTCTCCTACAAATTTAACCTATTATAGAGATTTTCTTGTGTATAACAAATCAAGTGGTAGAGTCTTTATTTTTGAAAACGTGTTATGAACTTTATTTTTATTGCAGAGGGGAACCTATCTATTACAAGAAGTAGGGGATTCAAAAAGTGGAGAGGAGATTCGAACTCATGTACGTCATGAGGCCTCAGTCTTGGTCACTAGACCAATGCCTCATTGGCGTGTTATAAATTTATTAAAAACTCTTGAAGAGAATAACACAAAATAAACTTAAACAATAATAAAATAAAGCAAGAGAATAAGCATTAGGGATGACAATGGAACCGATTAAATTGGAGATTCGGCTTGGCCCAATCCGGTTGGGTCGGCGATTCCCCGGTTTAAGTTGGGGGTGGGGATGGGGTTGAGCATGAATTTGGCCCAGCTAACGGGGGGCGGGGACGGGGGCGGAGGCGGGTGAAATAATATCCCCACCCCCGCACTGCCCCGCCCTGCATGGTCCGTCTAAAATACTAATTAGAAAGAGTATAAAATACCTAAAAAATGAAATAGACGTCAAATTTGGAGAAGATCGCGTGAATCAAATTCTCTCTAGGACTCCTCATAAACCTTATAGTAACCACATCGCTCATCGTCTCTTCCATTCTACTGCAGTCGCTCCTTCTCGCATTATGTACAATCATGATGTTTAGATATTTGTGTTTGTCTTTCTTTAAATCCATTGGAATTAGAATTTAGATATTAGTGTTAGACACACGATATAAGATGGGTTTAGTCAATTATGTGTTTCCAAAATATATGGTGAAGTTGAATCTCTTAATAGGATTGAGAAAGTTAAAAAGTCTTGCATTGATTTGTTTAATGAGTGCAAGTTAAAAAATTAGAAGCAGCCAAATAGACCAACAAGTTTTTTTTCCTACTCAATCTTTAGTTCTTGGGGAAGAGGTCACATGTCTTGCAAAGTGATTTATATTATGTTGTTGGGCAGCAAATGACTGATGTCTACAAACTAGTATCGTTTATTGAGCAAACTAGTATCAAATTAGATTATGTTATTTCGTTTTACAAGTATTAAATATTTTATTTTACAATTCTATATTATTTTTCAAGGTTCTATTTGGGGATTTTTGTTAAAAATTTACTATTTTTTCTAGTCGAGGTTGAACCCCCATCGGGACGAAAGTGAGAATTTGGGGGAAAAAATCTCTGCTTTTTCCCAATTGAGAGTGGGCCTCCACCTGAGCTGAGGATGGGATCACCATCCATCCCCAGTGATGGGGCTTGGACTGGAGGTCATGGTATCCTCCCCTACCCGGCCCATTGTCATCCCTAATAAGTATGGGTTAGTGTATTGCCAAGGCAGATTTCCTCCTGCCAAGACAATTTGCTTTCAAATGACTAAACTACCCTTTTGATCAACATTAAACTCTCACAATTAGTTTATCTCTCCAATATTTTCTTTCAAAAAATCACCTCATACTCTCTCCATTATTTTCTTTCCTTATATATTCACACACAATCTTTAATTATCTCTCTCTTATGTTGCTAGAAGTTCACACAAAAAACGATATGAATCAAAATAAATTCATGGTTTACGGTTGAAAATTTATAGTGCTCAATACTTCTTTGATTATCTTTTTCACTTACTTCATCTTTGAAAAAAATATCAATGTATAAGTATGATAAAAATATTAAAGTAAAAGAATAATTTATAGTGTTTACTTGATTTTTTTTCTTTTTTGTGAACTTCTACTAGTATAAGAGAGAAAATTAGAGATTGAGTAGGCATAAATTAGGGAAGAAAATATTAGAGAGATAGTGTGCTTATTTTTTAAGAGAAGTGAGAGAAAATTAGAGATTAAGAAGGAAAATATTATAGAGAAATTAATTGAGAGATCAATATTCACTAAAAAGGTCGCTTGGTCATTTGAAGGTAAATTGTCTTGGTAGGAGGAAATCTGCCTTGACAATATAACTAGTCATAAGTATGTAGTGAATTTATTTTCTCCATATATCACTCATCACTTCATAGCCTCTATTTATAAAGGTAAACTCCATCTAGCATTAATGATACAAGAAATTACAGTTCTATCTTTCAATGGGAAGAGAGTTATGGGGGAAGTAGTAGCCTAACATATATGTGTAATAATAATATAGGTAACGTTGGGACATCCACTTTTCTAAATTTCATAATATATTTAGTATCTTAGGCAGCGCAAAGGCAAGGACATCATCCCTCCAACTTCCACCCCAAAATTCATCATCACTCCAACCTCCTCCCCAGTTTAAATCGGGAATCCCTCACCCAACCGTGGTGTCAGAAAACTCCCTTTCGCATAACATGCTTTGACATCTCGAGGAGACCACTTGGTGGTGTGTTGTACTAGAAAAGAAAGCTGATTGTGCAGGGCTCCGATTTTGCTGTAAAGGTTTGAAATGTTTTGTTCCAAAGGGGAACGGTCTGAAAGAGCAAGAGATGGCGCCATCATGTACAAAGGGAGTGGAGTGGGTATAGACGGGTTGGCAGAGGGAGGGTGTGTTTTGTTTGGAGGGTTGTCAAATAAAGGCGGAGGTGAATTGGAGTGGTACTGGGAAGAAGTTCCGTACTGAACATAGAATTCGAAGAGTTTGCCACTGGGTTCTCCTGATTCGTATCTTTCCCGAAACCTTTGCCAAGTGCTTTTAGAATTTCCTGGTTTCTTTGGTGGGAAATCATCTTCTTCGCCCCGACCAATAATCCGCATGCCTTGGCACGTAATGTATATCGTACCAAATGTGACCTTTTTCGTCCTTTCCCTAATATATTGGTTTGCCATCAGAAGCAAACATTATCACCGAGGGTTTGAGGGATGACCAGGCGTCACCATCTCTTAATGAGAATTTCGTGGGTAAAACAGGAGAAACTTCATTCCTGTAATTTTTGGAACTGGTAATCCAAGAATAGGGCAGAAGGGATTGGAATGCCTCTCTGTGTCTGGGAACAATGGTGTATTTGGAGTTTTGGGGTGAGTTGACAGAAAGAAGTACGGATTCACCGTATTCTAATTGTGGAGGAGGTGGAGGTTTGTAAGCATGGTTTGGTATTTTATATGCCATCTGGTGGTGAAGCGTCGCCATACAAATATCTTCCCTTTCTCGCGATGATCTGGATCCGAACCCTGAGTACAAGAAATGCAGATGGGTCGCCCTGTGGGAACTGTGAAAGTTTACAAGAGAGTCACAAAGGTTGTCCCTGAATCGAGAGTTGTTTGCACTGTTCCAATGACAGAGTGTGCGTATCCTTGGAATCTGGAGTCAATAAGTGCAATACGGGAATTCATCTGAGACCTTTTTTGGTACTGGAGTGTGACCGCTAAACGAATGGCACCAAAGTGTATGTACGTGTATCCTTGATCCGCATAATCTTTGGGAAATGTTTTGGAAATTGAAGAGTTACGTATTGTTTCTCTTTGGTGGAGGGAAGTTTGTGAGTGGCATATTGGGATGCTTGACAGTATTCTCGGACAGACTTTGAACCGGAATTTTTTCCTAGGACTGGATTAATACTTACTCCTACAATATTTTTGGGTTTTTCTTTTTTATAAAAACTGTAAGGATTTACTATCGGATATGAAGACAGAGGAATTTTACATGCTGTAAACGTAATCTAACTCGTAGACACAAGGAAGACGAGATATTGAAGAAAAACTAGATCTAGGCGACTCTGGAAGATAAACTATGCTAGAAGATGAAAATATACTAGAAGATGAAGACATAATTAAGATAACCATGAGGGATGGGACCGAATCTGAGGGTGAGGGGATCTTATGACTCAACAGAACCAAATTTTCAGATTTAATTTGTTTTGAAATCTACAGCTTGCTGCTTTTAAAAATCATCTTTACGCATCGACGCACAACCCACACTGAATTTCACCATCGCTGTACCGGGCCTTCCTCACAAAGCTAGCATACCTATGACTCTCAAGTAGGGATCCACATCAAGAGAATCTTTAGAAGTGTTCAGGGCTACTCCATTAAATTCTAAGTTTTCTCATGGAAGTACCCAGAAAAATCCCTTAATTTCCCCGCACCTTAGTTTTCTCAAAGTGGAGGTACTCCAGAAAAATCCCCTTAATTTCCCACGCACCTTAGTTTTCTCGGCTGAGGTACCCGTAAAATCCCTTAATTCTCCAAGACCTCGCTTTCGATGAAAGTACCCTACGTAAGATCCTAATTAAGGCAACCGTGGGCATAATTCGTAGCATACCGCTCGAGGAAAAGAAGAATTAAAGAACTAGCGGCATGATCAAAACCATACTGGACAAAGATCACGAGGAATTAAAGAACTAGCGCTAGCGGCATCATCAAAACCATACTGGACAAAGATCACGAAAAATTAAAGAACTAGAGGCATCTTCAGATCATACTAATCTAAGACCAAGAGCAGTGTTACTAATCATCTAAATCATAGACTGATATTTTGTAAAAAATCATTTGAAAACCGTGATTGGTTGAGTCATAATCACCCCCGCTCCCCAGATTCAGTCACCGGAAAATTAGCCGGGCATGGCTCTGATACCAATAAACCTAGTAGTTAAGGAAAACATTAAACTAAGAGAATAATCTATAAAGAAAGATACTAGTTTAACATAAAACTACTACTACTACTTTGAAAACAACTTAAGAACAAGAAGAAGACTAAGAAAACATCTTGAAAAATCTTACGGGAAATAAGAAGAAGCTTTGAAGATCATATGAAAAGCAAAGAAAGAGAACAAGAGAGAATTGTGGAACAAACTCTTTATTTCATAAGTTTTTCCTCTCATCAACTTCTGAGGATTTCGTAGTGGTTACAAGCCTTTTATAGGCAAAATATTACAAAGGCGGATTTGAAATCCGGACTCGAAACAAAAACTAATGTACAGACAACTAATAATTACATGACACGCTCCTCGACTCAAACAAAAAATATGAATAGTACAAGACACGTGACTTGACTTCAAATCCCTGATCTAAACAAAAATATGAACAAGCATCGCCACGTTTCGGAATCGAACTCCGGACTCGAAACAAAAATAATGTACAGGAAAAATACTAGACACGTAAGCGGACGTGAAATCCGGACTTAAAACTTAGTAGAACTATGTAAAGAAAGTGACTTTTAGACTATTTACCACCTAAATCTCACTTTCACTAATAGTAAGCCTAAATAGGCTATTTCCACTACTAATCTAGATAGGTTAGGTAAGAGAAAATGCTGATTTTGAGTTTGTCCCACGTTTTTTGCTTTTTCGGGTTTTTTTGATTTTTTTTTTTTTTTATGAAAAATATCACACGACGAAATTAAAAACATAAAAATAAATTTTACATGTTGAAATAAAAATTAAGGATTTCCATGATCTTCTGCTTCAGAATTATAATCAGAGGAATTATGAGGCATCCAATCATCACTGAAATTGTCATCATCTGAAGAAGAAGGTTCATCAGACTACTTCATCAAGTCAAGTATCTACTTAAAATTGAATTCTCGAGGGAGAGTAAGCATTTGCATGTATTAAAACTTCGTAGTAATACTGGTGAGTCAGTCCCATTCTGGTGTTTTCTGTCCCTTCTAGTGTGCAAGATAGACTCATTCTGCCTCATCCACCTAAACGAGAGTGAGATCACAAATCTTACGCCATTTTTTATCGCCGCTTTCAGTAACCACATCCATATACTCCTGTGGATGCTCTTTCTGTCAAATCTGGACTAAAACCAATAACAAGATCTTTTTGGGGAAGTTTGGAGCCAAGGACTTGGTGAGTGATTGTGAGGTTCGGGAAGAGGTGAATATTTATCGGGTTACCGATCTTATCAATAACAAACCGACTCCCTATCGGGCCGTAGAGAAGACTTTCAAGTATGGATTCCAAAGAATCACCGTGAAGCGATGTCGATTCATGACGGTAGCAATCGCACCGCGATCCAACAAGGCTATCACATGAGTAGACAAATAATCAAGATGAGAGATTTGTGTAGAAACAAGAGGATACGGGTCTTCTGAAACAAAGGTTGAGATAAGAGATCCGAGATCATAAAGAAATTATCAGAATCACTAGTATCAGAATCTCCATTAGATTGGCTAGTTTCATCGTCTGTGTAGGAAATTGCCATTAAGAAACCTGGGGATGGATCACTAGTAAGCTCAAACAAGGATTCAATGTCTGAATAATCTTCACCTTCCAAGTGAGGAGCGATTTGGGCCATGAACTGATGTTTCTTTGTGCTTTTAGGGAAATTCCTGGCAAAGTGACCCTTTTGCTTGCAGAGAAAACATGTGTATGATTTTCCCTTTCCTTTGTTGGATTTTTTTCTTAGAAACTTCCATTTCTTCTTGAATCCTTTAGCCTTTTTGTGTTTCTTGTCTGCTGCCTGCTTGTATTTCTTTGATTTTGCTTTATCGAACATGAGCAAAGGGTGTTTTTTTGATCTTTGCACTTTATGTACTGTGTGTTTATCGTAATGCACCCGACCAAGGGCTTTGGCACGAGACTGATATTTTTGCCAGAATCTAGTCTGCACGCAGAATATTTCCAATGCCTATTGCATCATTTGCCATATCTGCCCAAAAGTGATTGATGACCACCAACGCCTTTGTTAGAAATCTGCCCTCATTGTTTTCGTCCCGCCGCTTTTTCTCGGAACTCGAATTGACAAAGGCTTGTTTGAGGCCGATATCATCGATTTAATGGATGATAAAGAACCTCTTACACATTCTGGCCGAAGTGCTTTTCTCAATCTTTCAGCTTGATGGAACAACACTTCATCTTAAGGAATTCGGTCCCTGCAATGGTGACGTGCATGGTCTCGGCTTCTCCCCTGAAAAATGTCCTCTCGAGGACCGTGATTACTTCTTCGAGAGACTTGAGTCGAAGGAATTGAAGCCGCCGGTATTCTCCCAAAGAGTTCCGTAAATCTCTCGAGGCTTCCTCTCAAGCCTAGCAACAAATCTTTTCGAGGACCTCGCCAAGGGATATTGCCGCATACCGCTTATTAACCATGCATGTAGAGTCCTGAACCGCTCGCCATCGGGACGGAGGGATGTCGCTGATGGTGAACTTATAGTAGTAATCATTTCTCGACAAAATGATCGGGGAATCGCGAACCAGTGGTTGTCCCTCCTCCATGGTGAGTATCCATGGGTTCAACAACTCGGATCTCGATCCCCATCACGAAGAGATTGTCAAACCGCCAGGGTAATCAAGGTCGAGTGAAATGACCGTATCGGCTCAGCGGATCTGGGTCTCGATTGTGTCACCGTGAGCGAGTTGCCGCTAAAGAATGAATATATGTGGTTTGGCTCATCAAATGATAGCATTTCTCACGCGATGGTGCATGGGCTGGTAGGTCTTCTGTGTTGTAGATCAGCCGTTACTCAAAGTGGTCTGGGGTATCTCGGTGTAGGGTTCGTGAGGAGTTACCGAAACCGCATCTCACGGGCTTACCGGGTGGATCGGGCTTTGAAGATCAAGTCGGGTCTCTTTCTCGTGACGGGTAAGTCTTTCCATAAGGCTGGGTGGTCGTGAGTATGTTGTCGCGTATGGTGGAATCAAGGGATTAAACCTGCTTTTTTCTTGCCGCAGTGAGGCTCTGGGAAGTAGGCCGGGACGGGGAAAAGAGGCTAGTGTTGAGACCGATCTAGCCGGGATTCAAGGGATTTGAGTTGGTGTTGTAAAACTCCTTTTCGACAAAAGAATTTTCGACATCCTGGGGAAACCACTTTCTAGAAGATATCGATCAAGTAAGACAAATTGCTGATGTATGGTCTCGACTTTGCTGTGGACATTCGAAATATTTTGAACCAAGAATGACAGATCTGAACTTTGTTTGGACATCTGAGAGGTGAGATTTTCCTAGTTACAAATAATTCTTTCAAGAGCTTGATTTTTTTGCCCTAGCATTTTCTCGCCCGCCACTGAGGGTCGTCTCGCAAATGTAGATTGTCTTTTGCCGTCCCTTTTTCATCAACCGCAGTGGGATCGGGAATTTTCCTGACGTGTTTCATCTTTTCTTTATCGAAAGTGGTCAAAGAATGAAATAGCCGTAAGGATGCATCATACCGAACTCACGGGAGTAAGACAAAGAGAGACCTCGCTCCCGCTGGGAAACTTAATTTCAACAGCATCCACTGCCTTTTGGTAAAAGCGGGTTCTGCAGCCAGATCGTCAATGCTTCTTGCTTCGTGTCTTTCATAACTCGGGTTATCCAGAGAGTGGGGAGAAGAGCTTGAGTTCTTCCTCTTTAATTTGTCCTGGGAACAAAGGTACAGTGGAGGGTATTCGAGAGTCAACAGAGAGAAATACGGATTCACCATTTTGCAATCGGGAGGAAGTGGGAGGTCGAAGGCATGGTTTTGTACTCGTGATGCCATCCGGTGGTGAAGGGTTGCCATGTATGTATTCTCCACTCGGACCAGCTGATCTAGATCTGATCACTGTGAGATGAGATGGATCGTCCGTGAGCATGGTAAAATTTGGGAACAGTGGTCACGAAGATTTTTCCAAAGATTGATGGTCGCTTTGCAGACTGCTCCGACACGAGTGTCTGGGATCTTTGGAATCTGGAATCAAGAAGTGCAACACCGGATACCATCGGGAGACCTATCTTGGCATGGAGTGTGACCGCCAAGCGGATACCACCATAGTGTATGTGAGTGTAACCTTGGTCCAGACAGGATCTTGCAAAGTGTTCTGGAAGTTTGAGGGTTACATATTGTTCTTCTTTGGTAGAGGGCAGTTTGTGGGTAGAAAATTGGGATGATTGACAGAAATCTTTGACAGAAGTTGATACGGGGTTTCTACCTATGATTTGTCTAAGACGTACACCTACAATATTTTTGGGTTTTTCTTTTTGATAAATAATGTAAGGATTTACTACGGGGTAAGAAGACAAAGGATACTTACTATCTTCGGAAACATAATCTAATTCATATACGTTGGGAAGACGAGACTTAGAAAAACTAGATCTAGGCGACTCTGGAAGAGAAACTATACTAGAAGAAGATGAACTAGAAGATGAAGACATTGAAGATAACCAAGAGGGAGGGACCGAATCCGAGGGTGAGGGGATCTTATGACTCAACGAATCCAAATTTTCGCATTTAATTTGTTTTGAAATCTACAGCTTGCTGCTTTTAAAAATCATCTTTACGCATCAGACGCACAACCCACACTGAAATTTCAGTCATCAATGTACCGGGTCTTCAGGCTAGCATACCTATGACTCTCTAAGCAGGGATCCACATAAGTAGACTCTTTAGAAGTGTTCAGTTACTCCATTAAATTCTAAGTTTTCTGATGGAAGTACCAGCAAAATCCCTTAATTTCTTGCAGACCTTAGTTTTCTGGTGGAGGTACCCGCAAAATCCTTTAATTCTCCAAGACCTCGCTCGATGAAAGTACCCTACGTAAGATCCTAATTAAGGCAATTGTGGCATAATTCAGAACATACTGGTTAGAGGAAAAGAACAATTAAAGAACTAGCGGCATCATCAAAACCATAATGGACAAAGATCACGAGGAATTAAAGAACATTTTCTGATACCAATAGAATGTTTATCGGGTTACTGATCTTATCAATAACAAACTGACTCCCATTGGCCGTAGAGAAGACTTTGAAGTATGGATTCCAGCAATCACTGGGAAGGATGTCAGGATTCATGACGGTAGTAGCTGCACCAGTATCCAACAAGGCTATCACAGAACGGCTGAGTTGGCTGAACTGTACTCTTTTGATGATGGGGTAAGTGTTTCCATAAGGCTAAGGTCGGAGAATAGGTTGTTTGTTGAGAAGTTGAGAATGGCTTGAGGTGGGCGGGATCGGGTATGACAGATGACTTGGGGAAATAAGAAGGCAGGCCGGGTTTGGACTGGCTTTAGCTGAGACTCAAGAGATTTGAGTTGGTGCCGTAAAACTCATTTTCGACATATCAGCTTGACATTCGAGGAGACCACTTGGTAAGGTGTGCCGTACTAGAAAAGAAAGCTAATTGTGCAGTGGTTCCGATTTTGTCTGCGAAGGTTTGAAATGTTTTGTTCCAGTGGGATCTGGGTCCGAAAGAGCATGAGATGGCGCCATCATGTACAAAGCGGAGTGGAGTGGGTATAGACGGGCTAGGGCAGAGGAGGGTGGGTTTTAGTGCTGAGGGGTTGTAAGAGAAAGCCTGAGGTGAGTTGGAGTGGCACTGGGAAGGAGTTCTGTACCGAACATAGAATTCAAGTTTTTGCCACTCGGGTTCTCCTAACTATGTCAACAGAGTAGTGCCACTCGATTCGTGATCTTTCCGAAACCTTGCCGAATGCTTTAGAATTTCCGGTTTCTTTGGGCGGAAATCATCTTCTTCGTTCCCGACCAATGATCCGAGACATTCTTGGCACGTAACAGACATCGTACTAAATGTGACATTTTTCATCCTTTCCCTTATATATTGGTTTGCCATCGTAAGCAAACATTATCACCGAGGATTTGAGGGATGACCAAAGGCCACCATCTCTTAATGAGAATTTCGTGGGTGAAACAGAGAAACTTCATTTCTGTAATTTTTGGAACTGGTAATCCAAGAATAGGCGTAAGGGATTAGAATGCCTCTCGTATCCTGGGAACAATGGTGTATTGAGAGTTTTGGGGTGAGTTGATTAGAAAGAAGTACTGGATTCGCCGTATTCTAATTCGTGGAGGAGTGGAGGCTTGTAGGCATGGTTTTGTATTTTATATGCCATCTCGGGTCGTGAAGCGCCGCCATACACATAACTTCCCTTTCGGGCCGTTGATCCGGATCTCGAACCCGTAGTACAAGAACAGAAAGTGGGTCGTCTGTGGGGAACGGTAAAGTTTGGGAAGAAAGTCACAAAGGTTGTCCCCGACTGAGAGTTGTTTGCACTGCTCCAATGACAGAGCGTGTGCACTTTGTAACTGGAGTCAATAAGTGCAATACGGAATTCATTGGGAGACCTTTTTTGGCATGGAGGTGACCGCTAACGAATGGCACCAAAGTGTATGTGCGCAGTATCCTTGATCCATACAATCTTTTGGGAAATGTTTTGGAAATTGAAGAGTTACGCACTGCTTCTCTTGGTGGAGGGAAGTTTGTGGGTGGAAAAATCGGGATGCTTGATAAGATTCTCGATGTGACTTTTGAACCGGAATTTTTTCCTAGGACTGGATTTATACTTACTCCTACAATATTATTGGGTTTTTCTTTTTTATAAAAACTGTAAGGATTTACTATGGGATATGAAGACAGAGGAATTTTACTATTTTCAGAAACGTAATCTAACTCGTAGACACAAGGAAGACGAGATATTGAAGAAAAACTAGATCTAGGAGACTCTAGAAGAGAAACTATACTAGAAGATGACACTATACTAGAAGATGAAGACATAATTAAGATAACCAAGAGGGAGGGGACCGAATCCGAGGGTGAGGGGATCTTATGACTCAACAGAACCAAATTTTCAGATTTAATTTGTTTTGAAATCTACAGCTTGCTGCTTTTAAAAATCATCTTTACGCATCAGACGCACAACCCACACTGGAATTTCAGTCATCAAAGGCACACGGCCTTCCTCGTCAAAGCTAGCATACCTATGACTCTCTAAGCTGTGGATCCACATCGTGAGACTCTTTAGAAGTGTTCAGTTACTCCATTAAATTCTAAGTTTTCTGATGGAAGTACCCGCAAAATCCCTTAATTTCCCGCAGACTTTAGTTTTCTGGTGGAGGTACCCGTAAAATCCCTTAATTTCCCGCAGACCTTAGTTTTCTGGTGGAGGTACCCGCAAAATCCCTTAATTCTCCAAGACCTCAGTTTTCTGATAAAAGTACCCACAGAAGATCCTAATTAAGGCAACTGTAGCATAATTCAAAGCATACTGGTCAGAGGAAAAGAAGAATTAAAGAACTAGCTGCCTCATCAAAACCATACCGGACAAAGATCACGAGGAATTAAAGAACTAGCGGCATCATCAAAACCATACCGACAAAGATCACGAGGAATTAAAGAACTAGCTGTATCTTCTGCATCATACTAATCTAAGACCAAGAGCAAGTGTTACTAATCATCTAAATCATAAATTGATATTTTGTAAAAATCATTTGAAAATCGTGATTGGTCGAGTCATAATCACCCCCCGCCTCCCCGCATTCACCACCGAAAATTAGCCTGACATGGCCCCGATACCAATAAACCTAGTAGTTAAGGAAAACATTAAACTAAGAGAATAATCTTTAAAGAAAGATACTAGTTTAACATGAACTACTTTGAAAGCTACTAAAGAACATGAAGAAGACTAAGAAGACATCTTGAAAATTCCTACTGGAAACTAAGAAGTAGCTTTGAAGATCATATGAAAAGCAAAGGAAGAGAACAAGAGAGAATTGTGGAACAAACTCTCATAAACCTAGTAGTTAAGGAAAACATTAAACTAAGAGATGAATACTTGAATTAAGACACTAGTTTAACATGAACTACTTTGAAAGCTACTAAAGAACAAGAAGAAGACTTAAGAAGACATCTTGAAAATTTCTACTGAAACTAAGAAGTAAGCTTTGAAGATCATATGAAAAGCAAAGGAAGAGAACAAGAGAGAATTGTGGAAAAAACCCTTTATTTCATAAGTTTTTCCTCTCATCAACTTCGAGGATTTCGTAGTGGTTACAAGCCTTTTTATAGGCGAAATATTACAAAGGCGGATTTGAAATCCTGACTCAAACACAAACCAATGTACAAGCATAACCAATAATTACATGACACGCCTCTGACTTGAAATCCCGGGACTCAAACAAAAAATATGAATAGTACAAGACACGTGACTGACTCAAATCCGAACTCGAAACAAAAATATGAACAAGAATCGCCACGCTTTCGAATCGAAATCCTGACTCAAACGAAAATAATGTACAGAAAAAATACTAGACACGTAAGCGGACGTGAAATCCGAAATTAAAACTTAGTAGAACTATGTAAAGAAAGTGACTTTTAGACTATTTACCACCTAAATCTCACTTTCACTAATAGTAAGCCTAAATAGGCTATTTCCACTACTAATCTAGATAGGTTAGGTAAGAGAAAATGCCGATATGAAAAATATCACACGACCTAAATTAAAAACATAAAAAATAAATATTTACATGTTGAAATATTAATTAAGGACTTCCATTTTGTTGTGTAGAAAATCGCAACCTCGAGGCGGTAATTTAGAAGAACCGATGAACTTGCCGATAATTGAGATTTAGCAAGGTAGACATCGTAAATAGAATACTCTTCAAGTGTGGCGATGCAGTGGTATTATTGTAGAAACCGAGTCCGGAGGCTTTGACTTTGGAGGTCTCGTTGAGAAAATCTGCAAGAACATTAGATTTGCCCGAAATATGCTTTTACTTCAAATGTATACTGGGAAAACCATTGTTGCCAGCCAGTAAAGCAACCGCGTATCCGAATTGTCTTTTGCTTGAAGTGTAGCATTCTTGGAAAGGCGTATATATCCATTTCAACAACAAACCCAGTAACTTACCGTAAAGAATTCAAATTTTTTCAATACCACGCTTTCACGGCTGCACTTTTGAACGTAGAATGATAATGTCTTTCTGATTCTTTAAACTGGCCACTTTGATAGGCACACACTCTCCTTTTACCATTCAATTCTTCCAAAAGAACTGCTCCCCAAAATTCATCAGATGCATCTGTCTGAAGTATTCGTACTCCAAATGAGGGAATTTGTAACGTGGGACTTTAGCCAGCAAGTTCTTTCGAGGCTTTTGACCGCCTCAAGATGCTTGATCGCCCAAGGAGGAGGATTCTTTTTTAGCCTCGGGAGTAAGAACAGATCGTAATTTGGCAACTGGGTGAATGAAATCACTGATATAATTAACAACACCAAGGAACTGCTGCAATTGCTTGAGTAGAAAGGATTTAATCTGGGAAATTCCCTGCAGCTTTATCAAACGAATATGTGGTCGGGAATGTAATCGCTATCATGAAGTTTCATTCCCGTAAAATCAATATCCTGAGTCCCCAAAACCATTTTCTTCTCAGAAGCATTATGCCAAAATCTTTTACCAACTTATGAAACTGATTCAAGAAAACAAGATGAGATTCAAAATCTTTTGAAAATAAAAGTATATCATCAATGTAAATGAGAGCGTTTGGAATCGTGGGTTGGAAAATTTTTGTCATGGCCTTTTGAAAATAAGAAGGTGCCACTTTGAGTCCGAAAGGGTATAATCTGCCCATTGGTAATGGTGGATTTGGGATGCAAAAAAAGCTATTTTGTATCTATCTTCTGGGAGAATACCAAGTTGCCAAAATCTCGCTTTAAGATGAAATTTTTGAAAATATTTTGCTTCTGATAGTTACTGGAAAAGGGAATTTTTTTCATGAAGAGGAAACATGTCATCCTTTAAATATTTATTTAGAGATTGGTAATTGATTACTAGTCTCGGGGCTTTGCTACGAACTTGTTCCGATCTCTTGTTAACATAGAAAGCTTCCAAGCCCATGATGAAGAAGTGGGTTCGATAAGCTTTTCATCAAGGAGTCGTCTCAACTCACTGTAGCTAGTTTATAGTGTTCTCGAGACATTCCGCTATGACTTAGTTTCGGGGTGTAACTCGTGATGTAGTATTGAAAGGAAGTGTTATGTAAAATTCGTGAGTTCTTCCACAATGGATTCTGACATTTGGTTAAGAATTTCGAATGAGACTGGCATGTGACTCGACTCATTAGATCGGGCTGACCGACTTCAAGAGACTGGACCGACATGACTCGTGGAATTGGAAGAAGTTAGAATACTTAGTCCAAGGGAGAATCTGGCCCTCTCGTATACCAAGTCCTTTTTGAAAAAGCGAGGTTTTCTGATCTCGACTCAAGAGGTCGAAGCCTATGACAAGATCTTTCCGTGGAGTTTCGATCCTAAGACTTGGTGAGTAATGGTAAGGTTGGAGAAGAGTTGAATCTTTATAGGCTTGCTAATCTTATCAATGACAAAGTGGTTGCCATTAGCCACCGTGAAAGATCTTAGAGTATGGAGTCCATGAATCATCGGGAGAATATCGTGGTTCATGACATAGGCGGGTACATGACATGCTGTCCAACAAAGCTATCACTGGGAGTAGCTAAAGACCTCGTGAGAGATGATCTCGTATACTGGACCGCAGGTGTATGGATCTCGTGAAGGACATGATGGAAGTGTTTACTCGGACTCGGCCGTTGAAATGGCAAAGAGATCACCAGTGAGAGGCCGGATGAGGCTCGTGGATAGCTATCACTGGGGACAATGGGTGATTCTATTCGACAATGTTGGTGTCAACATTCTCTTTTCCCAAGAAGTATGCTTTGAGCACTCGTGATAACTTCATCCCGGGAGAACCGAGTTGAAAGGAACCGCCGTTGACTCTCTTCACCTAAAGAGTCCCAAAAATTCGCTGAGTTTTCCTTCCAACTGCAACGAATCCCGCCGAGCACCTCATGAAGTCGGTGATGTCAGTCGCAGTATGAAGCCAATCGGATATGACTTGGAATTTGTCACCCCATTTGAACGGTGGTACATCATCGATGGTAAATGGAGGATAAGGATGCTGGGTCTCGGTCCGGGTCCGGGTCTTCTCTATTAGGTTTGCCCTAGAAGTCAGCTCTGTGGTCCATCATGAATAGTTTGTCGAACGCCTCAAAGTTATCAAGGTCCGAGGTATCCGACTTGAGCTTTGTCTGAATAGAAAGTGGAGGGGTTGGTGGACGTGATATTTTTGAGAAAAGAAAGAGCAGGAGATGGCTCTTCAAGTCGAGGACTTCAAAGAATGGTTGAGGCTCCAACCGTGGGGTCATAGGTATCCCGACTTTGGGCTTTGTCTGGATGGGGTTTGTTGTTGCTACTGAAAGTCAGTCGAATCGTACTCTTTTGATGACGGGGTAAGTGTTTCCATAAGGCTAAGGTTGAGAATAGGTTGTTTGTCGAGAAGTTGAGAAACGGGTTTGGAGGTGGTGGGATTGGCATGACAGATGACTTGGGGAAATAAGAAGGCAGTCTGGGTTTGACTGGGCTTTAGCTGAGACTCGAGAGATTTGAGTTAGGCCGTCAAAAACTCTTTTTCGTACAACAGCTTTGGACATCCGAGGAGACCACTTGGTGGTGTGTCGTACTAGAAAAGAAAGCCGATCAGCAGTGGCTCCGATTTTGTCGTGAAGGTTTGAAATGTTTTGTTCCAAAGGGGGAACTGTCTGAAAGAGCAGGAGATGGCGCCATCATGTACAAAAGGGAGTGGAGCTGGGTATAGACGGGTTGGCAGAGGGAGGGTGGGTTTTGTAGGGTGGAGGGTTGTCGAGAAAGCTCTGAGGGTGAGTTGGAGTGGTACTGGGAAGGAGTTCCAGTATCGAACATAGAATTCAAGTTTTTGCCATCTGGGTTCTCCTAGCAGTCAACAGAGGTGTCACCCGATTCGTATCTTTCCCGAAACCTTTGCCGAGTGCTTATAATTTCTGCAATGCCTCACTAGCTATTTTAAATACAGACACATTACTAGAAAATAAAAGACAAGTGTGAATAAATCTAGAAAGATGTCCCTGAATTTTTAAAAGGCCATAGAAGGATATAAAACCCTCGAATTGTAAGACTTGATAACTTGCATATTCACATGGAAAATGATTTACTCCTAGAATTTTGGGGATAAAAATCCTAAACCCCCAAATTGAGGGTGTTAAATGACTATCTTACCCCTGCTGGTATAAGGGATTCACCCAACTATAAGGGCAAAAAGGTCCGAAAAACTATTTTAGTCAATCTTTTAACCAATAATTCTAGTAGCCTAGCAAGGTCCTATTCACATGAAAAATAAGTTTATCTTTTATGGCTAAAAAAAAGAATAAATGGGATTGACGAAGATATTGATCCTAATCTCAGCGTAACTTGGGTTGTTCCGCAAGTTTGACTTCAATAACTATTGAACAGTGGCAGCCAACATCTACTAAAATGTTTGGTTCTAGTAAAATATTAGATTCAAAGTATTTTCTCTCCCACACAAAAGACAGACCAAAGGAAATTAGGAAAGGATAAAATTTTAGAGCATCTCAAATTCTATATAAATATATTTGAGCAACAACATACCACCACAATATGTATCAGCAGCAATATTAAGGAACTATTACATCAAATACCTAAATAAATAGTCCAAATTAACTAGGCAAAATTCTGAGCTTTCCAGTTCAGTTCAAAGGAAACCAAACTAAGACAAGAATAGAGTGGGGAGCAGGCAGGTATTAAACGGCTCCAAATGCAGAGCACTCAATCATCAAATGTTGTCTTTTTTCCTGCACAAAAACAACAGAGGCAGAACCATCAAGCTTATTGGTCATAAATCCCAAGAAAAATTGCTCTCCCAAATCACTATTCATTAAAATTAACCATCTAGACCAACAAAGTATCAGTAGCCCCAGTAACAAGCGGAAATACTTAACAAGGGAGATTACGCAAAAACCTAACCCACACAAATAAGAAATCAGTGAATATCAATTTCACCCACTCTTTTGATGAAAGATCAGTGAGAAGTAACATCAAGATGTACTTTGGTTTTTCCATTGAAGATTTTATAAAGATTTGCACAACCAAATCACCCTTTTAAGATTAAAACAAAATGAATTCATAGATCCAGAAAACTAGAAAAATCCAAATCAATCATCAATGGCGGTTGATAACATACCAGTACCGACTGTACTCATACTCTGCCTGTTAGGAGTTCCATGACTTCTGCCACCACGGTCACCACGACCAAATCGGCCACCGCGGTCACCACGACCAAAGCGGCCACCACGGTCACCACGGCCAAATCGGCCACCACGGTCACCACGGCCAAATCGACCACCACGGCCAAAGCGGCCACCGCTGCTATTTCCTCCACGGTCACCACTACTGAAATCGCCTTTAGGCTTGGCCTCTTCTACAGTTATTGCATACCCATTAACCTCAGATTGATGAAATTCAAGAGCTTTATCAATCCCATCACTGTTGAAATCGATATATGCGAACCTGCGAAAAGAAAACATAACCTATGAGAAACATAGACAAGTAGAAAAACAAACTGTACAAGAATAAAAGTGAGCCACTGCTCTGATAGGACACGTGATCAAACCCGCCACATAAAAATTAAGGCTCATAAAGAAGTGTATCCTAAAGAGGTACAAGTTCTCAATATCCTTGGTAATCTCATAAGCTACAGCTTGAAATCAAGTTTGAACATCCTTGAGTTCAGTATCACATTGTAGCTCCATTTTCAAATTTTTATTGTGTAAATTGCACATAAACCTTATTAAGCCTACCAACAAACAAAATATAACTTGAGTTCCACGATGTTAAAGCCTAAAGTAATGCTTGAATTTGAATTCAAGTTCAAATCAAGCCAGAAACCCAATTATTCAAATTCCAGTACAGCCCTATGATGAATACTAAAGTGCACCAGAAAAGATAGCAGGTGCCAGGTAGCAAACAAATAATACCAAAGTAGCACTAATCAATCATAAATGTGAAAGCATGTGAAAAATAGAATATCATTTTTGTTAAAGTTTGAAGGTTATAGCTGAGCTTGTACTATGCGCTCAAATTTCACTAGGCAATAAAAACACAAGATTAGTACTCTATCTGTACCAAATTACTTGTCCCAACAACTTCTCATAACTTCGAATTATACAATGAATTAAACTCGAGTGCTCAAACCAAACCAAGTAGTTTTTCTGCAATAATATTGAAATGAAACTTCACCAAAATCATGATAATAAATAGAAGTGGAGACCAAACAAGATATAATATAAATGTAAACAAGTGAAAAATACAAACCCTTTCAGACCATCATCCCCCTTGGGAATGGAGATTCTTGTTATTTCTCCACAAGAAGAAAAATGCTCCTTCAGAGCATCCCTGATCTGCACAACAAGAGAAGCTTACACTCAGTCAATAAAGCAAGGACAAACAGACTAGAAGACAGAATAACACAAAAAACAACAAACCTCATGTTCATCAACGCTACTATTAAACCCACGAACAAATATTGTTTTCCCACCTTGGGATTTAGAAACCTTCTGGTATGAGTTTTCATCTTGGCTGAAAAGTTGGGAAATAAAAATTTAAAAAATAGATAATATCATATAAACCCGCTGAACAACTTTGAAACTCAAGGGCGTTTTATTGGCTTAGGAATGCAATACCCGCTACGTGGTGTGTAGGCCCCCCTTTCAGCAGCAAAATCAAGCCTTACTGGACGGCCCAACAATTCTTCGCCATTAAACTCCTGAACAGCCTATTACGCAAAGGTAAAAGTAACACACACACGTAAGGGTTTTATCCCCCAAAGGAGGAGGAGGTTAAAAAATGCAAGGAAAATTACTCAGAAAATGTGTGACCTGTTGCTTAAATACATTTTTTTAACAAATCAAACTTCATTTGTACCTTTTGAGCTGCTTCAACAGTGGCAAACTCAACATGGCCAAAACCCCTAAATTCACCATCTGGACGTGTTGCAAAGCGAACATCAACAACCTCTCCACAATTCTTGAAAAAGTTCTCCCTGTCAACTCATTTGTCATTTTAAATTCCAACATAAACATATGGTTCAAAATACAGGAAGAGTGATATACATACACATCAGCTTGCTCAACGGAGAAGGAGAGATTTCCGACAAACAACGTTTTTGAACCCGAAGATTGAGACTGGGGAGTAGCAGGAGTCTTGGGCTACATATTAACAATTGTTACTCAAAACTCAATGGCAAATATCAAAATATCTCACCAAAAAAAAAAAAAAGATGAGCACTTACAGCCTTCTTCTTGTCAGAAGAGAGGCCTTTTGTTGGTTCTGCATCTACCATTTCTACATCAGTACCCTGATATTGGAGGTAAACCAACTTATTCAGTTCAGAGTAAAGCTACCAAAATGTGAACTAATAAACTCAAGCAAGCAGCAAGTACATTATAACACTGAGATCTTCAGCATATAGTTTTTTTTTTGTGGCTAAATCTTTAGCATGTTAAGTCCAGGCATATGAATTAGCCTAACCACAATAATTGAGAAGAAAGAACTATAATGTGAAGGGGGTGGGACCCATTAGTTTACAACTAAAATCGTCTATGGAAACAGTTATTACATTCTTTTTAGGGGTTTTGCTAGGCTCCTCATCCTCCTCTTCAGATTCTTCCTCTGAGCTGCTTTTCTTTTTAACTGGAGCAGGCTGCAGAAGTCAAGTACAAAATTCGTTACATGTACCAGAGTTAAGCAAGATGTAACTTGGTTAACCATTAAAATGTACAAGTTACAGTAAGTACTTACAACGTCTGAATCAGATTCGGAATCAGAATCATCACTTGATTCTTCTTTCTTCTTATTGTCCACTTTCTTAGTAATATCATCATCTGAGCTGCTGGAATCCACATCTGAACTAGAGGAATCATCTTTCTTTTTTGTTGCAACGGGCCCATTCTTAGCTGGCTGCTTAGCTTTAGGAACATCGTCATCTTCTGAACTGCTATCGTCTGACTCAGTATCATCTTTCTTCTTCCCGGCTGGAATAGCTCCATTCTTAGCAGCTGCGGCTGGTGCCTTCTTTGCACTACCAAGGTCCTCGTCTGAATCACTACTTTCATCTGAATCAGACTCCTCTTTCTTTTTCGTAAGTGCGGTAACAGGTTTGCTTTTTTTAGCCTGCAAAGAAAGTAACACGTACAAATGAAATAAGAGTTGCGGGTCTGGATCAGCCAGAATGTAATCTACTACTCTATGAGAAGAGATTAAATTTGGACTTACTTCGTCTTCACTCTCATCTGAAGATTCATCTGAACTACTGGAGTCTTTACCAGTTTTAGCTATCCCGTTTTTAGTTGCAAGGACCAACTGTTTCTTGGCAGGTGCAGGAGCTTCCTGCAAGGAATAGATGGATAATGGATGAAAACAATGCTAAACTATAAACTATACTAATCAAATAGTTATCCACCAAATAAATGCATACATTATCAGAAGAAGAATCGTCTTCACTAGTAGATTCTTTAGGGGCTTGTTTAGCTTCAATTACAGCTTTCTTTGCTCGAATCTTGATCTGAAAACACCAAACGAATGAAGTCAGCATTAAATAATGAAGGGGCTATGCATAACAACCCAATTTAATGCAAACGGTTGAATGGGAACTCTAATCTCTTATTCATCAAATTAATAAATCACTTGATTGATGCAAATAACAAAACAAACCAACATTCAGCCCAAGAAAATGAACAATTATATAAGAGTTATGCTGTGAATAAACCTTTGGTTCTTCATCGGAAGAATCGTCTTCAGAAGAAGTGGTTTCTTCTTTCTTAACAACCTTCTTCTGGACCTTCTTCTTCTTCTCAATGGACTCTTCTGCTCCTACATTTTTCTTCAGCTTCTTCACACTCACCTCCTTCTCAAGCACCTCCTCAGCTTCTCTCTTACCTTTTAAATAAATTGTATGTAAACATTCAACATTAACCAAAATAATTAAACAGACAAACAGAGCTTTTTCTGCATTAACCAAGCCAACAGAACATTAAAATTATTGCAAAAAGACAAATAAAAATTTCATCTTTGTGGGTAAACACTAGAATAAATACAACAACCGAATCAAACACAGCCCACATAACGTCATCAAACAACAAACAACAAACAAAAATAAACTCGAACCTTGATTCAGTTGCTTCTTCGGTGCTGAGATAGGATCAACCTACACCCAAAAGAAAAGAAGAGAAAATAACAAGAAACGATTAGAAGAAAATAACAATAAAGTATAAAAAAGAACAAAGGAATGGTGGGTAAGAAGAAAAAGCTTACATTAGAGGATTTCTTCGTTGTCCTGGCCATCTAATTCAATTTAATTTCAGAAATAAACTAAGTAATTGATGCAGAAGAGAAGAAACCACAAAACCCTAGTCCTTAGGGTTTAAGGAGAAAAGATAAAGATAGCGGCTTTGCTTATATGATATTTTGGTGTAATAAAAAAGAGTATTTATAAAGAGTGACACCTTCTATTGCTATGCGATTGCGGCATCGTGCGGACGCCGTTTGTTCAACTAGGTTTTCTTTTTCTTTCTTTTTTTTTTTTTTTTGTTAATTGCTAAAGTAGGGTTCCTAACTTCCTTTTTTTTTTTCCCAAATGGTGTATTTATAGGGGTGTCAACGGCTCACATAGCTCGAAAAAATGTGAGCGTGAGCTGAGTTAATGTGAGCGTGAGCTTAATATTCCAACTCGCTTCTATATATATATATATATATAATACTACTACTAATTAAAAAAAGACTTATATAAATTATAATTATAATATATTGATAAACTAAATACTCAAACAATGGGTTCATTGATTTTTAAGTGCATGGGTTCTCTTGTTTTTTTTTTTTTTATATATAAACTCATTTTATTAGCATATCAAACAATTCTGGGACTTTTGCTTCTTTTTTTGTATTCTAGAATTTAATTTTAAGGCTCATTGTATTATACTATTCTTGAGACATGATTTTCGCTTTTTTTGGCTAATATAAATGAGCTTTGGGAAGCTCAGTGAGCTAAGCTCGAGCTCGTGTTAAAAATGTGAGCTGAGCGTGAGCTCAAGGGTTTATGAGCTTTTCCTGGCCGAGCATGAGCGTGAGCTTTTCAATTTTTATGTGAGCTGAGCGTGAGCTATGCCAAGCTCAGCTCACATAGCTCAATTGACACCCCTATGTATTTAGTCATGAAACAATTTTCGCTTGGCAATGTTGGTTCCTAATGATTGTTTGCAACTTTTTAGATTCTCAAACAATTTTTGCTTGACAAGGTTGGTCACTAACGATTGTTTGCACATTTTTAGGTCCCTTTGGATTTGTTAGTCAAGTGTACAAGGGGGGTATAATAGGAATTTCACATATTTTTTAGATAATTAATACCACTTGTACTCAATTGTAAATATATTTAAATATTAATACCTAACTATAAAACTAAAAAATAAAACCCATCATTCACAATTTCGGCCAATACAACAGGCGTAGGAAGGAGAAGGGATGAGGGAGAAGGCGAAGATGGGAGGAAGAGGCTGCAAAGGAGGGAGAAGAAAGGAGAAGGGATGAGGAAGAAGAAGGGAGGAGGGAGAAGAGGGGAGGAGGCGGCAATGAGGGAGGGCAAGGAGGGAGAATAAGGGATGAGGGAGAATAGGGGAGGAGGCGGCAATGAGGGAGAATGAGGGAGGAGGGAGACGGTGGCGGGAGGAGGGAGAAGAAGTTCCAATTTTTACAATTAGGTATTTATTTTTAAGTATCTTTACAATTAAGTCCATATGGTATTAATTATCTAAAAAAATGTGAACTTCCAATTTTGCCCACATCACTTGTTGACTTAACATTCAATATTTCAAAAAAAAAAAAAGTCAGAATGACCACTTCCCAGCCCATAATTTGATTGAGGATCTAAAAAGTTGCAAACAATCGTTAGGGACCAACCTTACCAAGCGAAAATTGTTTCAGGACTAAATACACCAATTGGCCTTTTTTTTTTTAAATCCGGGTTCCTAACTTCTTGAACACTTATTATTCAGCAAAAAAATCTTCTCTTTTTTTTTCCTCCTTCTCTTATGAATTTTTGGCTGCATTTCTCTTATGAATGAATTATACACAAGGGTATGACAAAAAAAAAAGATTATACATATGGTTTATTGTACTAGTATTTTTTACTAAGGTTATGAATTGCACTTCAGTTATAAATGTTTTAAAATTAACACTAGACACTAGTTGTCCCTTGACTCATCTAAGTAACCACTTATGAAATACCAGAAAAAGCGAACTTGAGAGGGGGTGAATTAGATTCTTAATATTTTTTTATTTTTTTTTGCTTTTCTAAACAAATCTCCACACATGGGACCACTTAGAGAATAAATATGTTGATTACAATGATGTGAGTTAATGGAGGGAGAGCTTAGGCCACTAATACGTTTGATTCAAGATTAGAGGACTTTAATAGGATGATGATGAGTAAAGTATGCTGCCAATATGCCGCACAAGATACTATAACCAAGGATGCTAATTGTAAAGCATATAAGATCAAATAATACAAGTTATATGTCAATGACAAATCAAGAGACACTATACAAGAATGTTAACTCAAGTAGAACAAATGAAACACATACAAACAAGTTCACGTAGCATATAGGCAAAGTTAATAACAACAAGAACTTGAAAGTAAGTAGGAAGAGTTAGAGGGAGCAAACACAAGGATTTATAGTGGTTCGATCATCAATGATCTACATCCACTAGTTTGGGACACACCAAAAGATTTTGGCAAATTCCACTAGCTTTGATTTGTGAGCACATACAAGAAAGTGCTAAACCAACTAATTGTCTTTTATGCATCAAACAGCCTATCAAAGGGAAAAACCAACTAATGGTCTTTTATGCATCAAGTCACCATTCATACCCTTGGGATCACCTTATCTAATCTAGTATACTAAGTGAGGAGTTTTACGAACACATTAACTGTACTTACTTTTCGGTAGTTCCTACAATTATAAGAAAGTTTCACTCCACTAAGGGAACACAAAACCACCACTCTCACACAATCAAACATTGCCACACAACCCTTTTACAAGAAAGATATGAGCCTCAACAAATGAGACTTTACAATTTAGCTCAATACAAAATTCCATTAATGGATTAGATCATACAATTGAAAGCTCTAAGCAATTTTGAGAATAGAAAAGTATGAATATGAAGTTTTAACTCAAAATGAAGTATTTTGAGAAAGAGTGAAAGAATTAAACTCTTCATAGTGTTTGGAATGTTTGCAACTTGTTAGTTGGTCTCTTGGTAGTTAGAAAGATGAAACAACTTTTTTTTATATCAAAGAAAAAAGGTAAATAGATGAAAGAGTCGTTGAAAATACAAAAAAAACTCTAAAACTAGTTGTTAGACACAATCTGCCACTCACGGACGAACCCTAGGACTATGCATCGTCCGCGGCTTCATCCGTGGCAGTGTTTTGACATTTTTTCAAGTCTTTTCAAAGATGTTTAAGAACAAAGGCTAGTCAAACACTTTAACAAACATTTTCAAAACCTTTTCAAGATCAAATTAAGTTTGGAATGGAGGTTTTGAAATTATGCAAGAGCTTAATACACTTAAACGATATTCTCAAAATACATTAGTCACAAGAGATGTGCCTATGGAGTATAACACTAATCTTAATGGTCTTCAAGATCTTTATCACTTCTTTAAGTTTCACTTGAGACCATCTTCATTAACCTCTTCATGTGGTGAAGTCCTTTTGGATCTTCTAGGATGTAGTATTATGGACTTCATCACTCCATGGTTAAGAGCTTCCTTCAAGGACATCTTCATTTTAGATCAATTAGCTCTTAACTTCTTGAATTTCGTTCTGTTAACTTCATTATAATAACCTCCAAGGTATTGAAGTGTAGGCATCAAAACATGTATCAAGGGGTCTAATGAGGGATCATCCATAAAGCTAAAAGAGGTCATTCATCTAAATGACCAATTTCTTAAATCATGCATTTCAAATCCAAGTCCTCGAAGAAAGGTTTTGTTCCAAGTACTTAAAGTATTTAATCTAAAGGTTAATGGGACAAAGAAGCCTTCAAAGAATGCAAGACACAATCCATTTACTTTTCATAGCTTTTTCAAATGAGACCTCTAAAGCGATCCTCAATTTAGCACACAAGATATTGCCCAATCTTTTGGTCAATCCTTATTTTAGCATCTTCAACGTTATGGTGGACAACTTTGAGGTTCATGAATGTTTTTTTTCTATTTTCATCAATGTATGTGTGAGACATGAAACCTATCATCAAAACACAAACTCACACAAACATGAGAACTTCTCAATTGCTTGTTATCATCAAAACCTGATTGATTGCATTTTGTTTTAGGGCTTACAATCTCCCCCTTTTTCATGATGACAAAACATTGATGCAAATGGGAATAGGAGGTATCAAAAGGATAAAGGCAAATACGCTCAAGATACCAAGAACATGAGATATGGAGACAAACTACACAATAAAACATAGGATCAAAGCAAGTAGTTGATTTGGAACAAAAAAAACATACTACTCCCCCTCTTTTATGTAATCCCTTATCTCTCCTGTTTTGCAAAGTTCTTAACTTTCTCCTTTTTTAAAATACCTATTCATGGCACATTTGCAACACAATTTTCTCCATCTTCTTTTCAAAATCAAAAAGGTTTATAAGGGTGCCAAGATGAAAAGCATTTTTCTCCTCTTTTTTTGTTAAATGAAGATCAAAAGACCAAAATGAAAAAAACATTTAGGAAGGATAAAATGGAAATCATTTATGGAGAATCTTCTTGGTACAATCATGACGATTGCCAAAAACTTGTCAACCAAGGAAGAAAGTGAGAAACGTGAGACTCATTTTCAACAAGGAAAGATTTTTTAAAATATTTATAAGCACATCATTTAAATTTTTTGAAGGAGTCATGTAAGGCCAAATGATAACACTTAGCCTATAAAACCATAAGATACTTAAAGAGTGATATAAAAAATGAGATCATAAGAAGCTTTTTGGAAGTTCTTTTCTGAAAGAGATTAAAATCTAGGTTGAAATATCAAGTTTATGAGCACAAGATAGTAATCAATTCAAAAATAAGACATGTGGCCCAAACCCATTCAACAAACAAATCTAAATCAAGTGAAACAAGAGTATAAATGCAAAAGAAACAATCTCCCTCACAACAAGTAGTTAACTATATAGAGATGAAACTCGATTAGAGAGCCAAATTTAACTAACGGAAACATAAAAAAGCAGCAAGCCTGAGAAAATCTGAGAGGCGTGGACGAATCATTCGTCCGCCATATTCTAGACAGCCTCAGTAACCTTGAGGACGAAGCGTCGGGCGATGCCAAGGACGAATACTTCATCCGTAGAAGCCTAATAAGCCCAAAATACAACTAAAATGCAGATGCCATGTACAAGAAGCCCCCATGGCTTTGACATATGCATCTACTACAAACAAGAAGGCTATAAGTTCAAACCATATGGATACAAAGGAAAGCATAACATGTACATGCCAAAAACACAAACCAACTTAGGATGTGATATACAAGATAAGACAAAGCTAGCACATATCACATAGATGAGGAGAGGATACATATATAAGCTGTAAAAACAAGTCTATTTCTCAAGTAGTTGGTTAAAGACATACCACAAAAGTGAAACTTAACTAAACTACGAAGGTGATGTTCATATTTTAGCCCAAAAAATGCATATATCACTAAAGACATATGATAGTCCCAAAAGAAAAACCAAAATACAAGCACAAACTTTCCAAGAAAAAGATGGCGAGTAGAATAGGAGAGTATTGACCAAAAGAAGCATATGTTATATATCAACACTAAGTGATATATATGGATAACATCAAATGAGCTTATATCACAATAAGGAAAGGAGATAGATAATATGAAATCAAAACGCACAATTTTCCTTCAACATATGATAGGATATATATACGAAAGATATAGCATGATATCATTATAAATCCCAAGGAAACATGACATCAAAGAAATAAATGGCAAATTATAGCATAATTGTCATGTAAAAACTCTAAGGAATATTTACATTGATCACAGCCTATCATTATAATCATCACAAACATATAGAAAAGGTTTTAAAATGATATAATCAATAAGCATAGCTCCCCCTTACAATATGAATAACACAACCCTTAGAAAGTGTACCTTTACTTGAAGTGCATTTGAGTCGATTCACAACTTTAAGCCTTGATTATCCGAGTTAAGCCTCTCTTGTAGAATAGATTATGTATACTTCATCGAATGACCAGCACTTCATGACATATCATGAAGATTAACCAAGCGAGCAACCAAAAAAGTTACTAACAAGCCAAGATATTATACAAAGAAATATCAATAGTACAATTCTCACAATGAAAGATTATAGATCCCTATAAATGGCCAAAGTCCTCCAAGAACAAACAAGGTATGATAAGGATGTCTAAGAATAAGAAGACGAGTGAAGTATAATAGACATGAGAAGCTACTATATACTACAACAACATGATCCACAAGAAAAATGCCATAATATAGATATGTAGAATATAAAATGCCAAAAACAAAGATACCATCATAAACAACCAAAAACACGACACGCCATCTCTCCCAACATTAAGAAAATAATTCATTCTATTTAACATAGGTATAAAACCATAAACGATCCAAGAGATAGATACATTCACAAGAAACATAAAGTTAGAATTTCAAAACAAAAAATAAGAATCCTTACATAATATAAAATATTACATAAAATTAGAAAGAGACAACATGTAAATGATATGAAGCCCTACTCTACGTGAAGTCCTAGTGATCAAAGGCTCTAAGCTTCACTCATCATCATCATTTTCCTCATCATCATCATCATCATCATTATATTCTTCATCAACGTCCATGCCAGTACCACGACTAGAAGAGGCTTGGGAGATATACCTTTCCAAGTGCAAACAATATTGCAATGTCCTCCAAGATAGTTACATCATTTTTGTGCTTAGTTTTTTCTTTCTCAGCTTGTTCATATTCTTCATCTACCTCACCATCTTCATCATTGCCCCCCAACATTCTCAAAGTCCTCAAGCATCTTGAGCTCTTCAACTACCTTTGTTAGGAACAAGTCCCATCTTGCTCAAATTATATATATTGAACTCATCCTTGGTCAGTTTTTCCAAACAAGGTTCCAAGTGCACCTTAAACTTCCTAAGTAAGAGAGTAATGATCTTACCATATGACAAGTGTGAGAATTTTTTCTCTTTAGCATTCTTCATCTCACACCAAATGAAATCCTCAAATTTATTTGCACATCCCGAATCATGTTAAAAATGACAAATATAGTAGATGTATGTCAATTGAGTTCTATGACCGTGAGGGTACCAAAATAGTGCCTCTAATGATAGTAAATAGCACACGATGATTCGTGATCTAAAAGCACTAGCTACATCATCATTTATTTTCTGAACTCTTTTCTCGTGAAGCATAAGTAACGAAATTCATTAAGATCAAAGCGATTTCTTGGCCAAACTTTACCTGTTCTACCCACTTAATGCCTTCATCTCTCAAGTTGAACAAGGAGTTTATGACAGATGGAGTAACATTGAAATTTTTTACAATTAACTCCAAGTAGTGAAACTTGAATGATTAATAGAGAATGTGGCATTGACATAGAATTCACATACTAAACGAGGGTAAATGGGAGCATCAAAATATAGCAATTCTCCCCATCCTTGTTTAGGAATCTTTCTATTACCCACACAAATCCATATAATTGATCAACAACAATTTTTCTTACCCGAAGAAATTTTTGTCTTCCCAACGATTTCGTGTGGTCAAAGAGTTATAGATATTTTCGGCTCTCATGGAGTATGAATCGGGTTATTAGAGAATCTTCTTCTTCTACAAATGTTCCCCTACCTCTTTCAATTGCGGTTCTTGAAGAGCTTCCCCTAGCTATTGATTTTATTTTGGGAGCCATGTATATGTGTCACACCCCGTAACCCGAGTGATGACATGGCAGTGTCTCATTGGTCGTTGAGACACCAAAGCCCACAACAGAGCTACTAAAAAGGGAATTCATTTATGAAATAATCCAAAATAAGAGTTAAGCAGCGTAATTAATATTCTACAAGTGAAATAATTCTAAGTATTACATTACTGAAATAAGTTATAAGGGTAAATGAAATAAAAGAATGATCTAAAATCTCTACATCATAGCCAGTTCACTATTCATGTTCCCCTTCCCAAGCATCGTCATCATAGATATGATCAACATCTACATCACTAGCACAATAGAAAGCAGATGGACTGAGATACGGGTCTCAGTAAGTACCAATATAATTACAAAAATTAATAACAAATAGATAGACACAAAAAAGTTTCCCATTTTCCAAAATACCCCTTTTGAGAATACTCTTGACACGACACAAAACACACTATGAAAACACTATAATTATACTAAAAACAGTGGACAGGTCCCACAGGAAATTGAACACGGACTCTGGAAAGACAGAGCGGAAAACCTCACAAGACAGAACACAACACAGCTCACTGTGACCCTAGGGTCGACTACACCCGTAGTCCCGGCTCACCGTGGTCATCCCAAACAAACATACAAGAACCTGAGGCTCCAGATCGACCACACACCCAAATCGCTGACCGGTTACCCTGCAGATGCAGAGGATCGTCCTCGACTTCGTCCGCGGTAAGCCAGTAGCTACTGTCCTTCTACGGATGAACCTTATGACGAATGGCAGGACGCGACTTGCGAAAAACAAGTGCAAAACTCGTACATAAGTGTACCAAACTTGCACCAAAACATTCCCAACCAAATTACACGTTTAAAGACTCGAAACACGCATTAAAACATAAACAAAACTCTTACATAACATGTTCAGACTATACTCGATCAAATCTGACACCAACGGATCGGAATTCATGCTATGAGCATCCCATACTACTCATGTACTACAAACATGATAGTTGTGTCGTACAATCGAATATAATACTGAACAATGACATAACAAGTTAGAAACAACAATTAAGCTAAATAACCATACTCTTTATGTTCAAGCACTTACACAACATAATGTACTGAAAAGCACCATTCTTCCATTTATTACCTGGCATTATCGCATTGCTGTGGCTAATTACTG